>OY723305.1:1255905-1812905 GCA_963210315.1 Rhynchopus euleeides | reverse complement strand
GGGTACCACAGGGGAAACATACAGGGTGAGGCCTTCGGCATGGGGGAGGGAGGGTGTGGTGGTGGGTGGTGGTGGTGGTGTGCATTCCACGAGAATAATGAAAGAAGAAATCAGCGATACTGCATCAAGAGACGTGCGGTCCAGACAGGAAAAAAATTATACCTTTTCGAAACCCCCACGTCAGTGCCGTGATGTGTGTGGGCTGGGCGGGCCAGGGGAGGGGGGGGGGGGGGTGTATCACACACAGATAGGCTCAGAGGGAACGACCCAGACAGGAGCAAGCGAATGTGGGTGTCACAAAAGCCCGATCCCCGATGTCGCCACGACGAGGCACTCCCCAGCCAAATCTCTCCACACAAACATACACGGGATACTGCGGTGGGGGAGGTGCGTGGGGGAGCAGATACCAGGTATTTGATGTTCACAATCTGGGGTGGGGGTGGGAAACAATGGAGGGGTGGTGGGTGAGGCTGGAAAAAGTGTGTGAGAAAAAAAAAGACATCGCGGTGTGCAGAGTGGGGTCGGGGTATGGGGGAGGGGGGAAGGGGGGCGTTTATTCAAACCAAAAAAAACTAGAAGAAAAAAATTCGCAGTGGCGCGGTTGGGGGGGAGGGGTATATTTTGTTTGTTTTGCTTGCGGAAGAACTCCGTTCTTCATCTTCATTTTTTTTTCGTTGCATGTTTTTTTCCCTCAATGGAAAAGAGGGGCAGTGATTCGCCACCCCTCTGTCTGTATGTCTGCCGCTGAAGAGAGAGAGAGAGCTGCAGGTGGAGGCCCGCGTGATTGTCACTGGCAACGGCCACAACCAACCTCTCGCATCCCACCCGTGACTCCCTCCTCCTGTCCGTGGCAACAACGCGATCAAAACACCTCTCTGGCAGAGGGTGGGGCGACGCCCATTCCTGGGAAGAGACCCCGTGTCCACGGGATTCATCCGCTGGATGCACGCCTGCCCCACCTGCCCGGGGGATGGAGCACCCACGCGACACACACTGCAAGTTGGAGGGATCCAGAGGGAAAGGGGATAAATGGATGAACGGGGCGACAAAAGAACCACACTTCGTATGTTCGGGCGAGAGGTGCAGAGCCACGTCGGCGGGGCGCGCGCCCTCGCCTGCGTGGCCCACCCTCGCCCGTGCTGCCCTGTGGTGGAGTGGCGGGTCAGCTCGGAGATCTCGGGGCGGGTGTGAGCGGGTGGTGGCTAGCGTGGACACACCCGGACGAAGGGCACCAGAGGGCCTCAGGTGCAGAGAGGCGGAGGGGGAGAGGGGGCACGGCCTCACAGAGGTGCAGGGCACAGGCGTGACCTGGCGCCATGGCATGGCGGCCAGGAAGGCGTGCTGCACTGCAGCGGCCAGGCACTGCGTGCAGTTGGAGAGATGCGTGCGGTGCACTGCGAGAGGCGTGGCCCTCCGCAACAACGTCTCAGAGACCCACTCATGCCAGCGCCGCAAGGATGTGGCGGAGGCGGCGGGGCGTGGTGCTGTTGGTGTCGGGGACGGCGAAGCCTGTGGTGTCGATCTCGGCGGAGGCCAGCTTGGAGCTGAGCTTTGTCGCCATGGACAGGGCGGTCTCCGAGGCGGAGGGGGGGAGCAGGTCGGCGCTCGTCATGTTGCGCACGTACTGCTGCAGCGCCGTGCCCAGCAGCTCGGCAGTCAGCAGGCCCGTGCAGCACAGTGCCATGCCCAGGCTGAGCGCGCCCGAGTAGGCCACCACCTCGCGTGTGTTCGCCTCGTCCGCGTGCTGCGCCTCGAGGTAGTCCATCGCCTCCGTGTCGACGACACGTGCACCTGCCGCCATGCGTGCCACCAGGTCGCCACCCAGCACCTCGTTCAGCTCCTCGCTGCCGATGTCGTGCACCAGCTGCCCAACGCACTCGGGGCTGTGGCGCCCACAGGCGTGCAGAAGTGCGGAGGCGAGGGTGTGTGTGTCGGCAGCACGCAGGTCCCGCATCTGTGCTCCGCGAATCGATGTCTGCAGCTCCAGGTCGATCAGCTGTGCCAGGCGCCCAATCTCCTCGTCACGCTCAGAGAGTGACGACCGTGTGGCGCTGTGGGCAGGTGTGCTCTCTGCTGTGGAACCCGAGTCGCTGTCGTCGCTCCACCTGTCGTGTGTCGGCAGCGAGTAGGCACGTCCGCCCAGGAACGGTTCCGCATCCGGGTTCAGGTGCCCGCCCAGTTTGTGCTGCTTCTTCTTCCGGTTGTCATCGTCCTCGTCGTCATCCGCACAGTCGCTCCCCTCAGCCGTGTCCTGTGTGTCCACACCCAGGCAGTACGGCGAGTGGGTGTTGCACCCAGGGCCCCAGCACCCGAACGTCTCCATCGACGGCTCGTAGAACTCCCCGTTGTCCTGCTCGAACTGCTGCTTCGTGGTCGCCATCGACACTGTGCTCATTGCCAGGAAGGTGGCGTACGTCGTCATCAGGGCCGCACGCTTCCGCGTCTTCTTCGCCGCAAGCGGCTTCTTCTCGGGTGTGGGCGGGGCAGGCGCGTCCGCGTCGCGCTTGAAGTACGCCTGCGGGCTTGCACCGGCCGGCGCGCCCTCCGTGTCCAGCGGCACCGCACCGGGCGACTCGTACGTCCGCCCGTAGAAGGCCTCACGCTGGCGCACAGCCTCCACCATCTCCAGGTGCTTGCTGCCCTGGGCGTGGATTGTGTACTGCGCGTAGCTGTTGCACTCCACCTCGCACTCGGGGCACTTGAAGCGCTGTGCCTTCACGTTCGACTTCACCTTGGCCTTTGCCTTCCCCGCCTCAGGGCGAGCGGGGTACTCCCCCGCCCACTCCAGCTCCATCTGCTCCGTCAGCGAGTCGGCCAGCCGGGACGGGTGCACCCAGTGGCAGATGTGCTCCCACTTGTCGGAGAACTCGTTGCACTTCGCGTGCCACACCCCGCGGTCCATCGGCTGGTTCTCCACCGCCACCTGCAGCAGCGCCTCGAACTCCTCCTCGCACTGCGGCACGTCCTGCGGGCAGTCGGCAGGACGCCTCCCAGGGCGGTACGCCTTCCGCAGCAGGCGCTCCCTGAACATCTGCATCGCCTGGCTTGCCATTGCGGCCCCCCTTCTGTCGAGCTGCGCCTTCCCGGTGTTACTGCTCTGATGAAGGTGCCGGTGTGCTGCTGTGTCTAACGATGCCTCTGCCTCTGCCGCCTCGCTGTGTGTGTGTGTGTGTGATGCTGCCGTGGGTGATGGTGGGTGTGATGGTGTGTCCGGAACCATGCAGCAACACGCCGCTCCCGACACGACACTGACCACAACACATGCAAGCAATGCGACGACAACACAACTCCCTTCGGGGGGGCGGCACGACAGTCTGCTCTATCAACGCGTCATCCAGCTGTGGCTGACCCTTCTCTGCTTTGCAGGAGCGCGGGTGCGTCGTGTCTTGCAGATGACTTCTAACACTTGTCATGTGTAATGCCGTGACTGGTCTATCGACTCGCCATTGGCCTCTGTGCCTTGCACCGCAAGTTTTCTTTTAGCAACATTTGCGACGGGTTAATAGAGAGGCCCTTCCATTGTCACCACTGTGGTTGGTCTTACTATAATTGCCCTTGGGCATTTTCCCCTGAAATGAAATAAAAGCAAGTCAAATCAAAACAAAAGGACAACAACGGGAACAACAACAACAACAACAGCAAGACAAAATCGACACAGGATGCCGACAACGAACAGAATCAAAAAAACGAGAAATCAAATAAAACATGTGAACAACAACAACTGGAGTCCAACGACACAACCTGTGTCACTTTGGCGACACACGTAAACTTATTTCGTCTGATTTCCTTCTTTATTAATTTGGCGGGCCATCCGTACAGAAACAGTCGTGTCCATCTTTGCTTATGGTTATCCTCCCGCGCAAGGCCCACCCAAATCGGGTGTCGTTGTTAGGACCACACCGCACAGGCTGCAGTGCGCAAATGGGGGTGGGGCATCCCGAAGTTAGGGTGGGGGATGGGGTGGGGGCGGGGGGCGGCAAAAAACCAACACCCAAATCAAGTGCAGAAAAAATAGCAAAACGCATCCCACAAATGCCGGTTTGAAGCAGGTGTGGCTCTATTTTGGGGGTATTTTGGCCAATTTTCGAAATCCTATTTTGGTTTTTTTGCACTTTTTTTGGGTGCTTTTTTGCACGATTTCTGTGCCTCAGACACAGATTTTGGTGTGATTTTTGCGCTATTTTGATTCACTCGGCCTGACCGATGCATACGATTCGAAAAAATGGCGAAAAAATCGCTAACAACGGTGAACGAATGGAGGTAGATGGGGAAGTGGAAGGACACAGCACGCCCTCTCACTGCTCGCCATCTGTACACTACCTCTCTGTTCAAGGCGGTCAGTGTCACTTGATGGCGCTGCACACAAATCACTGCTACATCCCAGGGCGCCTTCCCTTGTGAGAATAGCGGAACTTCGGAGGATTCTTCATATTCCTGGATTTCCCGAATTTCCTGGATTTCCCCCGGCCCCTTAGGCGATTTCAGGGCGGACAGGGCGGACATATCCGGACCGGAAATCCGGGTGTCCGGATGTCCGGGTCCAATTTTGACCCCCCCCCCCCGGACATTTCCCGAATTTCCCGCCCGGACATGTCCGGGCGGACATCCGGACATCCAGAAATGTCCGCCCCGGACAGGGCGGACATGTCCGGGCGGACATTTTCTGGTGTCCGGATGTCCGGGCGGACATGTCCGGACCCGGAAATTCGGGAAATCCAATTTTGACCCCCCCCGGACATGTCCGGCCAGGACCTCAATAGTTTGATTTTTGGTCCAGAAAATAGTTTGAAAATTTTTGAAATCTGGGTGCCCAAAAAAAATTTCCTAAGACCGGCGATTTGTAGGGGGGCCCTTTCGAAATTTTTTTTGGAGAAGGGTAAATTGAACGTTTTTGGCCAAATGAAGCCACTGCGACCATTCCCGGGCCTCGGAAATCAGATTTTGGCCCCTCAAATGCGGTGCCGGTCCGGACAAAAAACCGAAAAAATCGTGAAAAATGGCCCATTTTCCCCAGCCAAAAATGGGCCAAAAATGCCCCCCGGACACCCCCAGAGACATGTCCTAATCCGGGGTGCCAGTAGGGGGGACCAGGTGTGGCTCTATTTTGGGGGTATTTTGGCCGATTTTCGAAATCCTATTTTGGTTTTTTTTGCACTTTTTTTGGGTGCTTTTTTGCACGATTTCTGTGCCTCAGACACAGATTTTGGTGTGATTTTTGCGCTATTTTGATTCACTCGGCCTGACCGATGCATACACGGTGGACTCCAGCGGGGGTAGGGTAACCCTTTTCGGGAGTCTCAACTAGGGGGAGTCCAACTCCCGCTAGGGGGAGTCTGACTCCCCCTAGCGGGAGTCTTTTCACCTATTTTCACTCATTTTTCCCATGATACCTATGCAATGTGGCACTCGTCACTGAAGTACAGCCACACCAAACGAAACGGACGTTTCCACCCATCCCAGCTCGCAGACCTGATTCACAAAAATGGGGAAGACGACAACGAAGCCGGCAGCGAAGCCGGCGGCAAAGTCGATTAAGAAGAAGAAGAGCGCAGAGAGTCCCGAGGCTGCGGAGGCGACGAACATTGTGCATGATTTTTGCACGGCCTTCCCTGTTAAAAAAGGGGGCAGTGTGCTGACACTGGGATCCATTAGAAGGCTCCTAGCAACGGTGTTGAGCAAGGAGCTCCACCAGCACAGCACCCAGGTGGCCAACGCAATCATCGCCATGTCTTCCCTGACATGGATAAGTTCGCTGTCAGGGAAGTCGCAACGATGCGGAAGGAGGGCGCTCTCCGTCATATACAAGGTGGAGGCGAAGTATGGCAAGGTGCAGGATACAAACGTGTCGTCGGGGGCAGCCTGAAGCCGCGAATGATCGCGACACGGGCGAACGGCTTGGCACCGTGGGTCTGGATAGATGCTGGAGTTCGGCCGGGTGAAACCGGAAGTCGCAGCAAAATTTGCCCCCCCAGATTTCTTCCTCAAACCCACCCGTGGGCTGATCCGGCCTTGCACGGTGGACTCCAGCGGGGGTAGGGTACCACTACCGGGTTTAACCCTTTTCGGGAGTCTCAACTAGGGGGAGTCCAACTCCCGCTAGCGGGAGTATAGATCAGCAGTGGGCAACAATGAGGCGATGCGGGGGGCGAGGGCACCGATGCTCACTGTGCGACATCCCAGAAGAACGCTGGTATCAACAGGTGCATCGATACCCGCACCTGACTCTCTCTGAGATGAAAGAGGCTGGCTACCCCTCCCTCTTGGCAGGTGTGCTTCCCAATGCCCGCTACGTCACCCCAGCACTCCATGACTGCAAGGGGCTCGCCATGCGGCTGATCAGGGTACTGGATGACAGGGGTGGAGCTTGGGGGTTTTTTCGGGTCAGCTGACCTGATTTTCTGCAGGCCCTCACAAAAAATCAGGTCAGGGGTAAAAAGAAAAAAAAATATAGATTTTCGGGAAACCGGAAAAGTTGGCTCCTCGCCTTGGGGCCTCAAGGTGACCAGGAGGCGTTTCGTGAGCAAAGTGACCCCAGCGACATGAGCACAGGCCTCAAACAGTCACAATAGAGGACAAATGAAGCTGCCCAACCCGTACCGTGCAACAGACGTTTACTACCGTGGCCTCCGGTGGCTGGGGGGCTCCGCCCCCCAGACCCCCCTGTGGCATGTGCCTGTCTTGTACCCAAGCCCTTTACATCAGGGAATCTCAGTATCCTCAGGAGGACGCAGCCAACTCACACAGAATCCGTACGCCCGCAAGTCACAGATGTTCACTACCGTGGCCTCCGGCGGCTGGGAGCTCCGCCTCCCAGACCCCCCCTACGGCATGTGTTTGTCTTGTAACCAAGTCCTTGCGCGTCCGGGGCTGCATATCGGTTCCGGTACCTCGCGGGAGGCTGGGCCCGAGCACTGATCTCTGAGACGAACCGGGGGGGAACCCATAAGAAAAAATTGGCTGACCCGATCTGACCCGATCCAGCCCGCAACCCCATATTTCAAGCTCCACCCCTGCTGGATGAGACAACAAAAAAATATTCGACAAGACCTGTACAAACCTTGCACTGAATGTGTCGCAGCATGGGACAGGTGCTCAGTTCCGGAAGGTCGTGCTTGCCTGTCACAGGACACACCTACAAGGGCTTGTTCCGCTACCTCTTTGTCTCCCTTGCAGACCTCATGCATTTCCGGTATGCAGACATCCCCTGGCGCTTCTGGGGATGCAAGGATGAGTCAGCCCGGATTCCCTTCTTGCGTGCTCGGATCTCAGGGCATATATTTCACTGGTTGATGGAGCATGCCGAAAAGGGATCAACGCGCAATGCCTACGTACACAGTCTCCATCATTGGTGGGCTCCAGAAGATGCAGTGCCTCTGCAGAACAACGACGAATTTGAAGAAGCAGAGAACGGACATCGCAAGAAAGATGCCGTTACAATCGCCAGCTCCGCAACTTACGAGAGAGATCTTGCGATGGCAGAAGAGAAGCGGCGCGCATCGGGCATGCCTTGGAAGGTTGCGCACCTGTCGCAGGACGGGATCCTCGGGTATAGAGAAGTCATCCTGTGTCCGTGTCTGCACACCCGACACGCTCATAGATTGGCTGTGTATGTTCTTTGCACACAGTTGACACAGCTGCAGAAGGGGTTTGTGCACTGCAACACACAGGACTTCGTTGAACCCATCAGCGCGCCCTACTTCCTGTTCCGGTTCCCCGAAGGACACCGCAAATTATCGCTCTGCTTGTGCAAAATGCCAATCCCGCTGGGGGCGACTTTCACACCATTCGTGTCATCCGAGGCGACTTTGAGCACGCTTGACCAACGCGCACAGCAGGAGGGGGATGACAGTTCTGACGAAGAAGATGAGGCCTGCAGGATGGCTTGTCTTGCCCAAGGTGTAACACAACTACGACAGGCGATGGCCGCACTTTGACACCTCAAATTCTAACCGCTCACCTCCGCAGGTGTAGCCGCTACCAGGAGGATAGGTAGGTAGTCCAGAGTCCGGGGAAACTGACAGAAGCAAAACAAGCCCCTCCCCATCCCTCTTCCACCATGATTTTACCCCCCACGCCAGTAGACTGTAACTATATCATGGGAAAAATGGATGAAAATAGGTGAAAAGACTCCCGCTAGGGGGAGTCAGACTCCCCCTAGCGGGAGTATAGACTCCCGCTAGCGGGAGTCTTTGACACCCGCTCAGACTCCCGCTCCCAGACTCCCGCTAGGGCCGCTGGAGTCCACCGTGTACGATTCGAAAAAATGGCGAAAAAATCGCTATCAACAACGGTGAACGAATGGAGGTAGATGGGGAAGTGGAAGGACACAGCACGCCCTCTCACTGATCGCCATCTGTACACTACCTCTCTGTTCAAGGCGGTCAGTGTCACTTGATGGCGCTGCACACAAATCACTGCTACATCCCAGGGCGCCTTCCCTTGTGAGAATAGCGGAACTTCTGCGGTTGCAGTTTGGTGGTTGAGGCCGGCGGTGATATCACTTTGGTGACTGTGCTTCCTTCCCCCTGAGCTCGATCAGATCCAGGTCGACCTGGTGCTGCGTGGCTCCTGGTGTGTTATCTCTTTGCTTCCTCGCACACATACACGTGGTTCCGCGAATCGCCACGGATGCCCACCAAGTCGAACCCGAAACATGATCACGGGCCCACGACGACCCTTTCGAGATGTCATGGCCGCAAGCCCGCAAACCCGATCGCATTCGCAAGGTGGTTCGTCTCTTAGAGATCAGTGCTCGGGCCCAGCCTCCCGCGAGGGTGCTGGAACCGACATGCCGCAGCCCCGTACGCGCAAGGGCTTGGCTCCAAGACCAGGCACATGCCACAGGGGGGTGTGGGGGGCGGAGCCCCCCAGCCGCCGGAGGCCACGGTAGCGAACGTCTGTTGGCCTGGCTCCATAGTCGCATACGCTCAAGTACAACACAACTGACAGATAGCACATGTCGCATGGGGGGACGATAAATTGTCGCGCAAAGACACGCCACAGGGGGGTCTGGGGGGCGGAGCCCCCCAGCCGCCGGAGGCCACGGTAGTGAACATCTGTTGGTTTGAGCTCGAGAGCAAGCCTCACACCACCGCCCTCCGACCCCCCTCTCCACGCCCCAGGTGCAACATTTTTTTGCACCCGGAAAATGTGTTCTTTTGACTGTTTGAGCACATCCAAGACCGGGAACATAAAAGAATTCTGCCAATGCCAAGTAGGGTCACAATAAAACCCAAAGGAAAATGGTGCAAAAAAGTAGTGACCACCACCCCCATCCCCACCTCCGGGTGCAAAAAAATTTTTGGCCACGGAAAATGTGTTCTTTTGAATGTTTGAGCACATCCAAGACCGGGAACATAAAAAAATTCTGCCAATACCAAGTAGGGTCACAATAAAATCCAAAGGAAAAAAGTGCAAAAAAATAGTGCAAGAAAATATTTTTTCCCCAAATTCCTATTTTCATTCCGTGAAATAGATACACGCCTAGTTTGAAGGGCGTTTTTTTTTAGTGCGACCTGTGTTGTCAGTTTTTGTTTTGTTTAGTTTTGTTTTGCTTGCTTTGTTGTGGGGGTTTCCCTCTTCAGCGGGCTCGCTTCAGAGGGCTCAACACAGGCGAGGTTCAGTCCTCTGTGAGGCGCTTATATTGGGGGCCGGTTGGTTGCCCCCCCGGCCCCCAGTACTTCGGGCCGCGTCAGGCGCTGCGGCGCCACGGCGGGGCTGTCATCCCTCGCAGTTTTCTGTTCTTGGTGGGGGAGGGGGGGGTTCGTTCTATTGATTGTTGGGTTTTTGATTTATGCCAGGAGATGTTGCCTACGGCTTCTGCTCGTTGATCAGCGTGTGTATCGGCGCGTCGCCCAGTAGTTCAGCGGCGGACAGGTATCGCATGACTTCTTGCGGGTGACGGAATAACAGCCGCCTTGGATTGGTGGTATGTAGGAAGCTGTCCTGCTCATGTTTCAATTTCGGGCAGTTGAAGAGGTGTGTGACCGTACAGGCCTCGCCACAGGCTGTACAAGGCGGCGCTTTCTCTTTTCCCGTATCCACCAGGAAGTCCCATACCAGGCTGTGGCGCCCCGTTCGGAGCCTCCGTAGCTGGACCTCTCCGCGCCGCTTCAGGGTCGGGTTGCGGAGTGGAGGGCGCGTGAGGCGGTCATCTTTCCAGTACAATGTGTGGGTACCCGGCCTCATGTGGTCGTGCATCCTGCGGGCCGCTGCTCGCGCTCCCCTGTAGGTGAGGGGCTCCGTCTGTCGCAGCTTTTGGCCTTGCTGGGCCAGCCGGTCCGCCACCTCATTTCCGTCTATCCCGACGTGGGACGGCACATACTGCATGTGGAGTGTCACTCCCTTTTCGGTCGTTACGCTGTGTAGGAGATCCCATATTGTGTGCATCACTTCTTCCCGCACCCGGGTCGGGCCCCCTTCCAACGCTTTTAGCGCACTTTGCGAGTCTGTGCACAGGACGACGATGTCTCCGGTTACGACTAGCCTCACGAGCACGCGGAGGGCCTCCCTTATCGCGACCAGTTCTGCTTGAAACGCGGAGGCGTGACGACCAGCATTTTCCACCATCGTTGTATGGGGAAGGACTTCCCCCGTCTTGTAGAACACTGCCCCGGCGCCCCCGCGTGCCAGGTCCGTGGCACCGTCCGTGTACACCCACCATGTCGCCTGCGGGTAGGTCATACGGAGGTGCTCCTCTGCCCGCTGGCGGAGTTTTGTTGTGTCCGTGTTCCTCTTCGACACTCCCGGGACGGTGGGGTGTATCTTGAGGTTGTCGAAACTTAGCAGCCATGGGTGTACGGGCCTGGCAATTCTCAGCTGAGCTCTGTCCCTTCTCTCGGTGTATAGTCCCTGTGTCACTTGCCGGGCCGTCTTGAGCCAGTCGCAATACTTCCCCCTCTCCAGCGACACCATGTCGGTACTCGTTTCGTCCCGTAGGCGGGCGTGTTTCTCTAACAGGTCAGCGGAGGATACAGCAATGAGGTCGTGGATACTCGGTAGGTGCGCCTCCCATAGTAAGGTGGCGGCTGAGGTGGTTTTGGGGCAGCCTGTGATGATGCGCGCTGCGGTGAGATGGTCGCTCTGCAGTTGCTTCACATTCTCCGCGCTGAGCGCGGCCCCGTACACCTCGAGACAGTATCGCACCACCTGCAACGCGTACGCCACATATACTTCCCTCAGGATGTCTGCGGTGTTCCCCCACTCAGTGTTTGCGAGTGTGCGGAGTGCTGCCACACGTTTTCGGAGTCTTCGGCGCACTCTCGTCACATGTGCTTCGAACGTGCATTCGTCGTCCACGATGATGCCGAGGTAGACCTTCTCCGTTACCCAGCAGATGGTCCCCGTCTGCAGTTTGAGTTGTGGGAGTACCTCCGGCAGTCGCTTGCGGGCCCCGGTGGGGCAGAACAGCATCGCTTCCGTTTTGCTGTGTGACACTTTCAGCTTCTTGTTTGCAGAGAGGGTTTCTATGTTGGCGATTGCGGCTTGGGCCCTCTCCATGGCTTCCTCGAGGGAGTCGCCCAGCACCGCAACAGCTGTGTCGTCGGCGAAGAGGTACATCGAGGTATGCCACACGTCGTCGAACGCCTCTGCTACATCGTCCACCGCGCACGTGAAGAGGAGCGGAGAGATCACCGACCCTTGTGGCACTCCGTCCTCGTATGCGTAGAAGTCACCGAGGACGCCCTCCGCGCGCACCGCTGCTTTTCTGTCCTCCATGAAGGACTGTACCCATCGCAGGTACCTCTCCGGGAACTTCTTGCGACGTAAGCTATCCAGCACCGCCGGGTGGTGTAGTGTGTCGAATGATTTTGTGTAGTCGACAAATATGGTGATGCAATACCCGCCGTTTGCCTTGACCATTTTGCCCTTTGCGGCCACGTTTGCCACCTGCTCCGCCGCCGATCGAGCAGGGCGGAACCCGGCTTGGCAATCCTGCAGGGGGTCCACACCTGTGCCGTCCGCCTCCATGAGGTGCACCATGCGGGTCACAATCATCGACTCCAGGAGTTTGCTCACGCAGCTCGTGAGGGTGATCGGCCTGTATGATGTCGGGTCCTGTGGCGGTTTTTCGGGCTTTAGCAGCGCCACGACATGTCCCCTTTTCCATTGCTCTGGCACCAGTCCTTGTTCCCAGCTGATGTTCATAACGTGGAGTAACGCTCTTTTCCCCGCTGGGCCGAACTTGCGCAGCATCTCGTTGGTGACGCCGTCTGGGCCCGGGGCCTTTCCTTCTTCGAGGTTGGAGATCGCGAGGTCAAGCTCCGTGGATGTGAAGCTGTTGGCTGACTCCTCGTTCGGAGGTACCTCAGGTGCACGTCGGGGCCTCTTTGCGGATTCCGTGGCCCCCAGGTCTGCTGTCGCCCCACCGCCGCACACACGCGCGAAGTGCAGGCCTAGTGATTGCGCCTTTTCTCTGCCTGTCACCAGCTTGTCCCCCTGCAGGATGGGGTGGTGCATGTTGGGGGCGTGTTTGCCGTCTATCCGTTTGACTGTGCGGAATAGGCTGGCAAGGTCGTTTCGGCCGGCGTCCGCTTGCACATGTCGACGGAGCGCCTCCCTCTTGTCCCCGTACACTGCGTCAGCGACCTTTTCCGGGGCCTCGCTGTTCCGGTGCCTCAGCATGTCTCGCGTCCCTTTCGACCATCTGACCGTGCGTGGCTTGGCTGCGGAGGTGATCTGCGGGATAGCTGCCTGCGCTGCTTTCATCACGATCTTCGCGAACCTCGGCGCACATTCTGCTGGGTCACGCCACCCTCGCACCTTCTGCTCAGCATTTTCGATGTGGGTGTTGAAGGCTGCCCAGTCAGCTTTTCCCCAGTCCCATCTTGGCTCCCCCTCCGGGGCGTGGGAAGGGTCGCACTGAAAAGCAGCGTTTTTCGAGTTGATTTCTCCTCCACCCCCCTACCGGTTTACAGTGAACAGGAAAGAAGGAGTGTGGTGCGGGTGACTGAGAAGGACAAGAAGGTCACAGCGGTGCCATAGCAACGTCGCCAGCACATTGGCAGTCAGGTTGAATTGTCAGGCGGTGCCTGTGGTGGCCATTGCCAGCGCCAGGCAGGTGGGGGCTCCGGATGGGCTGCCTCGAGAAGAACGAAATGGTGAAGAAGAAGAAGAAGAAGAAAAGCCGGCACACACAAGTCCGCATTTCATCTTGGTCGGGAAGATGAAGAGGGGACCCAGAAAAGACGGTGTGCGTGGCCGAAACGGGAGGGGGGAGACAAAAGAAGGCCACCCAAAACATCACCCCCCGACGCGCGTGCAACACCCTCCGTCATCACGTGCATGGCAGCGTTGCTCTGGACACCACTGGTGACACTCACTTTCAACAACAAAAAAAAGACACCCAAAAGGGGGAAACGCCCCCCCACCCCCCACCCCAGATGGGGCTGTGTTGCTTGTGCGCCACAACAGACACCCCATAACAGGATCCCCCCCATCACCCCCCCCCCTCCCCCCAGCCCGTAGCTCTCTCTGTATCCCTCTGTGGCTATGTTGAGATCAGCAACCATAACATCTTCGACCCCCCCCCTCCCTCACTCACGAGTTCTGACACCACTGCAGATATTTTGTCTCTGGAGTCATTCACACACACACACACACCCCCCGCGTTTGGCATGTTTTTTCCTCCAATTTATTTTTTTTGCTCAACTCAGCGCAGGCCGCAACACTCTCCAACACCACCACCCCACCCCCCCCCCCCTAGGGCAGTGCTTGCAGAATACGCGTATTCTTCGAAAAACCCAAAATCTGCATACGTGCATACGTATGAATACGCATACGGCTCGAATACGCATACGGCTGGCAGGTCACCGGTGGAGGAGAGTGGGCCCGGTGCCTGTGCACGTCCTGTCGTCCTGTGGGCTAGGTTCTCAGTGCGCAGTGGACCCACGTACGTTGTTTCGGCCCCTGGGTACCTTGGGTCGGGGAAAGCCCATAAGTATGGGCCGGGCCCCACGGCCCATTTGGCTCCTGTACCAAGGTACTTGGTACATGTACCTGGGCCCGGATGGACCCATAATATAATTTTCCCCCAACGGCCAAATCTGGCTCTCTGGGTGCGCATATGTCCCAAAAATGTGTTTCCGGGCATTTTTGGGCACAGTAGCGACGTTGTTCGTGCCAGAACAGCAGGAGGCACAGTGGGCAGGCACCAAAGAGTGGCATGTGTGGGGGAAGCCCTGCCTGGCAGCGTACAGTGCAAAAGTATTAACAGACGTATGCAGACGTTTTTCCGAAATCTGCATACGTGCATACGTATGAATACGCATACGTATGCCCGTATTCGGCGAGCACTGCCCTAGGCATACAGTGCAAACGATAATTATTATCGCATACGATAATTATTATCGTACTCCCATTATCGTATATTATCGTATACGATAATATACGATAATGGTGCGATAATTTTTTTGAGATTTTCGGAAAACCAGAAATCAGCCCAGAACACATTGAAAAAGTGGTAAAAGTGGAGCCGGAAGCTGCCATTTTTGCTTCTTTGAATTATTGGTGACGGGGGGCTTCACTCAGAAGTGTAGAATGTCCCTCACAAATGGGTGGCAGACACAACACACATAGTGCCATGACATGCGCAGCACTATGTCTGTCTGGGGCATCCTGTCAATGAAGCTGGCACCGTTGGAAGAAGTTTCAGGCACAGGGGGGCGGAGAGGTTACAGGATACTGCCACGCACATCCGTGACACTCATTTGCGTGTGCGCTCTCGACCCGTGTGTCTATCGCTATGTTGTGACTGCATCGCCATCACCCTCCACAGGAAACACCAGGGATCAAAAAATGTCTCGTCGTCGTAGGATAAAAGACGACACAACAACGGAGGATGACGCAGAGGAAGATGATGACGGCGATGACGAGGAAGAGGGCAGTGATGAGGACGAGCCGGACCAGAAACGCCGTCGCGTCACGGGGGGGAAGGACAAGAAGCCCTCAGCGAAAAAGGCGGCCGTGAAAAAGCCACCCCCAAAGAAGCCAGCAGCGAAGAAGCCAGCCCCCAAGAAGACAGCACCAAAGCCCGCGGGAAAATCGGAGAGCGCGCAGAAACGCCTGGACACGATAAAACTCAGAAAAACGGTGGAGGAAGCCGCAGACGAGGCTGCTGCCAAGAAGAGGATCTCCTTGGTAACAGCCAGGCAGCGGCTGCAGCAACTGGCGAGGTACGACGCCACAGTTGCTGCGGCCTACACGATCAAGTCGGTGGAGGACCTCCCGTTCGAAACTCGCACCATGCTGCTTGATGCAAACCCCCCCCGGACATTATCGGACGAAGTCCTGTGGTGCAACCTCTGTAGCATCGTCGTAAAGCATGCTGAATCGACAGTGGCAAAGAAACACGTGACCGACACGAAGGCGCACCAGACCACATCGAAGGAAGCGCCAGTGCAGGCGGCCCCCTGTGTTTCAACCACGAAGAGCGATCCCACGACCACCGCATCATTTCAAAAGGCATGGGCACTTGCCCTTGTGATTGCGGGGATCACGCCTCACCAGGCGTCTATCCTTGCGCTGCCGATGACCACCCCTCTGCCGAAGCCCCGGACGCTGCTGGGCAAGGCCCCGCTGTTCGTCGCGGAGATCCAGAAGAAGATCCGCGACTGCATCACCGGCCGGCCGGTGGCGTTGGGCGTTGATGGAACAGGCCTGCGGCATCTTGGCTTTGCCATCATGTCGGTCGTCGCCTACGTGGGAGGCAGGGGAGTGCTCCTCCTGTCGAAAGTGCGTGGTGACGGCGAGGTGCACAACGCAGAGGACGTCGGGGATGTGCTTGACGAGGTGCGGGAACTGTACGGCATTACCCGCAGTACAGTTGTCGCTGACTTCGGGTCGGTGAACGTCAAGGCGTTTGGCGACAAGAAGGAGGAGGGCATCTACTGCCTGGGCCACCACCTCAACGCAGCGTTGAAGCGAGCAGTGCGCCAGTCATACCCCCGGGCGTATGCCTTCTGCACGCTGGTGTCGCAGTTCTTCGGGTGCAAGTCGCGCCGGCACCGTTGGAAGAAGTTTCAGGCACAGGGGGCGGAGAGGATGCATGATGCTGCAACGAACATCCGTGACACTCATTTGCGTGTGCGCACCGCTCTCGACCGCGGAGCGGTGCGTGCGCTCCGCAAGCTTCTCCCATCCGTGAACGTCACAGATACCGATGCGGTGGTGCTGGAGCGGGCTGCCGCCTTTGTGGCGGAAACAGACGACACCCACGCCGCCAATGTGGAGGTGTCCAGCCCTCAGCAACCCGCCTCTACTTCGGACACTCGATGGGCAGCGATGTTCGACCTGACAGTCCACCTGCAGACCCGGTGTGCGATGCTGCTGCAGTTCGTCAGCGTGGAGATGGCGAGGAAGAAGAAGCCACTCACTCTCAGGCAGCTCTCTGAGCACATCCAGAAGGGAACATGGGAAGAGCACGTCAGCGAGACGGTGGCTGTGGCTGAGATGGTGGAGCCGGTGCTGTGGCTCGTGCGATGGGTGCAGAACCCGGAAGCCCGTCTGGGGCACATCAAAGTGCGGACTATCACGGAGGAGTACCAGAAGGTGGTGACGAACACCAGTTATCCTGCTCCTATCCGCACCTTGCTGAAGGATGCCTGGGAGTCTTGGCCGTCGAAGGCGAGGTTCGAGATGGCGCTCATCTTCGACCCGGAAACCGTGCTGATGGCTGACTTCGACGACTTCCCCGACATCACAAACCAGCTGGTGTGGGCCGTGGATTTCCATGCCCTTGCTGACGACGAGTGCTGGGCGGAGTTCACACAGTACCTCAATGCCCCTGCCGAATCCCTGCAGACCGACACCCCGATTGCGTTCTGGCTGGAGAAGGGGAGGAAGCTGTTCCCCATCCTGGCGCCACATGTGGTGGCTTGGCTCCGCACGCCTGTGTCGGTCACACAGGTCGACAGTGTGTTTTCGACGGCAGAGTCCCGCAAGTCCAAGCGGGGGTCGAACATCTCGACGAAGACCTACGCGGATCGTCTGTTCTTGCAGCGGAACGGCGACCTCCTCGGCTACTTCGACAAGAGCAACCGGTTCGCAGAAGCCCTCGAAAGGGACTATGTCTCTGATGATTCCTCTGAGGAGGACGAATCCGAGACTGAGATGGATATCATTTAGAAGGGGGGATGGGGGGGGGGGGCGGCGTGCCAGGTCGTCTGTCCGTGATGTGGTTCCTGTGCTGTTCGGTGGGCGGGTGGGGGGGGGGGGATGACGAATTCTGTCTCGATGTCTGATGACATCGAGGGTGTTGAAGGGACTGGGGGGGGGGGGGCAATGAATCCTGATGACGGACGAGTATGTGAAGGAATCTGACGAGGGCAGTGGTGTTCAAGAATAGTGCAACCCAGTAAGTATCGCATACGATAATCCCATTATCGTATACGACCGGATACGATAATTATTATCGTATGCGATAACATACGATAATGGGATTATCGTATGCGATAATATACGATAATAATTATCGTATCCGTTCGTATACGATAATGGGATTATCGCATCATACGATAATGGATTATCGTATGCGATAATAAATTATCGTATGCGATAATTTTCCGAAAATTATCGTATCTGGTATATGTGCGATAATAATTATCGTTTGCACTGTATGCCTAGGGGGGGTCAAATGCCACCCTTTTACGTGGACAAACACGATTTTTCAAAAAACCGGCGCAGAGGCCCCAAAGCCCCCGTAAACCCTCCAAACCCCCCCAGATCGGTCCGGAAACCCATCGAACCCCACTTTTCCACCATTCCGGGCACCTCAGGTGCCCGAATTGGGGTACCTAAATTTTGTGCCACCGTTTGGTACCGGACAGTGCCACTGTGTGGGAGGTTGGAAAAGAAAATGCCCCAACACACCACATCTGAGGGTTGCAATGCATGTTGCTTGCCAACCACGTCATCCGGTGGGTGTCAGGCGCTATGTAGGTGGCATTAGCCAGGTCTTCGATGTGTTCTGGCTTGTATATGTACCTCCCTGCCACCATGCACCGGGAGGCTGCCTGTAGGTACGGAACAAGTCCAGATGGTCGTGTGATTCCTGTGCAGCAGTGCTCCACAACCGGGATGTGTTGACAACGACTGTTGCAACACGAGCTGTACATTCCGGGAACACACGAAGTGCGCTGTCGTGGTACCCATTGTGCCAGAATTGGTAGTTGCTGCGGTCTACTTTGCCTGGCCCAAGAGCACTGGTACTGAACGGTGCAATATGCGTGGCGAGGCGAATGCAACGGAAGGGCGCAAAGTCAATACAGCTCTCGGATGGCGGGTGGTGGTGCCACTAGTGTGTGACGTTCACTCGAGGATACAACGCATCACAATGAATCAGCAACCGTGGACCGAGTACAATACGCTCTCTGTGGCTGGTGTGGGGGACAAAGGCAGTGCCTGTGCCGCAGGCAGGGAGGTACATATACAAGCCAGAACACATCGAAGACCTGGCTCATGCCACCTACATAGCGCCTGACACCCACCGGATGACGTGGTTGGCAAGCAACATGCATTGCAACCCTCAGATGTGGTGTGTTGGGGCATTTTCTTTTCCAACCTCCCACACAGTGGCACTGTCCGGTACCAAACGGTGGCACAAAATTTAGGTACCCCAATTCGGGCACCTGAGGTGCCCGGAATGGTGGAAAAGTGGGGTTCGATGGGTTTCCGGACCGATCTGGGGGGGTTTGGAGGGTTTACGGGGGCTTTGGGGCCTCTGCGCCGGTTTTTTGAAAAATCGTGTTTGTCACCCCCATTTGACCCCCCCTACCCCCCCCCCCCCGCTCCAGAGAGGAGTGCCACTGAAGGGGGCGGAAGAATCAGGGGCAGAATAACTGTTGTGGTGCCACATCCCCCTCTACCTCTCTCCCTACACCACCACCGCCACCGCCACCACCCCATACCCACCCACCCACCCACACCCAACCCCACCCCGCCGTGCCACTGCAATAGGCGTTTCCAGCAGGTAATCTCAGAGGCGGGGGGGGAGGCAGGGAGGAGGAGCGAGGGGCGGTGCGCCGCGCTGCCCTGTTTGCGAAGTGCAGTGCATATAGCAGTGCAGGTCGTGTGTGTGGGGGGGCATCGCAGCACAGACCTCTCTCTCCCCCGATTCCCTCCCCCCCCCTTCTCCCCCCGTCTCCCCCAGAGCAGAGTTGCCGGGGGGGGGGGGGGGGGGGGGCGCCAAGGAGGCTGAAAAACGCAGTGGCTGGCGTGGGTGTGGGTGGGGGTGTGGGGGGGGGGGGGATGGAAGATGCAAGATGGGGCAGAGGGTTCCGGGTCCCTTCTGGTGGGGGAGTGATCTGCATCACAGAGGGGGGGAGAGAGAGAGAGGGCGGGGGGAGGGAGAAAAGGGGGGGTTGCCTTGCGGGTCCCCCCCCCCCCCCTCCCCTCCCGCCCTTTTGTGTGGCACGCGCGTGTATGCGTCTTTTTTTTTGGGGGGGGGAGGGGGGGAGGGGGGGGAGACTCCGGAGTGATGCAAGGATAAAAAGGAGGGGTTGGCCTTTTAATACTTCCACTGTAGCTCACCCCCCCCCCCTCCCCCACCCCCCTCCCGGAGGGACTTAAATGTTAAAACTCAAAATCCCTTGGCCTCGCCCTGCGCCCTGCTCCCTCCTCCCCTCCTAAGGCAGAAGAGGCCAATCTATGATGTGCGGTTCAACCCCCTCAGACACACAGATTAACGTGTTCCAGAGGGGGGTTGCACCTCAGCTGCAAAGCTGCTGAGCCAGCGAGACACCGAAGGCGTTATTTCATCAACGGAAGTCGCCAGAGGAAGTGGGTCGCTGGCCAGCCGGGAGGGGGAGGGGGTGGGGGGCGGGGATGGCCATGCCACACAGTTGAGGGTGGAGCGAGAGCTCACAGAGCGGGAGTGGGGCGGGAAATAGGGGTGGCCAAGCCTGGACACCCCACCCTTCACTCGGCGTTCATGCAGGGGGTGTGGGTGTCAGGTGTGTCGGGTGTGAGGTGGTGGGGAAGGTTCTCCCGCAGACACCAACAACAGGGCACTTCTCGGCACGACGTCGCGGGAGGGCCGGAGAGCATTTAGAAGAGGGCAGCGGTGGTCGCACGCACAGAAGGAAAAAATATCGAAAGGAAGGGGCAGCCACGGGGGGAGGGGGGGTGGGTCAGTTGATAATTCCGGGGGTATTGAGGAGGGCTCCCGGCATCAACAGGCACAGGGAGGGGAGGTGCGCTGTGGCGAAGTTAGGTTCTCGCGGGTGTGTCGGGGCATGCAGAAGCGATGGCCGCAAAGGGCTGCAAGCGCCGCGGCGCTCTGCAGAGAGCGGGTGGGGCTTGCGGCAGAAGCGGGTCATGCCAGCGCCGCAAGGATGTGGCGGAGGCGGCGGGGCGTGGTGCTGTTGGTGTCGGGGACGGCGAAGCCTGTGGTGTCGATCTCGGCGGAGGCCAGCTTGGAGCTGAGCTTTGTCGCCATGGACAGGGCGGTCTCCGAGGCGGAGGGGGGGAGCAGGTCGGCGCTCGTCATGTTGCGCACGTACTGCTGCAGCGCCGTGCCCAGCAGCTCGGCAGTCAGCAGGCCCGTGCAGCACAGTGCCATGCCCAGGCTGAGCGCGCCCGAGTAGGCCACCGCCTCGCGTGTGTTCGCCTCGTCCGCGTGCTGCGCCTCGAGGTAGTCCATCGCCTCCGTGTCGACGACACGTGCACCTGCCGCCATGCGTGCCACCAGGTCGCCACCCAGCATCTCGTTCAGCTCCTCGCTGCCGATGTCGTGCACCAGCTGCCCAACGCACTCGGGGCTGTGGCGCCCACAGGCGTGCAGAAGTGCGGAGGCGAGGGTGTGTGTGTCGGCAGCACGCAGGTCCCGCATCTGTGCTCCGCGAATCGATGTCTGCAGTTCCAGGTCGATCAGCTGTGCCAGGCGCCCAATCTCCTCGTCACGCTCAGAGAGTGACGACCGTGTGGCGCTGTGGGCAGGTGTGCTCTCTGCTGTGGAACCCGAGTCGCTGTCGTCGCTCCACCTGTCGTGTGTCGGCAGCGAGTAGGCACGTCCGCCCAGGAACGGTTCCGCATCCGGGTTCAGGTATGACGAAGATCCGTGTGCGTGTGCATGCCCACCCAGTTTGTGCTGCTTCTTCTTCCGGTTGTCATCGTCCTCGTCGTCATCCGCACAGTCGCTCCCCTCAGCCGTGTCCTGTGTGTCCACACCCAGGCAGTACGGCGAGTGGGTGTTGCACCCAGGGCCCCAGCACCCGAACGTCTCCATCGACGGCTCGTAGAACTCCCCGTTGTCCTGCTCGAACTGCTGCTTCGTGGTCGCCATCGACACTGTGCTCATTGCCAGGAAGGTGGCGTACGTCGTCATCAGGGCCGCACGCTTCCGCGTCTTCTTCGCCGCAAGCGGCTTCTTCTCGGGTGTGGGCGGGGCAGGCGCGTCCGCGTCGCGCTTGAAGTACGCCTGCGGGCTTGCACCGGCCGGCGCGCCCTCCGTGTCCAGCGGCACCGCACCGGGCGACTCGTACGTCCGCCCGTAGAAGGCCTCACGCTGGCGCACAGCCTCCACCATCTCCAGGTGCTTGCTGCCCTGGGCGTGGATTGTGTACTGCGCGTAGCTGTTGCACTCCACCTCGCACTCGGGGCACTTGAAGCGCTGTGCCTTCACGTTCGACTTCACCTTGGCCTTTGCCTTCCCCGCCTCAGGGCGAGCGGGGTACTCCCCCGCCCACTCCAGCTCCATCTGCTCCGTCAGCGAGTCGGCCAGCCGGGACGGGTGCACCCAGTGGCAGATGTGCTCCCACTTGTCGGAGAACTCGTTGCACTTCGCGTGCCACACCCCGCGGTCCATCGGCTGGTTCTCCACCGCCACCTGCAGCAGCGCCTCGAACTCCTCCTCGCACTGCGGCACGTCCTGCGGGCAGTCGGCAGGACGCCTCCCAGGGCGGTACGCCTTCCGCAGCAGGCGCTCCCTGAACATCTGCATCGCCTGGCTTGCCATTGCGGCTCCCCTTCTGTCGAGCTGCGCCTTCCCGGTGTTACTGCTCTGATGAAGGTGCCGGTGTGCTGCTGTGTCTAACGATGCCTCTGCCTCTGCCGCCTCGCTGTGTGTGTGTGTGTGTGATGCTGCCGCGGGTGATGGTGGGTGTGCCACACATACACACACATATGCCACACGAAACACAACACCACAACAGAGCCAATAACCAACGCTAACACCCCCTGACCCCCCACGACTGGCTTCCCTTCCGCGTCACTGCCACACCTGCCCACCGCAGCCCTGCAGCAACCTGATCGGGCTCGGGCTAGGTCAGACACACACAACACAACATAACACAACGCCACTCACCGCAAGGCTCGCTGCACTCTATGTTCCGCTATGCGGCACGTGCCCCCTGCCCTGCCCTCTCCTGCCTGTACCTCTGAAGACGAGAAGCTCTGGTCTACCGCCTTCTGTGGCGGTACACACCACCAGAACCACCAGCAGATACGCACAACACCATGCCTGCGTATCCCCTGGCAACACACCTGCTGCAGGGATGACTAAAACAATCGACACGGGTGACGGCCCGAATCACCACGCAGGGATCGTCTCACACGTGCCCAGGTACTACCTCCCCTGGACACACACCTCACCCCCCACAGCCCACGCGTCCCCCCCCACCCCGGGCCCCCCCATATGATTGCAGTGTGGGCATTGCTCCCGCAAACGGCACTGTGATGGCTTCTTTTGCAGTTCTTTCTCTTCTCTACCCTTCGAGAGGTGTGCGGCCTCACTCCCACCCCCCCCCCCCTCCCCTGGACCCACCCTGCGAGGCACACGATGAGAGAACAAAAACCCCCTTTCCTTTGCCGGCTATCTATCGAACGAGGGGGGAGGGGTGGGGGGAGTGCGTGCGTGCTGCCGTTTCGTTGGAGCAGCTTCTGCCGTCCCTTCTTGGCCCACCCATCCCGCGCCTATCTGCCCCGTGTAAGTGGACCCCTGACATATCCCTCATGTGAAAACAGGCAATGCATGCAGGTGGAGATAACGACACCCTTAGGGCCCCCCCCCCATCCCCCTCTCCCCCCCACCCCCCTGGTTTGCCGGCCCCGCTAATTTCTACCAGCCCACTGTGGCACCGATGGCACCCAACACGGCAAGCCCCACCACTCCAAATCCCATGCAGATGTATTGACATCCCCACACCCCACCCCCCCCATTTCGAAACGCCAGGCCTTCTGTCCTGGCCCCCCCTACTGCACACCACCACCCCCCACCCCTACACAATGGAGACCCTCTGCTTCCTGTGTCTTTCGTGCTGCTCTGCCGAGCTGCGGTACTCCAACACGGCTGGGATCAGGCTCCCAGCCACCCAGGGGGCAGACTCTTCGAGGTAAGGCCTGCCTTTGGCGTTGTCGGGGTGCGACAGGATGGCGGTGCTGTACATCACCTGCGCCGCAACGGCGAGAAACACCTGGTGGGCAACAGGGGCTGTGCTGGCTGGGGCAGGCAGGCGCCACAGGCGTGCGGCGATGTTGCACGCTGCGCTGATGAGACCCAGTTCGATGGCGAGTGTGCGGGCCGGTGGGGCCAGGACGCCTGCCTGCAGTGCGACCACCGCCACCATGCCTGCTGCTGCGGCAAGCATGCGGCGCAGCTCTGTTGTGGCAGACTCGCTTACAGGGCCCGAGATGGTGCGGATGCAGTAGAGCATCACAGCGTCGTTGAAGAGGAACACCACCGCGACCACCATCTGCCACTCGGGGGCCTCCCCGAGGACACTGCCGTAGAAGTTTGTGAAATCGGCGATGAGGAGCGTCGCAACGACGACTATGGATGGCCTCGATGTGGGCGGGGTGAGCAGCCGCCCCGACGCCACCACACACGCAGCGAAGAACCCCACCACGGCAAGCCAGCCGCACAGGTCGCTGAAGGCGGCCTGCGTGCCCAGCAGGGGCACGTCCTCGGGTCCGAGCAGGCCTGCCGTGGAGGCGGATGAGGAGGAATCAGCGATGCCTTCCGTGTCCCGCTCCAGGAGGTCTGCCATGGTGGCACGCACACCCGTCCCCGCCCCACCCACCACGCCCGGCCACGTGAGGGGAGGGGGGGGGGGGGGGGCGCGATCGGCCCTGGAGTGCGGAGGGAGGGGTGTGGGTGGGTGTGGATGGCTGCAGAAGGGTTCGCGTGGGTGTGGTGACCACGTTTTGTGTGGGGAGATCCTGCGCGGATCATTGCCCACCCCCGCCCATTTCTACGTCACAGCGGAGGCCCCACTCGGGTTAGAGTGTGGGGCCAACTCAGTGCCACTCCGGGGAGGAGGGCGTGCAGCATAGCCGGCGTGGTGTGCTTGGCAGCAATGTGGTAGTGTTTTGCCATCGCTGTAGCAGTCACCGCATCGGTCCATGCTGTGGCGTTTGCAGAAGCCCATAGTGACCGGGAGCCCGTCCCCCTCCTTGTGGTGGTTGCGGCAGCACACCTCCTCCGGGAGGCGCCGCTTCTGGCATGCCGAGCAACGGGGCTTCCAATGCAACTTGCAGGCAAGCACCTTTGCGTTCCTCCTGGCACCAGGGGGAGCAGTTCGGGGGGCAGCGCCCCTCCGCTCCCATGGGCGCCCTACCCGGCTGTTGGCCTGCCGACCACGCGCCGCCCACTGCTGGGCCGATTGCTGCCAACCCTCAGGGTAGTGCGGCTGCGGAGCGAAGGTAGCGGCCCACGCCATTCCGCGATCATGGAACACTGTATCCGTCCGGCTGGGGGCTGGCACAGCCAGGTGCGCTTGGAGGCTGCGCATCACCGACTCAGTGGCAGGGTTCAGCTGGGCCCTCCTCGACAGGCCCGCCGCCACAGATCCACCGATCGCCGTGAGGACTGTTGAGTTGGCAGCATGGCCGCAATGCCAGGGCCCAGTGCCTACTTTCGTCACCATGCTGCAGAGCCCCTTCAGCGAGGCAGCCTTCCCCAGGATACTGCTCTGGAACACCGTGAGGTCCTGCTGGAGCTGCTGCCGTGAGGCCCCCAGCCTTTCAGCCTCGTCCATCGCGGCGTTACTGAGGGCATCAGCATCTGTGTTGGATTCCCTCTTCACATGCTCGTATGTGAGAGTGAACCTCGGTTGGAGGTCCGCAGCTAGCCGGGACGTGCTGAGGAACAGAGGACGGAGGGCGGCATCCCGGCACAATGAGTCCCCTTGGAGCTGGCGCAGCACCACCTGGGAGTCGCCCCGCACTGTGACTGGGCCCTCAGGGGCATCACCCCTCTCGAGGAGGCGCAGACCTGCACGGAGCGCCTCGTACTCAGCAATGTTGTTGCTACGCACGTTCAGCAGCGGGAGTACTTTCTCTGAAACCTTGCAACCGTCTTGGTATAGCACCGCCCCTGCCCCCGCCACGGCGAAGGGGGTGCCATTGTCGCGCGCACCACCGTCAAAGTACAGGGTGAGCCCTGGGGCTGTGTCTGCAGGGATGCGCGAGCGGGCCTCCCTCGCGCCCTTCCTATTCGGGTCCACGTGGGCGGGGGGGCGGATGCGGCGCGTCACGGTGTCTGGGAGGGTAAGGCCAGTTGATAGCTCGAAGTCCACGGCCAGCTCCATCAGGGTCACAGTATGCTCACTCCCCTGCGGTCCCCACTTTAGGCCCCTTAGCCAGTCGCAGAGGGCCACCCACATGCCTGGGGGCCGCTTGCCCCACGTCTGCTTGACTTCGGAAGGCGCCAGTGCAGGGATGGAGGCACTCTCGGGGTTAGGGGTGCTCCACTCCCAGGGGTAGACGGTAGTACGGTGATGGCGCACAGAGCGGTCGAGCAGCCCGTCCTTCTCCTGTCGCGCCGCCAGGACTGCGATGAAGTAGCGGTGGAGCTGTGCCACGGTGGTGATCCTGTCCGCAAAGGACATGGGCAGCGGCTGCTCGTTCTCCGGGACGCTGTATCTGTAAATGGGCGCCACCCCGCACTGGGCCAGGCATGCCGGCCAGGCCGTCCGGTCCCTCGCTGCTATGGGGTGCTTCTGGCGGACTGGCTCCCATGCCGCGCAGTCCCACCACAGGTGTGATACCGTCTCCGGGGTCCCAGATGTGCAGTATCGGCACACCTCCCCCAGACCTGTGCGCCCACGAGCAGGCACCGCCCCTGCAACAACGGAGCGGAGGAGGCCTCGCTGGTACCCCGTGATTGCAGCGCCCTCTCCCTCCAGGACGCAACGTGTCACCCTCCCGTCAATGCCGTGCTCTGCTCCTTGGAAGTCGTCTCTGCGTTCGGCCAGCTTCTTCGCCGTTGCGTTACGCAGGGATTGGCGGAGGTCGTGTGCAAAGATAGCCCAGGCGCTCGGTGTTGCAGCAACAGGGTCGAAGGTGACATCGCGACCAGCTTCGTCAGTGTAAGCCAGGGTGGTCGCAGCACTCCAGCGCCATTCAATCCCCTGCAGGGCGGCCCAGAAAAGCGCGAAGGGGCCTGTCCCCTCAAGCCTCTCTCTACTCCCCCAGGCTGCCTCGGACAGCACCCTGCTGTGACTCCACTTTTTGATCTGCTTGGCCCATGTGGTGATCTGCCGGTAGGGGGGGGCGACAGCGGGGTCCACCCGGTGCGCCTGATGGAGGACACACAGCACAATCTCCTGTGCTCTGCGAGGTGGGCCAGACCAGAGCGCGGCGACGAAGAGGCCCCTCCATCGCCTGATGTCCTTGCTGTCCCAACGAGTTACGAGGGCATCGTAATATAGTCGAGCCCCTGCCGTCATCGCCGCCGCCTGCCCTTTCCATTGCACCGGCAGGGGCAGCGCTGAGGTTCTGCGGAGGTTCTGCTGCGCACCTTCCTTCCGGCGGGCGATGCGCTCGGACTGGGGCGCTGTGCGCCCTTCCCTGATCAGGCGCGCGTGTAGCATGGCCCCGAGACAGTCGAAGCTGTTGCGCTGCCGGAGGGGAGTGGCCTCGCCATCCCTTGCCCGGTACATAATCCGGAGCGGCCCGGGGGATGTCGAGAAAACGTGAGACTTGATTTCTGCACAAATAGCCATCCCGGTGTCGTGGGAGAAACCCGCAGAGTCGTCTACAACGTCTTGCAGGATCTCCGGGCTGGGGGCTGTGGCGTATACGTCGTCAACGAAAGACAGCGCCCTTGTGTCCTGCCGGTGCTCGACCATCCTCATCCACACACCCACCAGCACGTTAATCAGCACGACACTGATGGGGCAACCCTGCATGATGCCGTTAGTTGGCAGGAAGCCTTCCCCGATGGTGCCGCTCGCCCGGAAGTGCCGCTGCATCGTCCTGTACGCTGCTCGCAGGGTGCGCAGGACACGGGCGTCGAAACCGAGCTCCGCAGCCAGGCGGAAGGTGAGGTCGATTGGCACCGTGTCGAAGCACTTCTTGAAGTCGAGGGCGACTCCGTGCAGCGGTCGCCCTGTGAGGTGGGCTTCTTCAATACGTGCCGCCAGGTGCCAGATGAGGTCCTCCGCACCGTGGCCAGGCCGGCAGCCGTGCAGGTCTTCGGGCGCGATGATCTCCAACCACTTCAGTGCCGGTTTCACCCGGATAGCTGCCCACACTCTGTACAGCACGGGGGTGATACTGATGGGGCGCTGCGACAGTGGCTCTCCTGAGCTGCCAGGCTTGGGGATGAGGCAGATCATGGCGTGCATCAGCTGCTCCGGCCACTCGCCCGACCGTTCAACTTCGTTGAACACCTCCGCGAAGAGCCTGAGGAGTTCGTGCGGGAGTTGTCTCAGTTCGTGGACCCGCCAACCGTGCAGGCCCGGCGAGGTGGACGTGGACATCTTGGCCAAGGCCTTCCCAACGTCTTCTGCCGTGATGGTCTTGCACTCCATGTCAGCCACCTCGGGGAGAAAGCGGAGGTACTTTTGGCGGAAGGTGTCCCACCGGGGCTCTGGCGTCGTTGCGTACTTACGGAAGTACCCTCCCCACGCCGTGTCGCTCCTCAGCAGCTCGTCCGCCTCCTTGGGGCAGGCCGTGAAAGAGCCGTCTTCGCGCCGCATGAAGGTGGCTGGAGCGCAGAAGCGATCTGCGAGGTACGCGAACACCTGCCCTGCCTCGTATGTCCAAGCTTTCTGCATCCTCGCCTTCCACGTGCGGATCCTCGCGTCGCGGAGCCTGTCGAACATGCCCCTCTGCGACCCCTCCAAGGCAATGAGGGCCTGCTCCAGGATCTCCAGGTCCGGCAACTGCGAGGTTGTGTTCGTCAGCGCTGCTTGCAGCCCCTGGGGGAGGCCCCCCTCCCTCAGGCGTTTCTTTGCGGCGTTCCAGGCGTGCTTCTCCCCATTCGTGAGGCCGTACGGTGCATCGGCTTGCAGTCGCTTGAGACCCTCTTGGACGAGGCATCGGAGGTTCCCCAACAGTCCGTCCTTCGCCCGGGTGTTCGTGTCACCGGCCCCCCGTGCAGAGGCGGGGTGGTGCTTGGTGGCCGCCCGCGACCACTGCATGTGGTAGCCCTCCGCTCTGCCTGTGTAGGCCGCTTCCTGCCTCTCCAGGTGGCCTACATGGACACGCTTTAGGAAACGCTCGCCGCAGGTGGAGGCTCGGTGGAGGAGCTGCGCGGCCGTTGCTCCGTGGCGCAGTTCCCCCTCTGCAAGCACGTCCTGCATTATCCCTCTCGCCGCAGCGTCTCCCAGCTTGGGCTTACCCGCAGGGAAAGGGGTGGGAAGAATGCAGATCTTTTTGGGGCGGCGGAAGGCAGTGAGGTCTAGGTCTACAAAAAGCGGGCAGTGCGTGGGTATGTCGTAGTCCCCCCGCTTCGCCACCTCAACGCGACGCAGGGCCGGCGCTGCGCAGGAGTTCATCAGGCAGATGTCCAGCCGAGTGCCGTTCTCCGACGCCCAGCACGTGTTCTGCACGCTCTGTTGTGCGAGCTCCGCATGCGTCGTCGCCACGTCGACCCAGCCGCCCACCCGGCACGCCTGGGACAGCGTGGCGCTGGTTTCCGGGTTGGTGTTGAGGTCCCCCATCAGTAGCACGGGCACCTGCCCCAACCCAGCTGCGAGGTCGAGCGTCTCTTGCAGGAGGGCTTCCCGCTGCTCACCCACTTCGGTCCCCGAGTGGCCGTACACGCTCAGGATATGAAGCGCCGTTTTCCCGTCTCCAATCGCTAGCACTACGTGCACCATGCGGGTACTGTCGTACAACTTCTGCTCCTGCGCGGTCTTCGGCTGCACCACTTGCGCGACAAGGCCCTCCTTCGCCATGACAGCCACACCTCCGGGCCTTGTTTGTTCGCGGCCGTTCGCGCCTGCGACCCTGGGCATGCCCTTGCCCCAGTGCATAGCCCAGCCGTGGGCTGCGAAGTAGCCGTTGTGCGTGCCCTTGCTCGGGTCCGGGACTCGGGTTTCCTGCAGGGCCACAACATCCGCCTTCAGGCCCGCCACGTCGCCTAGGTGCGTCTGCAGTGACGTTACGTTCGCTGTCGCCAGCCTGATCACTCCCGGTGTTGTTAGTTGATATGCAGGATGCCGCAATCGCCGCGGGGGCGGTGACGCTGTGGACCCCTGGACGGGCGTAGGCACTCGCGTCCCGTCCGCTGTGGCCGGGGTGGGCATAGGAAGGGCTGCAGGGATGTCCCACTGGTTCGTCGGCGTCACAGCTAGCTCCCGGGCCAGGCTAAGGGGGAAACGGAGCACATCGTAGTGGAAGGGCCTCCACGTAAGGCCCAGCACCTTGGCTCCCTCCCCACACCGGGTCATGCATTGCTTGCTGTTGGAGGCGAGCAGCCACACCTGGGCATCCAGAACTTCTGCCGCAACCCGGAGGGTAGCCGCGTCTCCGTATGTCCCCGGGCGCGTCTGCTTCTCGACGTAGTCGTCGTAGGATGTAGGGGCCTGCGGGTCATCGTGGTCGGGCACGTACGAGGCCCTGCGCTCTGCGTTTTGCCGCATGGACGACGCCACCGCTGCACGCAACCCGCCTGCTGTCCACTCCGCGCACTGCTCTGCAAGGCCGGCGTACTGGCAGTTGCCGTCCTTCGGCACTGGTACCCGGAGCGCCATCAGTCTCCTTGCAGCATGCGTCAACCACTGCTCGTCTTGCTCTATGGTGGAGGGGGAGTACTCCTGTCCCCCCCCACGGAGGCGCCGGGGTTCTCCTGCCCCTGTCGCCAAATCTACGGGGTCCCAGCACGGGGCCGTTGCCCGGGTATCTCCTGCCCGTACAGCGGCTCGGCTGGGTCTAGGTGGGGTTGGGGGTGATGTTGGGGTTGGGGTTCTACTTGGGGTGTGTGGAGGTGTTTGTATACGCCCCGAGACCTCCTGTTTCTCGGGGTGGGGTGCGGCTGGGGGCCCGACGGCGAACGTGATTTGTCCCCAGACGTGGTCGGCACCCCGGCCAGGGGGAACGTTAATCTCTTGCGCGGGTCCCCCCCGCTGGCCGGAGCGCCCGCCCCCCTATTCCTCATCCGGCTTCTGCGGGTAGGGGGTAAGGCGGTTGGAACGAGGCTTCAGGTACGCCGTGATGGAGGCCTGCCTGGTCCTCCCGTTCCTGCTGGCTCCCGGCACCCTACAGGGTGGGGCCTCATCCCCGCCAACTGCCGTGGGCGTCAGGGCTTCGAGGAGGGGTGGGGCCGGCGGGGCAGGCTGGGCAGGCGGCGCCGGTGCTGCCGGCGGCACTGCTGCTGGCTGCGCTGGGGTCGGGGCGGCGCTCGACGTTGTTGGTGCCCCGGGTGCCATAGGTGTCACGGGTTTACTGCTCGAATCACTGGGCGGGGCAGGGGCGGAGGAGTCAGAGGCGGCGGAGGTGGCAGAGGTGGTGGTGGTGGTGGTGCTGGGGGAGGAGCGGGCGGGTTTTGTGGGTGCTGGCAGGGCATCCGCAGCCGGCCCGGCCGTGGGCCCCGCCGGCGGTTTGCCCTTCGCCCCCTTGGACGCACCCAGCCCCTTTGTGGCAGCGCTCAGCTCCCGCCTCACGGAGATGAGCATCTCCTGGTGTTGCAGCTTGCGCTGCTCCTCCGCGTCGCGCACCCCCTCTAGCAGGCCCTGCCAGCTCTGCCCGAGCTCGCTGGCCTGCTGCGTCAGCTGGCGCTGCACCCTCTCGCCCTCCTCCTTCCCTGCCTGTTGGAGGTCAGCTCGAAGGGTAGTGTCGAGCTGGGTTGCCTTCTCGGCAAGGGCCTTGAGCTGCTGGGCCCCGTGCCGCGCCATCTGCGCCTCGCAGGTCCCCCGCAGCTCCCCACACACCTCATCCAGGCGGCTCTGGAGGCGGGCCACCTGCTCCCCGGTCGCCCGCTCCGACTGCTGCTGGGCGGCCGTGGCGTCCTTGCGGTCAGCCTCGCAGGAGGCTCGCAGGTCGCGCACCGTGACCCCCAGGCGCTCCGTCTGCCGCCGCAGCTCGCCCACCGCGGCTTCCCCCTGCTGCGCCTCCCACGCCCTGCGGAGCTCCGCCACCGCCGCGTCCAGGCGCTGCTGCTCCTGCCCGCGCTGCGCCTCCAGGTCGGCCCTGACCGCGTCCACCTCCGCCTGGAGCTGCTGCGCCTGGTGGTGGGAGAGGGGCGTCTGCTCGCTCGCCTCCGCGGCTTGCAGGCTCAGCATGGCCTTGCAAGCGCCGCTGAGGCGCTCCTCAAGCGCCCGGTGCTTGAGGTCCCGCTGCGCGAGCTGGCCCTGCATGTCGGCCTCGAGGGCCTTGTGGCTGGCCTCCCAGCCCTTGCGCGACGCAGTCAGATCCGTCGCATGCGCGCGGCCTTGCCCCTCCAAGGCGGTGAGCCCAGCAGCCAGCTTCTGCAGATCCGTGCTCGCTGCTGCCTCACCCACCGCCTTGCCCAGCCCTTCGACATGCTCGCGGAGGCGGGAGACCGTCACGCCCATCGACTGCTGGTGCTTCGCGACCTCCAGGAGCTGGGCCTTGCGCTCCTTTAGTTCACGCTCCGTTTTCAGTGTGGACGTAGTGGCTGTAGTGGTGGGGGGTGTGGTGGTGGGGCGCTCCTGGAGGCTCTTCAGCAGGGCCCCTTGCGCCTGCAGCTGCTCCTCCTGGCGGCCGAGGCGGTCCCCCATGCGCTGCATCTGCAGCTCGTGCTGCTGGGCGTGGCTGTCCAGCCGGGCCTCGAGCAGCGCCACCTGCTCGGCGTGCTGCTCCCCCTGGCGGCGCAGGCGGTCTTCGAGCCACTGCTCTGACAGGCCCGGGTGCCCCTGCATCGCCTCCATCCGCTGCCCCAGCTCGCCCTGCCGTGCCTGCTGGGTCAGCAGCTGGGCCTCCAGCCGCTTGCGGTGGCCGTCCTGGTCCTGCAGGAGGCGGCGCAGGCCCTGCAGCTCGGCTTGACAAGCCGCGCCGTCGCCCTGCGTGGCGGAGTCGGCGGCGGCAGGTGCGGGGTCATGCCCGAGCTCCCGCAGGCGCCCGGCGAGCTTCTCCAGATCCTTCTGGAGCTGGGCAGCTCTCTGCTGTGCCTGCTGCGCCTGCTGCTTCGCCGCCGCTGCTGCTCCGCCACCACGCCCGGTCCGCCCAACCGTGCCGCTGGCCTGCGACTTCGCAGACCTTCCCGCCTTCGCGGCCGTGGCGCGCTCCTCCTGGAGCCTGTCGCGGACGCTCTCATAGCGCCGCTTCAGGCGGAGCACCTCCTCGGCCTGCTTCTTCGCGGCCGCCTCCCTCTGCTTCTGCTCCTCGAGGAGCAGCGTGTCCGTCAGGACCACCTCCTTCCCGTTGACTACTAGAGTCCATGTGGGGGGGGTGCCGTGGGTGGGGGGTTGCTCGGCAGCGAGGACGGCGACGCCGCCCTCCAGGCTGTCCAGCGCCGCCTCCCACCGGAGGTGGTCGAGAATGGTGCGCACGTGGGCGGCACCATAGAGGGGGGGAAGGGGTTGGAGCTCGTATCTGCGAGGTTCCGTGAATTCGAGGGGGGGCAGGGGGGCGGCCTGTTGGCCACCGGCCTGGGAGCCGGTGTTCCCGGAGGAGACCCCGTGGAGGTCGGCCTGTGACATCCTGCCCGTGTATCCCTCTCTCCTCCTTCGCGTGGGTGTGTGGGGCAGTGGGGGGGGGGTGCATCGGAGAGCAGGGGGTGGGGAACTTCGGCGGGCGCGACAGCGGCGCAGGAGGAACATTTCCCAAATAGCGAGGGTCATATCAGGCAGGACGTGCGCTGCCAGATGGCCTCAATATGGTCGATGCTCAATAGGTATGATGGTATCGGTGCACAACGTCGCATCGATGTCGGGCGACGGGTTGCGCAACACAAACACCAAATAGCGGGGGGGGGGGGGTCAGACAGAAGGAAGGCAGACAGACAGGCAGAACAAAGCAAACATGGCACCCACTCAGGATGCAGCAATCGAGCTGTGGGTCGATGTTGGGGTAGCTTCTGCAGGAGTAGCAACTGGCCCACTGGTTTGCTGTGTGTGGCGAGGTGTTGGTCTCCGAGAAGGAGACACTCGTGCAGCACAGACCAGGGTCAGGGCAGCCAACCTCGCAGTGACTACCTTCGAGGACCCGAAGGTGAAAAGGAAATTCCCGCGCACTGTCATGTTGCGTGGCACCAACAAACAATAAACAAAACAATAAACCAGGAGAAGTCGCAATGTTGGGAGAGCGGATCGATATCGAATAAAAGGACAGTCGGCGTGGCAATGTCAGTGCGCTACCGCACGCTGAGCATTGAAGCCTTCTGGCACCGAGCTGCAAAACACGAACAAACGGGGAGCTGTGACAAAACAGACAGACTGACAGACAGCAGGCAGACAAACAGATAGGCACAGGATCTCGACCCCAACCAGGTAGCAGTTGACTCGCTATCTACAACGCATTCTGCGGCTCGTTGCTCTCTGTGTTGCGGGACGCACTGGCCCGACTCATGAGCAGGCACGCCACAGCCACAAGCAACGCCACGCCCACCACCGTCCCGCACACGATACCTGCGATGGCACCCCCAGACAGCCCATCGTCACCGCCTTCACCGCCGTCTGCCTCGCCCGGCTCACACGACCGTGCGTCATGCGACACCTTGTAGCCAGCATCGCACGCCTCGACCACACACGCGTGCTCAGCGTAATGCATACGTGCTGCGTGATCCACCCTGCACTGCAGGCGGCCCACCCACTGCACATGCACAGACGTAGCCTTCCCCAACGAGCGTGCGGTGGTGCTGTACGTATCCTTGCTCAGCTCCTCATGCAGCGGCGTCACCAGGTCCTCCGTCAGCAGCCGCTTCAGCGACGCCTGCATACGCACCGTAAAGACAGCATCCCCTGGGGCAGCACAGGCCATGCCTGAAGAGGTGTCCCCCACAAAACCGTCCGCCACGGCGATCAGCGCCTTCTCCACATCCAGAAGCACACCGCGTGGGCACCTCTGCACAGGCCACACGGCGACAAGCTTCTCCTCCGCCCCGGGTGAGCGGATGGCGGAGCGGACGCAGGTGTAGGCGGTGCGGCCCGTCTCGCTGTTCGCAAGGTGGCTGTACCCCGACGAGCAGGCACACTTGCCCCACCCGGTGCACACCGCAGACTTATCGCCGTACACCGCACAGTCGCTGTCCTGCCTGCACCACACTGTGTCTGTGGGGCTTGCGTCGTTGGGGCTGAGCGTCGGTGAGGAGCGGGCGTTGGGTGCCTCCGTCTCGGGTACTCCTTCCGCCACACACACAGCGGCAACAAGGAGAAGGGTCTGCACCCAGCGCATCGTGCTGTCTGATGTGATCACAGAGTGAACCTGCAGGCGGTGTGGTGTGATCCCGGTTGCAAACGACATCCTGTTGGGTTGGACCCTCTATATCACGCCCTCAGTCAGCTGACAATTTTTTTACACAAAGAATCTTGCCCGTGACAGTAAACAATAGGCTGTTGGCAGCGTGCAGTGCAACATACAGTATTCCATAAACAGGTATATTGCATGGTGCGCACAAACAAAACCGGTTCGAGAGCGAAACCGTGTGGTGGCACTAGCGCAGGGGCATTTCGAACTTTCCAGGGTCGGGGGAAAATTCGGTCGATGGGGGAAAAAAGGGGGGGTGTATCCTGAGTGGCCGGACCCCACCCGATGTGACGATAAATTGTCACGCAACGACACGCCACAGGGGGGTCTGGGGGGCGGAGCCCCCCAGCCGCCGGAGGCCACGGTAGTGAACGTCTGTTCACAGGTTGACATGATCCATGGCACGTCAAGCCCCTGACCAAAGTCGGTGGGTCGTTGGGTCCATAGTTACGAAGAGCCCTGCCTCCCTCTCCCCAGTGGGGGAGGGGCGCCTGCAGAAATGCGGTGGGTCGATGGGTCGATGGAAAGTGGGGGGGGGGGGGGGGGGGGGGGTGTGTGGCGTGGGTGATGGGAACGATCCTCTCGACTGGGATGTGCATGATCTGACAGCTGCACTGGCCCCCCCGCCCCCCCCCCCCCCCCGACTCCCCAGAGGCAATCCGCTGGCAGGACCATTCTGCGCCAGAACCGGAACAGGCAGGTGTGGGTGGGCGGCAGAGGCACCTCTCCCACCGCCCCTCTCCTTGACCACCCCCCCCCCCACCCTTGCCCCTCCCATTCCCTGCAGCACTGGCGCATGTCTCGTAGATTTGAAACAATTGCAACAAACGGTGGTGCAGGTGGAGGGGTGGGGTGTGCGCGTGTGTCTGGAAGGAGGATCCCGTTGGCTGTTTGCTCTGTCTTCGTCAGGGGGTGGGGAGTGGAAGTAGAGAGAAGCACTATGTGGCTATAGCAGGGTGATCTCCCCACACTTGTTATGCAGGTTGTGTCCGAGATACAGTGCTACACCGAAAATCAGGGGGGTGGGGGTGGAGGTGGTGAGGGTGGATGAGTCTGCTGACAAAAAAATGCAGGGTGGCAGACTTTGGCACACAGGGGTGGGGGGGTGTGTGTCGAGAAGGGAGCGTATTATTTGAGGGCAAAAAAGGCAACATGCCGAACAAAGTCATTTCTTCTCGCGGGCGTCTGAGCTGGATGCCAACGGCACGCAAGCATAGGGTTTGCCCTGTGGTCTGCCCCAAAAGCCCACCCATGCCGAGACGGAATTGTCCATTCCATCCGCGCCGTTTATCCGTTTATTGGGGGCTTCCGCTCAGAGATGCAGCGAAGGTGAGGAAACAAAGTCAGCTGGGCCTCACTCAAACTGGTTGCAAGTCGCAATTCCATCCAGCGCACAGGGGGTGCGATAGCCTCCCACCCAATCCACACCCACACCCACACACCCTTCCCTTCTCCCTTTGTCGACGAACCGAAATGAAAGTGGGTAACCAATGCCCCTAACGCCCCCAATGCCTCCACCTCCACCCCCCCTCCTCCTCCCCCCCCCCCCCCGAAGGAATAAAAACAGCAGTGACGAGGCAGCAGCAACTCGTGTGCGGCGTTATAAAAATACAGGCCCCCCTCCCCCCCGCTTCGGAAAAGCTGATGCTGCAGAGAGAGGCACACGCAAGGGTGGCATGCGGGCCTGGTCGCTGCCCTGTTGCGCCCCCCCCCCCCCCGCAACCCAACCCAACCCAACCCCCCTCCCCCCGACACTTTGGCGCTCCAGAGCCAGGCAGCTGCTTAGGTAGTGCAGCGATAAGAGTAAACAGAGCAAAGCCACGACGCAAGGGGGGGGGGGTGAAAGGTAGAATGTAGACGTGATCGTTCCACGGTATTAAAAACCCACACGTGGACACAGGAGGGGGGGGGAAGGAGGGGGGGTTTGATCGTCGAGGAGGGGGGGGGGGGAAGGGTGGGGGCGTGCGCATGACAACGGAGAGGCTACCTCCCAACATAGTTTACCCCCCCATCCCCCCCCCCTCTCCATCCTCCCTCCCCAAGGGGGCAGAACCAGTTTTGCACCGAATATTGACGAAACGGTATGTCCACTACTGAGCTAGACTTGTGGAGGAGGGCGAGGTAGGGGGGGGGGGGGGGGCGGTGCGGTGTCCACCGCACGCTCTGGGGCACGCTGGCTCCTACATTTTGTACAACCAAAAATTAACCAGGGGGTGGTTCCGACCTTCCCCCCCCCCCCATCTCGTTGACGTATTATAACATGAACCACCGGGATTTGGTTTGGGGTTTGGGGGCTCCTCCCCCACCCCTCCCTCCCGCCGTAACACAATCGGGCAGTGTGGCGGCACGGGCAGGGGTTGGCGGGGCAGGGTGGTTGAGACCTCTCCACCACCACCACCACCACCCCTCATCCCCACCCACCCCACCCGCTCGCCCCCTGCATCGCTAACAGGCCCCCATCGTATGACGCGCAGGCACTCGAGCCGCATCAGGGCTGGTGGCTGGGTGCGCGGAATAGGAGAGGCAGGCGACATACTGCAAGAAAGGCGGGGTTCTGAACCCTAAGAGGCTCTGGCCTGCACTGGTTCAGGCTCGAAGCAGGCAAACAGAGCTGCCGAGATGTGTTCGTAGGTTAGGAAGGTGACGAGCGCACCTGGGAGGGTTCTGGCAAGCGTAGGGACAAGCCCCCTGTACAGCCCTGCCACGCCCTCGCGCACCACGATGGTGCGCAGTGACTGCCACACGCCGCGGTATACAGCAGCCTCGCCTGTGGCGGACACGTTCCTCGGGTCCTGCAGGCGGATCCGCAGCACCAGCAGCGGAGTCGTGAACATGCTCGCAATGCATTTGCTGGAGAGCGTGACGGCTGCCAGCTCTGCAGAGTTGAGGCGGCCGCCCTCTTCCAGCCCCCAGTTGCCGCGCATCGAGCTCGCCGCCTCTTTGAAATATTCATACAGCGTCAGCTGGATGGAGGCATGCGACACCATCATCAGGCTCGGCATGAGGCTGCAGTGCAGTGGGTGGGGTGGTGGTGTGGTGTGGTGTCGTGTCAACAGGGCAAAGGGCACAATTGTGATTTGCCACACAAAGCCCGCAGCCAGGCTATCTTTTAGAACTGCAGGGGTAACTGCAAGGGGGCAGTGCATCACTTGGTCCTGCGGGGGATCGGATCACCCAGCAACAGGTGTGGGTGGGGTTCACACCACCAAGAACAAGTGGGTCGCTTTGGCGGCACGTCGCTTCATGCATACCCCGAGTAGAGCCCTGCCAGCCCCTCCGTCCTCGCAATATGCCGCAGCCCGTGCCACGTGCCTTTGTAGACAAACACGCCGGGTCCCGCCCCGCGCTGCAGCTGCATGCGGGTCTTGACCAACCACAGGGGGCACGTCGCCACGGTGGCCACCACGCCGGCGCCAGTCGCGGCCAGCATATCCCCCACCCGCCCTGCGGAGCGTGGCTTTGCCGAGGTGGTGCTGGGGGTGCCGTGCACGGCACTGGTGTAGCAGGCCTGCAGGTGCCGGAAGGTGCCGAAGTAGATCGCCCACGAGGCCGACGACGCGCAGACAGCAGCACCCACACCCTGGTACATCGGGGCGAGACCTGCCACGCCGTAGCTGGTGCGGATGGCATGCGCTACGCCTTTGAAGCGGGTCACCCCGTCGAGGGCACGGCTGCGCTGGCCATCCTGTGCGATGTAGCGCACCTTCACAAAGTCCAGCGGGTACGTCAGCACCGTTGCGAGCAGGCCGCTGAAAAACCCGGCAAGCGAGTGCAGCAGCGGGCCGGACAGACGCAGCCCGGAGTTCCGTTGCTGCTGGGCTGCAGCCGCATCGCCTGCGTGATGCGGCATCACTGCGCTGCTGCGATGAGTCACGCCGACAGCATCGGGTCTGGCTGTGGGGGCGGACTGCGTGCTGCCCGCAGCCGGCACGGCACCTGCGGCCAGTGTTGCCGTCACCGAGGCACACCCCCTGCGCCCAGCAGTCGCCCCGTTGCCCTCAACGGGTGTGGGTCACACCTGGCCCGCTACACACAGGGTGGCGGTGGGTGGGGCACGTCACTGCGTCACGCCTGTCGGGCCCTCTGATAGCTGATGTGTGGCAGGCAAGGTGAGAGGAGGGGGTGATAGCCTTGGGATGTGTATGGCCCTCCGTGTGGCCCTGTTGCTGATAGTGCTGCGGGGGCTCGGTTGGGTGGGTGGTCGGGGGGGGTGTGCAGTGGGGTGCATCAGAGGGCAGGAGCAGGGGCAAGCAGGGTTGGATCAGTACAGGGGTGTGGGATCATGCGGATACGATAGCAACACAGCCTGACAACCCTCAACCCTGGGGGCAGGGGGTGTGGGGGTGGGTGGGGTACTTCGGCGGGCGCGACAGATAGCGAGGGTCACATCCAAGGCAGGACACATGGGTACGGTGCCAGATGGGCCTGGCGCAGGGAATCAATATGATGGTGTCGGTGCACAACGTCGCATCGCTGTCAGCCTTCGGGCGACGGGATGTGCAACACAAACAACAAACAGCGGAGGGCCCGTGGCCAGTCAGACAGAAAGCAGGCAGAGAGGCATGGTGATTGAGAAAGCAGGCAGGGTGTGTCGGTGTTGGAGTGTCATCTGCAGGAGTAGCAACTGGCCCACTGGTCTGCTGTGTGCGGCGAGGTGTTGGTCTCCGAGAAGGAGACACTCGTGCAGCACAGACCAGGGTCAGGGCAGCCAACCTCGCAGTGACTACCTTCGACGGAAGAACAGGAAACCAAAAATGGAAAGCGCCCGTTTACTCACAGCTACAACCGCTCTGATGATTTGTCGTCGATTATTTGCTGTCTTGGCGCTTCTGCACACAAAACCCTGAAAAATTTCCCTCAACGGGGCGGATAGAGCACGTTTTGGTTGCAGTTGTGGTAGGTCGCTTTCCGCACACGGGTGTGATTGAAAATGGAAAATGCAAAAGGGAGCCGATGTACGTTTTGTAGGTTTAAATGCAACCGGGGTGTTCATCTGGAGAAGGTGGATGTATTGAAACGACAGAGAAGCAAACAACACAAAAAAACAAATGATACAGAGACACACGTGCACATTGCTGACACAACTCCGTTTCAGGGTGAACACGCTTCTCGCCCGAGCGGCTGATTTGCGCATTCGACCAGAAATGGAAAAAGAGAACGAAAAGCGTGACACAACAGAACAGTAAGGTAAGGCCGTTCTTTCTGTGCCAAATCCGGGAACAAAAAAGCAAGAGAAACCAGGAGGCGTGGCAATGTCAGTGCGCTACCGCACGCTGAGCATTGGAGCCTTCTGGCACCGAGCTGCAAAACACGAACAAACGGGGAGGCAGACAGATGGTTGGTGATCTCACAGGCTGCACAGTGGCAGAGATAACCAGGGAGCAGCTGACCAGAAGTCTACGCATGCGGCTCGTTGCTCTCTGTGTTGCGGGACGCACTGGCCCGACTCATGAGCAGGCACGCCACAGCCACAAGCAACGCCACGCCCACCACCGTCCCGCACACGATACCTGCGATGGCACCCCCAGACAGCCCGTCGTCGCCGCCTTCACCGCCAGCGCCGTCTCCGCCGGTCACGTTCTCACCGCCGTCTGCCTCGCCCGGCTCACACGACCGTGCGTCATGCGACACCTTGTAGCCAGCATCGCACGCCTCGACCACACACGCGTGCTCAGCGTAATGCATGCGTGCTGCGTGATCCACCCTGCACTGCAGGCGGCCCACCCACTGCACATGCACAGACGTAGCCTTCCCCAACGAGCGTGCGGTGGTGCTGTACGTGTCCTTGCTCAGCTCCTCATGCAGCGGCGTCACCAGGTCCTCCGTCAGCAGCCGCTTCAGCGACGCCTGCACCCGCACCGTAAAGACAGCATGCCCTGGGATGGCACAGGCCATGCCTGAAGTGCTGTCGACACCCCCCACATCACTGCCCACCACGGCGGCCATCGCCTCCTCCACGTCCACAATCGCACCGCGTGGGCACCTCTGCACAGGCCACACGGCGACCAGCTTCTCCTCCGCCCCGGGTGACTCGACGCCGGAGCGGACGCAGGTGTAGGCGGTGCGGCCCGTCTCGCTGTTCGCAAGGTGGCTGTACCCCGACGAGCAGGCACACTTGCCCCACCCGGTGCACACCGCAGACTTGTCGCCGTACACCGCACAGTCGCTGTCCTGCTTGCACCACACTGTGTCTGTGGGGCTTGCGTCGTCGGGGCTGAGCGTCGGTGAGGGGGCAGCGGGACCGCCGTCTGCCTCGCCCGGCTCACACGACCGTGCGTCATGCGACACCTTGTAGCCAGCATCGCACGCCTCGACCACACACGCGTGCTCAGCGTAATGCATGCGTGCTGCGTGATCCACCCTGCACTGCAGGCGGCCCACCCACTGCACATGCACAGACGTAGCCTTCCCCAACGAGCGTGCGGTGGTGCTGTACGTGTCCTTGCTCAGCTCCTCATGCAGCGGCGTCACCAGGTCCTCCGTCAACAGCCGCTTCAGCGACGCCTGCACCCGCACTGTGATGACAGCATCCCCTGGGGTGGCACAGGCCATGCCAGAAAAGGGGTCGAAACCCCCCACATTACCGCCCACCACAGCGGTCATCGCCTCCTCCACGTCTACGATCACACCGCGTGGGCACCTCTGCGCGTACCACACGGCGACCAGCTTCTCCACTGCCCCGGGTGAGTCGACGCCGGAGCGGACGCAGGTGTAGGCGGTGCGGCCCGTCTCGCTGTTCGCAAGGTGGCTGTACCCCGACGAGCAGGCACACTTGCCCCACCCGGTGCACACCGCAGACTTGTCGCCGTACACCGCACAGTCGCTGTCCTGCCTGCACCACACTGTGTCTGTGGGGCTTGCGTCGTCGGGGCTGAGCGTCGGTGAGGCAGCGTTTGGGACCTCCTTCGCACGGACTGAGACGGGGAGACTGGGGCGGGGCGTGCTGGGAGGCGCAGGGGAAGGCACAGGGGTTTCCAGGACACAACGCGAGTCAAGGAGACCCGGCACGAAGCCAGCCTCGCACTCCCGGACGACGCAGTACGGGTACCTGTACTCCATCTCCACTGCATGCGCCACAGGTTTGCACCGCAGCCCCCACACCCGACGCACACCCACGTGTGTCGGCTGTGTCATGTTGACGTCCTGCAGCACACGGTACTCCGTCTTCTGAAGCTCCTGCGTCACCGCCTCGAGGGAGAGTGCGTGCAGCGCCGACAGGTCTTCCGTCATCAACGTCACGTCCGCCAGGTTGCCGTAGGGAGAGCACTCGACCGAGGTAGACACGGCTTCCGTCCCCCCTGCAGCGGCCGTGACGGCAGTGCGCAGTGCCAGTGCGACAGAGGAAGACTTGGGGCACTTCGTCGTGAGGAGGAACATCACGCGCACGACTTCCCGCACAGCGCTGCTGCCACGCGCGCACAGCGACACGTCAGGTGCGACGTGCGCAAAGTCCGCCGAGCAGACGCATGCGTCCTGCTGACACTTGGCACCGACATCGTTGTAGGTGTGGCAGTCGCTGTCCTGCCTGCACCACAGCTGGCTTGCTGAGGCATCGCACGCCACGGCAGCGGCAACAAAGAGAAGGGGCTGCACCCAGCGCATCGTGCTGTCTGATGTGATCACAGAGTGAACCTGCAGGTGGGTGGCATGTGGCGCTGGGGGCACGCCGTGTGGGGAACACACAATACACGACGACGACAGAACCTGTGGCGAGTGCGATTCAATTGGGGTGGAGTGGGGTGTGTCCAGGTCTAGGCGGCTCCACCGATATTCTCTCTATGCACAGCGCTGTCGGGATGGGCCGCAGTGGGTGGCCACCGGCAACACACCTCCGTATTGCCAGGACACCCCCGTTGCGACAATGAACGAAAAGCAGCACGCCAGCAGCTGAGGGCACGCAACAGCGTGCTGAACCCACCACCACCACACCCCACCCACCGCTGCCATCCCCCCCCCCCCCCGCCCACACCGACACCTCCCCAAGGTGCTGCCTACCACGGCACAGCGAACATGCGGCCTCCACAACACACCGCCTCCAGGTGGGGCAGGCCGCAGGCGCGGCGGAGCGATGGCGACTGGGGAGACCACTCGATTCGACTGATATCGAAATACATCCTGCCGCACCCCACCCCACCCCCTCCCCAATGGGCGGCTGGCATAGCACGCTGGACGCCAGGTCAGGACAGAGGCTAGAGCGGGAGTTTGTTTTTGCCTGCGGCGCTTCTCAGCGGACTGACCGGCCCACCACCCCACCCACCCCCCCACCCCCCTCCACGCCAACACCATTTCGGGGTGTTATATATTCTCCGGGCACCACCATTAGAGCTGAGCTAGAATGTGTATACCCGGATTACGTTGTCACACGTTGCTACAAGGCGGGAACCGTTGTATGTTACGCTCGAGACTGCGGGCCGGGTGGGGTGGGGGTCGGTGTTGCTGTTCCCCCGCAGCGATGACGCGCGGAGGTCGAATGGCACCGCCCCTGGCTCTGTCGGGCACACCGAGATGGAGCCATCCGACGATCCTGCAACAACACACCCATGCTGCAGCTTCACGTCGTTCACCTTCCCCGCATGTTTGTACACCGTGCGGTGTTCCCCAGAGGCGTGCGCCAGCATCACCTCCCCGTCGTGCCCGCCTGCCGCGACGCACCCGCTGACGATAGAGGTGGCGCTCACCGCACTCCCTTGGTAGGGCAGCACGCGCTCCACCAGACCTCTCTGCGTGTTGAATACAACAGACATCCCGTTGGTCTGCCCCAACACCGTGCGTGGCCCCATCGGGTCGCAGCTCAGCTCCGTCAGCGAGCTGTTGCTGTCCGCGGGGTGTTGGAACAGAGGGACCGACCCGCGGCGGAGATCCCAGACATAGGCGTGGCGGGTCGTGCAGGCCACGACGCGGTCCACCTCCACGTGGATCCTGCTGACACGGGAGTCCTGGTGGGGTGGGGTGAGCGCGCTGGCCAGGCGTGGGATCCGCGCGTCCCACAGATGCACCGCCATGCCTGCAGCAGCGCCCAGCAGATCCGTCAGCGGGTTGCGCGACAGCGTGGTGACGCAGGCCCCTGCATACCGCCGCAGCAGCGCCGCACCCTCCTCCATGTCGTATGTCGTGAGGAAGCCCGCCGCATCCCCGCAATACGCATGCCCCCGCTGCGCAGCAAGCTGCAGGCTGGTGAAGGGCGTGCCCCGCGTGTTCTCCACAGCGAGGAGGGACTCGCCAGCAGAGGTGTCCCACACCCGCATGGTGGCGTCGTCACTCACGGAGCAGCACCGGTCTGTCCCGAAGACGCAGGCCTGCGTGATGTGCCGGGTGTGGCCCCGGAGTGGTGTCGCGGTGAAGCTCGGAGGGCTGCCTGTGTCCCACCCGCGCCTTGTCAGGCAGAGTGTCAGCAGCGTCTCGCGCCACGTCTTCATCGGGAGGCGGGCCTGGGTGGCGGGGGCCCGCTGCGACGCGAGGAGCTGCCAGACGGGCTCCGCTGTGAGGGCGTCCCACCACCCGCGCTGCACCATGCAGAGGCGGGTGATCTCATGCACGCTGCAGTACTGCACGATCAGCAGGAGCATGTCATCCGGAAGCACCACAGACCGGGTTCGGACCGGCTCCCTCATGGTGGTGATGGAGAGGGGAGGCGGAGGTGCAGGTGAGGTGCAGCGTTGGTGGTGCCGTTGTGTGATGCCCAATTTTTCGGGCAGTGGGGGCGGTGGGTGGTCCGCTCGCCCTACGAGCTGTATTCGTATATAGGTCGTGTGTGTGTGGGGGGTGTGTGTGTGACTACCACACCCTCCCCCGGGCCACACCCTGCTGAGCCCCGGGGTGGTGGTGGGGAGGGGGGGCACTCGGCGCAGTGGTCGGAGGGTGTCCGATGGGTCGGAGGCCCGACCAGGCGCCGTGCGACGCAGGGGCGCCTTCCTGAGAGGGGAGGTGGTGGTGGTGTGAGTGGGTGCCACGAGCCCCTCTAAGGCCCCCTCGGTAGTAAGCAACATACTAGGGATGTGCCACGCCGCCGTGGGGGGAGAGCCTCCAAACGTGGAAACTGGTGTGGATTGGAAGCGTGCATGGTTCCCCCCCAAGCGACTGTTGTAAATCTGGGCCAACACCGTTGATAATAATCATTGGGGGGGAGGGGCAGTCGCGTGAGGAGGGCCATGGTCCCAATCGATGGCTCGTCCACGCTGGGTGTTTTGCTTCTCCAGTGTCGTACCGTGCGTGTCGGGCGCCGAGGGTGTCGCCACGGGTGACAGGGAGGGGAGGGGGGGGTGTGGCCTGCACTGGAGAGATGCTGGAGTCGAACTGGCTTCGCACCCCTGGCGGCAGGGCTGTGGGACAGACGTTTGTCACTCGGTGCAAAGTGACACTCCACAAGGGCAAGCCAGCCACCCACACGGGAAGGGGGGGGGGGGGTAGGGGGGGTCAAATGGGGGTGACAAACACGATTTTTCAAAAAACCGGCGCAGAGGCCCCAAAGCCCCCGTAAACCCTCCAAACCCCCCCAGATCGGTCCGGAAACCCATCGAACCCCACTTTTCCACCATTCCGGGCACCTCAGGTGCCCGAATTGGGGTACCTAAATTTTGTGCCACCGTTTGGTACCGGACAGTGCCACTGTGTGGGAGGTTGGAAAAGAAAATGCCCCAACACACCACATCTGAGGGTTGCAATGCATGTTGCTTGCCAACCACGTCATCCGGTGGGTGTCAGGCGCTATGTAGGTGGCATTAGCCAGGTCTTCGATGTGTTCTGGCTTGTATATGTACCTCCCTGCCTGCGGCACAGGCACTGCCTTTGTCCCCCACACCAGCCACAGAGAGCGTATTGTACTCGGTCCACGGTTGCTGATTCATTGTGATGCGTTGTATCCTCGAGTGAACGTCACACACTAGTGGCACCACCACCCGCCATCCGAGAGCTGTATTGACTTTGCGCGCTTCCGTTGTATTCACCTCGCCACGCATATTGCACCGTTCAGTACCAGTGCTCTTGGGCCAGGCAAAGTAGACCGCAGCAACTACCAATTCTGGCACAATGGGTACCACGACAGCGCACTTCATGTGTTCCCGGAATGTACAGCTCGTGTTGCAACAGTCGTTGTCAACACATCCCGGTTGTGGAGCACTGCTGCACAGGAATCACACGACCATCTGGACTGTTCCGTACCTACAGGCAGCCTCCCGGTGCATGGTGGCAGGGAGGTACATATACAAGCCAGAACACATCGAAGACCTGGCTAATGCCACCTACATAGCGCCTGACACCCACCGGATGACGTGGTTGGCAAGCAACATGCATTGCAACCCTCAGATGTGGTGTGTTGGGGCATTTTCTTTTCCAACCTCCCACACAGTGGCACTGTCCGGTACCAAACGGTGGCACAAAATTTAGGTACCCCAATTCGGGCACCTGAGGTGCCCGGAATGGTGGAAAAGTGGGGTTCGATGGGTTTCCGGACCGATCTGGGGGGGTTTGGAGGGTTTACGGGGGCTTTGGGGCCTCTGCGCCGGTTTTTTGAAAAATCGTGTTTGTCCACGTAAAAGGGTGGCATTTGACCCCCCCTAGGGCAGTGCTCGCCGAATACGGGCATACGTATGCGTATTCATACGTATGCACGTATGCAGATTTCGGAAAAACGCCTGCATACGTCTGTTAATACTTTTGCACTGTACGCTGCCAGGCAGGGCTTCCCCCACACATGCCACTCTTTGGTGCCTGCCCACTGTGCCTCCTGCTGTTCTGGCACGAACAACGTCGCTACTGTGCCCAAAAATGCCCGGAAACACATTTTTGGGACATATGCGCACCCAGAGAGCCAGATTTGGCCGTTGGGGGAAAATTATATTATGGGTCCATCCGGGCCCAGGTACATGTACCAAGTACCTTGGTACAGGAGCCAAATGGGCCGTGGGGCCCGGCCCATACTTATGGGCTTTCCCCGACCCAAGGTACCAGGGGCCGAAACAAGGTACGTGGGCCCACTGCGCACTGAGAACCTAGCCCACAGGACGACAGGACGCGCACAGGCACCGGGCCCACTCTCCTCCACCTGTGACCTGCCAGCCGTATGCGTATTCGAGCCGTATGCGTATTCATACGTATGCACGTATGCAGATTTTGGGTTTTTCGAAGAATACGCGTATTCTGCAAGCACTGCCCTAGGGGGGGGGGGGGAGGGTCTGGGGTGCGGGGTACGGATAAGGAAGGTGCCTCCGTGGAAACGAAAAGACCACCACCCCACGCACCGTATACACACACGAGTGACACGCCGCGTGTTCGTTGTCTCGGAGCCAAACACGCCTGGTGTATCCCATCAGGTTTGATCTATGGGACCTAAGGGTGGCCCCACCTTAGGCGAACAAGACACAAAGGGATATACGCGAATCATTGCTTGAAAAGTGTCACGTGGCCAGGGTCAGCCAAGACACTCACCACCCCCTCCCCCCCACAACCCACCACACGCCGTTGCCAGAAGGCAGGCCGGCAACGCCCCCATACACTCCTCCCTTCAGAGCACAGACACACACACACACACACACGCACCCCATCCGCCCTTGCAGGGCGTGGTCTACCCCAGTCACAGCTCTTCTGCACCACCCCGCCTTGCCTGCAGGGATGCAGAAGCGGCACGGGAACGTCGGGCGGCAGGACGCGAGAGGCAGCACGCATCTGCCGCCGCCACCACCGAGGCCCCCTTTGCCAAACAGCTGGTGCTGCCACCGCTGGGCTCAGCGCAGGGCTGCGGAGCAGCAGCCGCATCGCTGCCGCCGCTGCCACCGCGTGTGGCGGATGCACTGGCTGCAGCGGTCCGCCTGATGCCAGCAGATGAAGCAGATCTGGAGGCCACACGCGATGCTGAGCACGCCGTGCTGCCCGCAGATGTCGTCGCCATCCCGGAGGACAGCGACGTGAGGCCATCCGACGCAGTGCTGTCCTCCGACTCCTCCAGCAGGTAGGCGTAGGGGCGGCCGGGCCGCCCGCCAGGCGGGGCACGCCCCTTGGACCTGAGGTACCGGAGGTCTGCCTCCCACGCCCAGTGCTGCGGCAGGATGGAGTGGTGGGGGCGGAACAGCGGCACCTGCCGCTTCATCGGCGTGAAGCCGTGTCGGAAGGGCGTGTGGTGCATCGAGAAGAGGTCCGGCTCCCGCACGCGCCGGCGCGCCCCCGCCCTGTCCTGCAGCAGCACCATGCCCACGCCTGTGCTGCTGGGGTGGAACGACTTCCGGCCCTGCGGCTTGTGCTCCTCGATCACCGGCAGCATCGGGTTGGGCGCCGTCTTGCCGAACCCCGCGACAGGCCCAACCTGCAGGTTCCCGACTGGCACCTGGTAGGCCCTGCTGCGAGGGTGAGCCATTGGGTGCGGCGGTGGAGCAGATCGCTATCGCATGGCGTGCGGCGGGTGGGTGTGAGGGGGTGCACCTGTTGCGGAGGTGTGGTGTGGTGGGTGTGCTGTCTCCGAAGCGAAGGGGAGGTGAGGCAGCTCTGCTGATGTGGGGGGTGGGGAGGGTCACACAAACAGGCGCTGGAAGATGGCAGTGACGCTGCAATAACGCTCTGCTCTGGTTGCCCTATTTCCTCTTTCGCTGCTGGTGCACAAAGATTATCACGGTTCATCCCTGGGATATGCTCGTGCATACGCGCGGGAAACAAATATCAAATATGAGGCGGGGGCGGGGGATGCGTCCCTTCCGAACTGTTCGTTCTTGGCCACGGGCCGTGTGCTTTTGCGGCAAGCCGCCGATGCGTGTGACACACACCCTCCCTCCCTCCCTCCCCGCCTGCCGCACAGGGCAAACGCCAAGCGGGCGGTGCTGCCAAAGCGACACCCACAGGCAGGACCTCACAGCTGTGCGTGGTTCCTACCCCACACCCACCCCTTCCCACCAGTCGCATCAAACCTCGCTGCTGGGAGGTTGGGAACAACAACGTGCATCCGACACCCAGGCGGGCCTCGAAAGATCTATCAAAAGTGCTGCGGGTGGACATGCGAGGTTCCATATTTTGAGGCACAACTTTTTTTGCGACTGGCACCCTCTTCACTGCACAACACAAACACACACAGCCCAGCGGTATCAGCGGGATCGGGTGGGCAATGATCCCCGCAGGATATCCCCACATAAAACACGGTCGCCACACACACACATCCATCCTCTCCGCCTGGCCATCGGTGCCTCATTGCGTAACCAAATGTATCGTTGCGGCGGATCTCACATATGCATCCACTCCGGAGTCCGGGTCAACCACACCCGCCACACCCCACCCCCCACAGTGCAGGCTTTGGGGACAGGCCGGGGCTTCAGGGGCGGAACTGGATGACGCCAAAGTCCCCGCTGGTGCCCCACTTGTTCCACGGCTGCACAGCGTGGGCCTGCGCCTGGGCCTCCTTCGAGACACCCACGCACACCTCCGACTTGAGCGTCCGCAGGGCGCACACAGGGGCAGGGAAGTAGGCCACCGCCTCAGCGAAAGGGGTGGCACGGTCCCAGTGCCTGTCCGACACCAGCTTGCGGTAGTTCAGGTCTCCCTTGACGAACGCGATGTGCGCCGGCCGCAGCGCATCCGCCAGCTCCGGGGGGAACTCGCGGAACTCCAGCACGCCGGACCACATGGGGTGGGTCCGCAGCTGCAGACGCCCGGCCTCCAGATGCCCCTGCACCCTGCGCGCCCACTTCGCAGTCGGGGGGTGCACCGCCTCCCTGCCTGCCAGCTGCTCCAGCAGGCGGTGCACATCCGCGATACTGGCATCCGACACAAAATACGGCATGTCCTTCAGGTGGATGGTGCAGGGGTGCCCCAGCCCGCAGAGGTAATCAAGCATGACCAGGTCGTTGAAGATCTCATACCCGTAGTTGTCAGCGATGAGGTGCACCTCCCCGCCCGGCTTGCCCAGGATGTGCTGCACGACAGCATCCACGTCGTTCGCCAGGATGTGCTCGTCGTGCGACTTGTCGAGGCGGGAGATGTCCTCGCTGGAGAAGAGGCAGAGGTCCACCTTGTTCCCCCAGAGGGCAGCAACCACGAGGTTGCCCAGAAGGGTCGCCTGTGCCGCTGCGCTGTCATCCTGCACGTGGTGCTCCGCAGCAGCAGCGCACACAGTGTCGATGGCGTCGATGCAGATCCGGACGCTCTTCTCCTTCGCAGGCAGGTAGAAGTCCTGGGGGTCCTCCTTCCACCACCCCATGCGGTCCGCCAGCACGTGGTAGAGGTAGATCTCCCCGTGCAGCCAGGGGCTGTCGCGCCACGCCTTCCCCCAGTAGGGCGCGATAGCCTCCTTGCAGTACCCCCGCTGCACCTCCCCGTAGCCAGAGGAGGGCTCCGGGATGGCATTGTGCCCCCCCTCGCCGAGCCCCACCGCCAGCTCCTCCAGGTACTCCGCGACTTCGCCTGTGACGCCGTTGTCGCGCACCACGCTGCGGACGAGCTCTGGGCACCGCTGGGTCAGCGTGTAGTAGCAGAAAGAGGCCTCGTCCTCAGACATCATCAAGGGGCCCGGCATGGGCGAGTCAGAGGCAGGCATGGTGAAGGGCAGAAGGCGGACCTGCCAGAGGTGTGTGTGGTGGGGTTGTAGGAATGCTGTGTGATGGGCTTTGTTGTTTTCGCTGTCTGGGCCGAGAGGGCTCACAGAAACAGGCGATCCCAGGGGAGGTGAGCCGAATACAATAAAGGAAGGGGGGTGAGGCAGTGGTCGCGCTAACTTCACTCCCTACTCCCGGCATTTTCGACGATTTTTTGAGGTACCTACCCACCCCCTTGTAATTGTCCGCCCTATTTTGGCATTTTTGGCCGAAACGGACAATTACAAGGTCAGGCGGACAATTACAAGGGATTAGCCTGTACCACTGGCTGCAGCGTGCACACAACACAACAGAGGCACATTCCATAGTGTTTGTGCGCTCTGGGTGGCCAGGGTTCTCGCTACTCACCCCTACCACCCCCCAGGGGGTGATAGGGGTGAGTAGCGAGGGGTGATCAAGAGACCCTTGTCACGCAGGCCAACCACTCGCACTGCAGGCCTTAGTACCCAGTATAACCCTTGTAATTGTCCGCCCCCCGAGGAGGCCCCGAGGCGGACAATTACAAGGGGTTTGGGGGGGCGGACAATTACAAGGGGGGGGGTAGGTACGTTTTTTATTTGCAAACAGGGATTTGTCCACAACTCGAAAAGTTTTGGTACCCCAATTCAGTATGAAAAAAGTGCACCAAAAAAATGAAAGTGACCCCATGGCGTTTCGCACGGATCTCAAATATTCAAAAGAAGGCAGAGACGGGGAGAGAAAAAAATGGGCCCCGCGGGGCGGGGGTGGGTGGGTGGCCTTGATGGCTGCTGCTCTTCACGCCCTGAGGTTCGCCGTTCCCCAAACTTCCACAAGCATCGCTTTGCATGAAACTCTCAGCACCCCTTTTGCCTTCCCTACCGAGTGACTGCTTCCCGCGCAGCACTGGGCTCCGACCACACGAGTTCAGCTCGGAACAGATGTTCACTACCGTCCTCCGGCGGCTGGGGGGCTCCGCCCCCCAGACCCCCCTGTATCACTAGGCTGCAGCGTGTGCCTGTCTTGTAGCCAAGTCCTTTGGGTTCACATCAGCGAATGGGACCCAGACCACTCTCAGTAGCCTCAGGAGGACGCATCCAACTCACACAGAATCTGTACGCCCGCAACTCCCACGCGCTCCTACTACGGCGCAAGGAACAGATACTCACTACCGTGGCCTCCGGCGGCTGGGGGGCTCCGCCCCCCAGACCCCCCTGTATAGCGTGTGCACGAGGTTTCACATACAACATGCTTCGTGGGGTCCCCACGTCCAGTGCTGGCATCAGTGTCTTGAACAGGCTACACCCTCGCCGTATCAGGGGTGGCACTCAAGCTGGCACATGTTTGCCTACTTGGTGGCGTTGTTGGCAGTTGAGCTGAGTGGGGAACTCCCGTCCCTGCTTTCCGAGCAGGTGCCTGACCCCTAGCCCGGGTTGTTACTGATCACATGCTGTAGAGACAACCAGGACGGAAAATTTGAGTGTCTTCAAACAAGCCCATTTTTTCAAAATGACCCCACTACGATCCGGGCGAGGCTCGGAAATGCAACGAAACGCGGTTTCCCCGCCCAAAAACGAGCCCCTTTTTCAGGTACGTTTTTTCGCTCCCGATTTCCAAATTTTGGGAGATTTTTCCAATATTTAGCGCGACCACTGGGGTGAGGGTATGGCCTGGCGAAGCGCTGTCGAAGGCTCCGAAAAGGCAGGGCGGGGTGTGTGTGTGCTGTGGTGGGGATGGGGGATGGGGGGGGGGGGGGGGCGAGGACCACCCTGCTGCCCCGCATCTTAGCCATTTCTTTTCACCGCTTTGAAGCCTTTCCCAAATCGCCGCCGTTTGTTTTGAACCGTGGGGGGGGGGGGATCGGGAGACCCCTGGCTGGAGAGGCCCGCTGATGGTGGGACATGCCCTCCGTTAACTGCACTCCAGATCACGCGACACACACAGACACACATAAACACACAGTCCCTCCCTCCCTCACTACCACGCCCTGCCGCACAGCCCCTCCGCCTCTTTCTTTGCGCAAATTCTTTTATGTAACACAAACAGCGCAAAGGCAAAGGCGGGACAGAGCTGGCGGGAGAGAGAAAAGACAAGATATCAGAGCCCAAGAGAACGTGGTGGTACAACTGGCGATGGGGGGTGTACGGAATGCGTAAGTGCGGAAGCGCGGGGGAGTGGGGGGGGAGGGAGGGGGGGAGGGTGCGTATTTTTTGCGAAGAGGGCTTTAAACAGCCCGACCCTCTCCCGCCCCCCGCACCCCGCCATTTCTTTAAAACATCAGGGAGGGGTGGGGGAGAACAAAAAGGTGCACGGCGCTGGCCCATAAGATAGAATCACGCCGTACGCTCTCACAGAATATAAAAGAAAAGGGATGGCTCCGGAATATGTTTTCTTTGCGCAATAAAAAAACCTGGGGCACTGAAATGGCTCGGGAATGCTTAAGAAGGCAGTGGCATGAGCGGGACCCCCCCCCCCCAGACCAGCTGCATCTGTTTGCCGTAGTGAGTAGCTCTCGTGAGGTAATCTCCACACCCACAGAGCAGCTCATGATCTGCGCAGGGGCAGACTCCACTCCGCACAGGTCACCACACACACACACGCCCGCTTGTCCCTTGCATCAGAGGTGCCTATAGTTCAGTTCTGTGCAGACACCACTCTGCAATACTCAGCCGCTTCGGCACTCGGAGTGCCCAGCGCAGGCCTGCGTGCGGTGTGGCATGCGGTGAAAATAAGGAGACAGAGAGAGACGCCTTCAAGAGGGGCTCAATGAACTCACAGACCCCGGGGCCCAGAGTGGGAAGAGCGAAACCGGGGTGGGGGTGGGGGGGGGGGGGCAGGAGTCGCAACAAAAAGGGCACGCGGATGCAGTGGCACAGGCGGCGTGTGGGCCCAGCCTGCACAGGGTGCGGGTCGCAGGGCACCCACTGCGCTGTGTGTGTGTGTGTGTGGCACCCGTTGCTGCGGACCCGAAAGACCAGAAGAGAGGAGAGAGTGCGGAGAGGTGGAGGCTCGCTCAGAAGTGCGGTAGAAGCGCTGTGCCCCCCTCCTCCCCCACAGATGGCTGGGGGGCAGGGTTGGCACAATGCTGTAGCCTGTGCACGGCGAGCGAAGCGTCCTCAAAAAGGGGTCAACACAGCAAAGGTGGGGGGTAAGGGCTTGCCCCACCACCTCCTCTCCTTTGTGTTGCGGGACCCAGCTCCCACCCCCCTGTTCCACACACGCACAGACACAATGCGATGCTGGAGGGAGGGTGGGGAAAAGGGTGGCGCTGTCATTATATTTTAACCTCTCGTTGACTCGTTCAGGGCTTCAGGGTAAGAAGCCATCAAATTTGGGTCGCCAGGTCACCACATTACAACTCACTCACTCACTCACGCACAACCTGTTGTGGTGTTGCAGGTTGGTGGCTTTTTTTCTGGGTGTCAGGAAGGGGTGGGGAAATGAGGGTTGGATCGTTCGTTCGGTGATGTTGTTGTACACAGTTGATTTGCCATACACTCCACACACACGGAGCAGACCTCGAGAGTGGGGGGGGGGGGGGGGGGGAACGACCCCAGTGAAAAAAGTCAACCCTTCTTCAGAAAACGCAGCGAGGGGTCGGGGGGGGGGGGTTGGGGGGAAGGGGGGGCTGGGTGGGTTTGGGGTGGGGGGGTCGCACCGACCCCCTTCCCGTGTGTGTCCCAAAACAAATGCGTAATACACCACCATGGTGCTCGTTTAAACGAGCATTCTTCTTATTCCCCCCACACCCCCTCCCCGACCCCGCCCATCCCACCCTACCCTTCCCTGTTATTACTCCACTGTTCTTCAGTTTTGGGAAAGACATCCACTCCTTCGAGATGTCCGCGAAATCGAGGCAGAAAGGGACAGCCCCGCTCTGTCTGGCTCGCATAGCCTGCACCGATCAAAGCGGGCGGAAAAGCGGGGGGGGGAGGCAGGGTTGTGAAACGGCAAAAAAAATGTATATCAGACAGCTCCCCCGTTGCCCCATGACCCTCTTGCGCCTGTTCACTGCGCACTGCTGAGAAAACACTTATCATCGTATGCGACGCTTCCGGCAGCACCCCCTCTCACCCGATCACTTCTTGTGGTTCTCGAGCAGCCACTTCATCTCGTCGACGCTCTCCCACACAGCCTCGGAGTAGGCCCTGTGTCGGATGGGTGGTGGGTGCAGTGGGATGGTGGTGGGGTGACTCGTGTGGCAAATGTGGCAATTGGAAGTAGAAAGATATCTGTGCCCCTCCCGGCTGATTGTGAAGTGGCGGCAGGTAGAATGTGAAGGTTTTGTGAACACAGGTGCCGTCGGGATGGCGGGCGGGGCACCTTGGCACCCCGAGTCGCAAGGTGCCAGCAGAGAGGCGGCTGCCTTGAGGCAGACACACAGTATACCTGGGGTCGCGGGTGTAGCTGGTGGTGCCCAGGAAAAGCAGGTTGGGCGCAGGGGAGTAACCAAGCCCAAGGCCCTCGGCATGCACAGGCCCGAACCCACCCATGCACAGGCAGTCGTTGTACAGCGTGGATGTGGAGATGATGTTCTCGTTGAGCGCCAGGTACCTGTGGTGGTGTGTGGTGGGGCACGAGGGGGTGCGGGGATTGGGCCCAGTGATCTGGCGTTTCGGCTCAAAACACCAAAAACACAGCCTATCCCTGTTTGTGAATAAATGCGAATGCAATCCATTCTGATGTGTAAGGGGGTCTTCGCTGGTCGACAAACTTCGACAATCTTCGTCAGTTTTCAGCTAATTCAACAGGAAATGTACCAAAGTGCACTGCTGACCACCCCGTAGCGAAGACCCCCGTAAGGAGACACGTCCAATGCGACCCCCGCCAGGAGGCTCCCTGCCTGTGTTGTCACATACCCGCGGTCAGCAAAGATCTCAGGCATGTCGGTGCCCGAGCGCTCCGCAATCTTGCGCAGGCCGAAGAGATGGCGGTCGATGCCCTTGCCCATCAGGGCCGCCTTCGTGATGTCCTGGTGCTTCTTCATGGCTGCCTGCAGGAGCTCGTAGCGCTTCGATGCCGAAACGTTGGAGTCCATCATCGCTGTCGCGTAGTTCTGGGACTCCACAGTCGCTGCGCGGATTGCTTCCGTGCGCCCGCCCCTGTGGGTCGAGGTGGTGGACATTGTGTGGGATCTTGTTGAATGAATTGTCACAAACATTGCAAAAATTGCGACACACACGCACACACACACACTGCACATTGATGATGAGTGTTGCAGGACGGAGGCACTGGGGGCACTGGGGGCCTCCGTCCTGTCCAGCACATGCGAACCCTTCTGTTCAATGCAGTGAACTACGACGCTGCCCACTGCTGGGAAACACGTGATTATCATTTAGGGGTGTACACATCACCAGGAGAGGCTGCTGCCCAGCAACTGCCCCTGGGGAACATCAAAGAACACCGCGACGGCGCCCTGCATACCTGAAGGCAGAAGTGGAGGCGGACTCGTACGTGCAGCGCGTCTCGTTGTAGAGACGCTTGAAAGCAACCTGGAAGGCCTGCTGCATAAAGGCGTCGGGCGAGACGCGCATCTTCTTCAGGCCCTGCTTGCCGATGTCAGGGTAGATGGACACGTCGTAGCGCAGGCTGTCCACCTGCGTCTGGAAACGGGCGACGCTGGACTGGATGCCGTTCTTCAGGGTGTCGTTCAGCTCGAACGTGATCTTCTCCGGCTTCTCCGTGGGGTCCTCCTGCTTGGGCAGAGCGGTGGACTCACAGGACGTGTTCCACGCGTCGTTCGCCCAGCGCATCACCGCGACACCGTCACCCCACGAGTGCTCGAAGTTGCACGAGACGTACCCATTGCGCGACACCAGGAGGGAGAAGGACTTGTCCCACCAGCGGTTCGACTGCTTCGGGTCGCCGTGGAGGAACTGGCGCCCCATCTTCGCCACGTTCTCCTGGCTGGTGAAGTCTGCATTCTCGTCGTCCAGGCAGACGGCGAAGATCGCGCTGTCAATCACACTCAGCTTCTCCTTGTTCTTGGGGTCCATCTCCAGCTCTCTGCGCAGCGCAGCCCACTTGTCACGGTCGTCGGAGGTCAGGGCACCCACGGGGTACTCTGCGTGCGTGTCAGCCGTGTCGAACACAATAGACTGCAGGCGTGCTGCGATCTGGTCCACCGAGAGGGGGATCTTCACAGGCGCCAGGGAGGACCCACGCGACTTCGTCGCGTAGACGTTGACCTTGTAGGGCCAGCCCTTGTGGAACACGATAATGTGGTCGCTCTCGCCAGAGCGCAGCTCGTCCTTGCCGGCGTGGGGGATACGCGTCGAGTTGAAGAGGCGCGGGAACTGGGACATGTCCAGCGGGAAGGCGGTCTGTGCCATCATCACGTATGCGGAGGCGAACCGGGGGGTCATGGCTGCGAGGCGCTGGTACCAAGGGGCCTTCGTCACCTTCGGCTTCATGTGGAACACCTCGGGTGCCATCTTGCCAGATTTGTACAGTTCCTTGAACTGGAGAGACGCGTGCACAAAGGCAGCCGCACGGAAGGCCTGGGTGTTCCTCTGGTCGGTCGGATCCTTACGGAACACCAGGAAAGGGCTCCAGTTGAGCGGCAGCGGGGAACGCGCGCTGAGGTACATGTCGAACCAGTCATCTGTGATGTACGACGTGTGCGAGTTGATCTTGTCACGGGCGACAAGCTTCGCATGCAGCGACGGGCCCTCCGTGGTCCGGAACTTCTCGACAATAGCCTGCGTGGCCTTCAGCTCGTCGGGCGACAGCAGCGGCTTCACAGTCTCAATGTAGTTGCGGCACGTGTCATCCAGCTTCGGGATGGGCAACCGCAGCAAGCTCTTCTGGAAGTGCTCGGTGGGGATGACGCTGGGGTCCAGCGTGCCGAACTCCACCTTGGGAGGCAGGGTGTCGAGGCGGAGGCGCTCTGCAAGCTCGTCAGGCGACAGCTTCGACATCATGCGACGGCCATGTGCCGGCAGCCCGGCCTGCACGCACCGCTTCATTGTATGGGGACAGCGGTGGGGTGCCTGTCAGTGGAGGGTGGAGAACGGGCTGTCAAATGGGTTCGAGAGGGCGAGAGCAGGTGGGGAGAGGAAGAGGGTGAAGGGGTGGGTTGGAGAGGAGGGGGGGGGTGAGGGGGTGCACAGGCAGTGAGTGTCACGAGCAACAGATTCCTGACGAAGCGCAAGCACAGCCCAGCGCCGCGGATGGCTTTGGGTAAGAGAGACATCCCCGCACGCAGGCAGTGCTAGCAGAAAAGAGAATGCATGGCAGGCAAGCAAACCGCCAGGACAGACACAAAACAGGGTATGGTGCCCTGAAAAGGCTGGTGACGTAGTCCCTTACGACTCTCAGGGGCACCAGAGGAGGGTAGAAATTGAAAGCGGCCAAGCAAAGGGCAAGACATCTCACTTCAATTCCATTGCATTGCATCCCGTTTCCTGCTCGCTGGTTAGCGGCGCGCTGCATGTCAACTACACAGCAGCGCACACACGTGCAGGAATGAATGACGAATTCAAAAGAAAGGGTCGGGGAAGGGAAAGGAACGGCAGCACACGAGCCACACATGAGTGGAGAGAGAAGTGTGGGCTCGTGTGTGCCGGCAACAGTGAATAGTGACCACCACAACCACACACATGTTGCATGGGCCGCTATGCGTAGCAGCCCTCCCGCAGCAGGCCTTGGCGTGAGGATATGGTGATGCAGATGCAGGTGGCGACAGCGGTTCAATTCAACGAAGGGCAAGGAGCCGGCGAGGGCCATGTACGTGTGTGTGCCCAGTACCCAGAGGGGCGCAGCGACAGCGCTCTCCTACAGTCGGTCGTGGTATGTTGTCACGGCAGGCACGTCAGGCTTCATCCCCTTCCGCACCCTCGTGGCACGCACCAGCTCCGCAGCCGGGGTGCCCGGCTCCAGCGGGTTCCCCGGCAGCAGCCCCCAGTGGTCGAACACGCACTGCGGGAAGGCCTCCCCGCCAGTTGCAGCGCGCAGTGCGGCCGTGAAGCCGAACGACTCCGTCACAGGGAGGTACGCGCGCACCGTGTACATTGGGGTCCCCGGGCGCTGCTCCTCCTCCACCAGCACACCGCGCCGCCTGTGCAGCACGCTGTGCACCCCGTTGCGCGCACGCTCCACCGTCTGCACGTCGACGAGGAACACCGGCTCCAGGACCGCCGGTGCCGCGAGCAGGAAGCTCCCGTGGAAGGCACGGCGCCCCATCGGCATCACCTGCCCCATCCCGCGGTGGATCGCGTCGCTGTGCATCATCATGTCCTCGACGTTCGCCCGCACCCCGCGCATCGGCTCCCCGCACAGCGCCCCCTCGCCTGCCGCCCAGTTCCACCCCGCAGACAGAGGGTCGCGCATCTCCGCCATGTTCGACACCCCGTGCGTCCGGTCGACCACGATGTTGGGCCCTGTGTTGTCGGGGCCGAAGAACCACACGCGCCGAGCCTCCGCGATGTCCCACTCAAACTCGTCTGCAAGCGCACGCGCCCGCAGCTTCGCATCCCCACTGGCGTGCACGTGCTTCCCCCGCGCGTCCACCGCGGCGCACACCTCCTCCCCGAGCGGGGCGGCTGTGCAGTACAGGCGGTTGTGCCGGTTTGCAGACACCGACACGCACGTGTGTTTGCTCGCTGCAGTCACCGTCTCCCGCAGCGACACAACAGGTTCGCTGACCCGCAGCGGCGCCCCGCCCATGAAGGCATCCCTCAGGTCGTTCAGGCAGATCTCCAGGTGCAGCTCACCGGACCCGGCAATGATGTGCTCCCCCGTGTCGCTTGTCGTGCACTGCACAAGCGGGTCCGACTTCGCCAGCCGTTTCAGCCCCTCCAGGAGCTTCGGGAGGTCAGCTGGGGTGGCACAGTCGACCGCGACACGCACCACCGGGGACACGCTGTACTTCATGTCGCGCAGCGGGTGGCAGTCGATGCTCTTCTCATCCACTACCGTCCCTGTCTTCACGATGCAGCTGTCCACCCCGGCAAGCGCGACGAGGTTCCCGCACGGCACCCCGTCCTCCACCGACTCCATGTGCTTCCCCATCGGCACCAGGGTGCGGGTGACCCCCTTGACCCCCACGTCCCGCTTCCCGCCCACCTCGTAGTTCGGCCCCATGATCCGGCACTTCTGCCCGGTCCGCACCACCCCGGAGAAGACACGCCCAAACGCCACAAACCGCCCGGCGTCCGCCCCGATCGGGATCATCTTCGACACGTACATCACAAGCGGCCCGTTCATGTCGCAGTCGCGCACCGCAGTGTAGTACCGGTCCTCAAGCACCCGTACCCCTTCGCCTTCGCCTTCGCCTTCGCTCGCAGCTTCGCCAGAGTATAGCTGCTCCGCCCGGTACCTCTGTGCCTGCTTCGGAGATGGGAGCTTCGCCACGACCAGCCGCACGAGGGCATCCGACGCCGGGAGGAACTTCTGCATGACGCACTTCAGCAGCTTCTTCTGCGTGTACTCCTTCTCCTCCCCCTTCAGCGTGATGTTCAGCGCCTTCAGCATATTCTCCATCTTGTCCGTCTTCCCGTTCATCGCCGCGTCAAACACGTTCCGGATCGGCTCCATGCAGAACTGGCAGAAGGCGCGCTGCGCACCGCTGCTGCTCTCTGCCGTCCACCGCTTCCGCACCGGGTCGAAGAAGCTGTCCCCCCACAGGCGCTTCTCCATCCGGTCCACGTCAACCCCGAACTTCTCGGCGTACATCCACGCGAACTGCCGGAGCGTGAACCCCCACGCCTGTAGCCCGCTCCCGAACCCGACGCTCCCCTCCTCCGGGTACACCTGCACGTCCCCGAGCGCGCTGTCGTTGTACGTCGCGATGACCACGTTCACCGACTGCACCGCCCGGTTGAACGCCTGGTACGCCTCCTCGAGGTCCAGCCGCAGCTCCAGCAGCGCCCGGTCCACCTTGTTCACAAACAGCACGGGCTTGAGGCGCTCCGCCAGCACCTGCCGCAGCACCGTCTCCGTCTGCACGCACACGCCCTCCACGCAGTCCACCACGACCACCGCGCCGTCCGTCACACGCAGTGCCGCTGTCACCTCGGACGAGAAGTCGACATGCCCCGGTGAGTCCACCACGTTCACCAACACCTCGCGACGCGTGCACCCCTCATTCACCGCGGCCAGCTCCTCCTCGCTCATCACAGACTCCGCCACGTCGAGCTTTAGCGCCACCGCCGTCGACTTGATCGTCACCCCGCGCTCCTTCTCGTCCTTGCGAGTGTCTGTCCCGCGCGCATCCCCCGGTTTGGCGATCAGACCTCCGGCGGCAAGCAGCGAGTCGGTCAGCGTCGACTTCCCGTGGTCCACGTGTGCTATCACACTCAGGTTCCGGATCAGCTCGGGGTGGTCCATGATGGCTCTCATCTCGTTCATGGTGAAGTTCACCATCCTTGTGCCGGACCCCCCCCCTGTGTCTGCACGCGAGCTGCTCAGGCCGTTCCCCGGTGTGCTGCGCCTTGGCAGAGGCTGTGTGTTGGATCTGTGTTGTGACGATGGTGTGATTGTGGGTGGGGGTGTGGGGGTGATGGGCTGCTTGTTGCACCCACGTCAAAAAGGCACAAAAATCCACCTCCGGGGAGCGCAAGAGGGCAGGCTGCAACATAAAAACCGCCGCCCTTCCAACCGCCACTAGGGGGATGAACACCGCCTCTCCACTGTGCCGACGATGCGAGTGTGCACTGCCGTCTGTCTATCCACCCCACGTTGTCCCTTCATCCCAGGTTATCGGCAGCTCCCCTGCACACCTGCAGGGGGCTGGTTAGCTCGTCCCCCCTCCCCCCACCTCGCCCTGTGTTAGGTGACGGCGTGCCAAAGCTGCCTCGACGTGCCCCGGCATGGGACACTCTCATCACGGCTGCAGAGCACATTGTCTCGCTGCAGCGCCTGTGGAAGCAACCTCAAAGGGTGGCCACCCCTCGAGAGGCAGCCACGCAGGGAGCGAGGAATGGAAGCACGGCGGTCTGGCTAGAGTCTGCATGTGACCGCCGAGCATGTTCACTGAGGTGTGCCGCTCCGGAGGGGGGGGGGGGTGCTGGAGCAGTGGGGAGCGGCTGTGTGGTGGGTATGGGGGGGTAGTGGCCGGGCAGTGGTGCGAAAGATTTTGCGAAAGCTTTGGCAACCACAACGAAACGATACAGAAACAGGGCAAGGGAGGGTTGCGGCTGCGGCAGTAGGCTAGTTGGAGGTGCCGGTCTAGGCGGAAGGCTCGAAGTTCTGCAGAGGGTTTGTCGGTGTGAGTGGCAGTGAGATAGCAGGGTGTTGGTGTGGTATACACGACTATAAAATCACTTGCGCGTGAGTGTGTTGTGTGCGGGCTGTGCGGTGCACATAACCCATCAGGAGGTGCAAGGCCCCCTCATAAATAGCAAGCTTAACCCCGTTGCCTCCCCTACGCCCCGGCACTATCACAGACCTTCATGTACTTCACCATCCGCGCGGGCTCCCATGTCTCCGCCATGAATGACGTTGCGGCATCACCGGGGAGGTCTGCTGCACTCACCACAGCGTTGACGTATGTGCCGAGGGAGGTGTGCATCTCGCCGTATGCCTGATGTGCAGTGGTGTGTGGGGCGGTGCTGGTGCATCAGGGTGGATTCATGCACAATACACCTGGGGGGAAGCCTTCGCTCCGAGGCAATTTTCGGCAAAATTCGTTGGCTTTCTCACAGAGCAACGCGAAATGCATCAAACGCGCCATTATGGCGCCGGAGCAAAGACACCTAAATGTCCCAGAACAACGAATCACGCAGACACACAGCGTGCGTGTCACTTGGCGTACCTCCACGAGATTGCGCTTGACAGGGTTGAAGAGAATGCCCATCGTGAACTGGTTCGACAGGTAGAATTGCATCTTCGTCAGGAGCGCTGGCATCGCCTCCTCGAAGCGGGTGATGACAAGCTTGAACTCTTGCATCGCCTGTTGTGTGGGGTGGGTTGGCATGGGATGGGGGTGGGTGCAGGTTCAAGAAACAGCAAGCGGCAAAAGAAGAAACACGCCCCCCCCCCCCCTCTCTCTCTCTCTCACTTGACACACTTCACACAGAAAAAAACGCACAACATGAAGAACACAGAACCGGTTCGCCGCAAACACCCCACCCACCCTCTGCCCCCCTTGATGTGATCCCACCAAACCACACAGCACACATCGCACAATACCGCTCCTCTGCAAAACCCCACACAATACCTGGCTCAGCTTCGCCTGCCCCTTGGACTGTGCATCCGCTGTGCCGCCCTCCGCCTGTGCGGCCGCAGCCTCTGCTGCAGGCGCCGCCCCCTCCTGAGCCGCAGGCTGCAGCGGTGCCGTGGCAGGTGTCCCTGTCTGCGGTGTGCCACCGCCACCCGCCTGCTCGTTGGTGCCCTTTGCGATGTTCGTCAGCACGGACTCCAGGATCTGGCCCAGGGATTCCGTTGCCCCAAGCGGGTCCTTCGCGCGCTCCTTCAGCAGCTTGGAGAAGCGGACGATCGACGCACCGGCGTAGTGCGACGCGACGGAAATGAACTGCTCGCAGACCTGCTTCAGCTGCTGCTCCAGCTCCTTCTTCGTGTCGTGCTGCGTGGCAGCCACGCTGATCTCGTTGAGCCGGATGTTCGTCAGGTCGACGTGCTTCTCCACCACCTGGAAGTTCACCTCGAAGGGCGAGATCTGCTCCCGCAGCTGCAGCAGATGCTTCACCAAAAACAGCCGGCTGTCCAGCTCCGCCGTGGGGAGCGTGGTCCGCACAACCCCCTTGATGCACTGCGCCACCTGCATCAGGTTGTAGGTGCAGGCCTTCAGCGCCTCCTGCGCCAACACGGAGAACACCCCCTTGTCCACCACATTATACAGCGAGCTCAGCAAGCCCAGCGTGTTCTGCAGGGCGGGGAAATACTCCAAACGCGGATCCGCCTGCACAAGACTCCCCGCCTCTTCACCAACCTCCTGCCGCTTCACCCCAAACGGCTGGGTGTACTTCAGGCACTCAGCCTGTGTGGAGGTGAACGGCGTGATGGTGTCCTTCACATGCATCGAAGCCCTGAAGATGAGCCTCTCCTGTGCGTCCTGGCACATGTGGGAGAGGGTCCTGGCAATGAGCTGGCCCGCCTCGCCTGAGGCCTGCAGCCTGGAGAGCACAGAGTTGTTGAGGGTGTGGATGATGTTGCACAGCGACCCCATGTCGTCCTCCCCCAGCACCGTCGAGCGGAACGAATCGTACAGCACGAGTGAGACGCTGTCCACAATCTGCTTCGGCACAGCCAGGTTGGGGGACTTCTTCCACAGGTGGTTGTACAGCTCCATCTCGTCTGCCGCCATCGCGAGGAGATAGGTCGTCCCGTGGGCAACCATGCCGGCGAGATCCCGCGAGGCGACCTGCTTGCTCATGTGGGGCGCCATGTAGTCTGCGAAGATGGGGGACAGCAGGCTGAGCCGCGCCTGGACGTAGGCGTCCTGCACATCCTGGAAGAACACTTTGTAGCTCTCGCTGGCGGCACAGCGGTCGGACAGCGAGGCCAGGAGGGGTGCAGTCTCGTGCAGCCTCCCGCGGAATTCAATGGAGAGGATGGAGCCAAGCCCGAAGGTCCCGGGTGCGACAGTCCCGCTGCTGTTCAGCTCATCGGGAGATGCCGCTGGCGCCCCGACGCCGCCCTGCCCCGAGGCGTCGGAGGACTGCCGGTCGCCCTGCTGCGACGACCCCTGCTCGGCCTGGGAGAGGTTGGAGGCGGTGCGGCTGAACCCCGGCCACTGGCGCTTCGACTGCGTCCTCTCGAGAATGGTGAGGAACCTCGGGTCCTGCGAGACGCTCTGCGTCACGCCCTGCACAGACGAGATGATGGTGTCGCGGAGGATGCCCAGCGCCTTCTGCTGTGTCGCGTGCATCCGTGCGAGGTACTGCGTGGCGCTCTTGAAATCGCTGTTGCTCGAAAGGAACTGCAGCGTCGCATCCATCTCCGTCAGGAGCTGTTTGAACCGCTTCGACTTGGGGTCGGGTGTGCCCATAAACTCATTCGAGAGCCGGTCCACCGTTGCGAAATGCTTCAGCCTCAGCTCGATGCCCTGGCAGAGGTTCTGGCAGTCTTCAGAGTTGGTGATGAGTGCCGACGCCTTGTTGGAGAGGAACGTGCTCTGCTGCTTCACAGCGTTGTTGATCTCCACAAGGCTGCCCAGCTTTTTGTGGAGGGTGCTGATGTCTGACGTCAGGGTGTGGCTCTCCGCCACCCAGAAGTCCACCTTGCTGAGCCACTTCTGGAGGCGGTCCTGGTGGGCATCGGTTGCGCCACTCCCACCCTGCCCCACGTGCTGGCAGGCGAGCACCCCGGGAGATGCAAGCTCGGCAAAATATGAGTCGGCATCCGCTGCGATGAACAGCCGCTTTGCAGCCTCCTCACGAGCCTTGCTGGCCAGCCCGACCTGCGCGGAAGCCACCGCATCCCCTGCGCCCGCCGGCTCCTCATCCCCCTCGTCCTCAAGCTCCTTCAGGTGTGCCGGCAGCGGCCTCAGCTCCCGCGACGCCTCCTCGACAACTTGGAGGGCTCTCACAACCTCCTCCGGTAGCCCCACAGGCTGCTGGCCCACAGTCATGGCCCCAGCTCAGCCACAGCACCCCGGGGCGGGAGGGGCGGCTGTGTGTTTGGCTGTAGCTGCGGCTGCCTGGTGTAGACACACGCTGGGCAGGTTGCGTGTGGGTGTGGGTGAGGGTGGGGTGTGTGTGTGTGTGTGCGGCCCTGAGGGAAGGGGGGGTGGGAGGGGGTGTGGGGAACTGGCAGCAGAGGGGGGGGGGGCGTGGTGAGTCAGGTGTAACCCCCTCTTGTTTTTTTTTGTCGGATGGGCTCTGTTTGGCTGTTGGCCGCAAAGAGAGGGGTGGTGTTCTCAGGAGACTGGGGATTTTTTGTCGCCATGCTTCACTTCTTGACGCTGTGTTGCCGTGCTAAACAACACACCGCTGGACCGCCCTTTGTAATGCCTGCGGGAAGTAAGATGAGGGGCGGAGGGTACACTGGGGGCGGAGTGGCGGAGTGGGGTGGGGCGGGGCTGCCCTTCTTCTGTACCCGGTCCTCCCCCTCTTCACTGCCTCACCTGCACAGCCGTGTGGGAGGGGGCAATGGGCACACATGGGGAGGTGTCGTGGAGGGCGGGTGTGGGGATCGGGGCAACATCCGATCGGCAGCTACTTGCGAGCTACCAGTCCGAGCACTGTGGCTGCCCACGGTGGCGCACACGCAGCGGCTGCCCGCCGTAGTCAGCTGAGCTGCAGCGCTGCGTCGGTGCGGCGGAGGCGGTGCCAACAGCACGATTGGAAGGGAGGGTGGGAGGAATGATAACTAGGAATAGAGAGGAGAGGGCTTTGTTATCGGGCACCGGGGCAGGGCCTCGGTAATGATATGGGGCATAGGATGCGGCAGGCACGGCAGCAGGCGGAACAATAGACAGGGTGCCGGGGGTGCCTGGCTTGGCACTCCCGCGCTACCTTGGCTTTGCCAGGCACCAGCGCACAACAACAGGGCCAGAAGGGCTGAGGTAGTCCTCTTCTGGCCCCTGGTCGTGCTCTCCACATGGAAGCGGCACATGTGGGAAGCACGAGATAGCGGGTGGGGATGGGAGGGGGCACCGCACGACTAGTAGTGGGGCACGGTGCAGTGTGCAGGGGCTGCACACGATAGAAACAACAACACGGTGCAGCAAGAGGCCGCATTTTGGAGAAAGGCAGCGGCAGGCGCAACGGTGACAGCCTGCTGCACATGAGGGACAGGCCGCACTCGCACAGAAAGAGCGCCGCACGCGGATAGGGTCCACAGTGCAGCGAACACGCAGCGAGTCACAGCAGCAGCCCATCACAGTACGCCTCACGCCTCGATGCACCACACGGCGTCGTCCCCGGTGCAGCCTGCAGGCTGGGCACAGCGCCCGAGAAGGTACTGCCAGTACCAGCACGGCGCATGCCCAGCCGGGCACTCAGAGCACACAACGGGGGCCGGAACAGGGGTCTCCTCGACACACACGCCAGATCCGTCAGTGAGGAGGTTGTTCTTCTTGCACACAAGACCCTTGGCACAGACCTTCGCGTCGCACGGGTTGGACATCAGACCGCCCTCGCACTCCTCGTTGATCTGAGAGATGATGCCGCACGGGGGAGGCACAGGGGTCTCCTCGACACACACACCAGGTCCGTCAGTCAGGAGGTTGTTCTTCTTGCACACAAGACCCTTGGCGCAGACCTTCGCGTCGCACGGGTTGGGCATCAGACCACCCTCGCACTCCTCGTTGATCTGGGAGATGATGCCACACGGGGCGGGGGCAGCAGTCTCCTCGACACACACACCAGGTCCGTCAGTCAGGAGGTTGTTCTTCTTGCACACAAGACCCTTGGCGCAGACCTTCGCGTCGCACGGGTTGGGCATCAGACCGCCCTCGCACTCCTCGTTGATCTGGGAGATGATGCCACACGGGGCGGGGGCAGCAGTCTCCTCGACACACACGCCAGGTCCGTCAGTCAGGAGGTTGCTCTTCTTGCACACAAGACCCTTGGCGCAGACCTTCGCGTCGCACGGGTTGGGCATCAGACCACCCTCGCACTCCTCGTTGATCTGAGAGATGATGCCGCACGGGGGAGGCACAGGGGTCTCCTCGACACACACACCAGGTCCGTCAGTGAGGAGGTTGTTCTTCTTGCACACAAGACCCTTGGCACAGACCTTCGCGTCGCACGGGTTGGGCATCAGACCACCCTCGCACTCCTCGTTGATCTGGGAGATGATGCCACACGGGGCGGGGGCAGCAGTCTCCTCGACACACACCCCAAGTCCGTCAGTCAGGAGGTTGTTCTTCTTGCACACAAGACCCTTGGCGCAGACCTTCGCGTCGCACGGGTTGGGCATCAGACCACCCTCGCACTCCTCGTTGATCTGGGAAATGATGCCACACGGGGCGGGGGCAGCAGTCTCCTCGACACACACGCCAGGTCCGTCAGTGAGGAGGTTGTTCTTCTTGCACACAAGACCCTTGGCACAGACCTTCGCGTCGCACGGGTTGGGCATCAGACCACCCTCGCACTCCTCGTTGATCTGAGAGATGATGCCGCACGGGGGAGGCACAGGGGTCTCCTCGACACACACACCAGGTCCGTCAGTCAGGAGGTTGTTCTTCTTGCACACAAGACCCTTGGCACAGACCTTGACGTCGCACGGGTTGGGCATCAGACCGCCCTCGCACTCCTCGTTGATCTGAGAGATAACGGTGTCGCAGGCCTGTGCCGCTGCCACGCACAGAAGCACCAATGCGGAGGACATCTTCATATTTTATTGCACGCTTTTCCTGTTGGTGGTACGTGTCATTGTGCACAACATCACTGTTTGGCCTGAAGGATGCAATGCGCCTTGCTCGTAAACCAGGGAGACTAAATGGGGGCGGGGCTTCGCAGGGCTGCACATCTCACCTTAACAACCGTTGGAACGCGAAGAAGCAAGAAGGAGGGGGGTCCGTTTTTCGGGCGGGGTTCTGCTCGAACCTCGTGTTGCGGTGTTGGAGGGACTGGTGAAGCCAACCGCCTTTTTGGGGCAGTGTTGCTGTGCCAGTCTCTCACCGACAGGCACGCCAGCAGGAGGGTTTGCAACGTATCACCGGTAGCCCCGCTCCCTTAGGCCGTATTCTGCGGGGGATTTTGTGCTAAGTTGACAGAAGTGCGGGTCTCCCCAGCACAACCACCCGAAGCATGTCCGCCCCCTCCCTCCATCCACTAACTATAAAACCAGCCTGGACACTGCAAGGGAGGTGCTTGGGCAAGAAGGTGTGCACCTTCCGAGAAATACCACCGGGGTTCGTGACTGCATCGTTTCTGGAGAAAACGAAATGTGAACGAAAAAATAATGGCTGATTCGTTGACCGCACGAAGCTCAGAGAAAAAGCTGCCGGTTAGAAAGTGTGATCAGCTCATTGTCAGGCGCATGGGCACTGTGTGACGGCAAACACCTCACACTGCGCCCAACGTTGCACTTCCGCCGGACAATGTGTGCCTTGGGGTTGGGGGTGAGGGTGGGGACAACCGCGATGCCAGCCACACCGCCCCACTCTGACTCGAGGAAAGAACAGTTATAGCAGAGACGAGGCCAAGGCACGCAGAGCTTGGGCCTCACTCTCCCTCCCTCACCCCCCCACCCCCCCACACGCATTCAGAAGAAGGAATACAGCGAGTCCCTCACGGAACCCAGCACCGAGGCTGCCTGCTGCGGTGCATTGGCATCCTCGGCGTAGCCTGGAGGTGCCTCGAGCAGCACCACGTCCTCAGGACTGTCCCTCTCGCTGCTGCTGCGGCTGGGGCCTCGAGGGCACACGGGGAGCTCTGGGAAGGAGACGGGGGGTGACGCAGTGCCCTTCACGGCACCGCTGCCCCCTGCAAACCCGGAAGCATCTGGTTCGCTCGTCTCATCCAGGGGGAGGAAGGCGGCGCACTCGCGTTTGATCGTCGCAAGCTCGGATTGCAAGATGCGCATCGCTTCGGATGCAACATCGCCGCGCTGCTCCGCCTCACGCAGCTGCTGTTCCAGTTGCTGGATAGCCGCCCGTGCTTCTGCCGCCTCCTCAGGGTCGACATCCACGCAGGTGAGTCGCAGCGACAGCGAGGCGCTGGCCCTGCTGCGCCGTGACGCCCCCCCTAGCGACACCTTCGAGCTGCCGCAGCTGAATGCATCGCACTCCGCCTGCATGTCGCGCAGCATGTCCATCAAGTTGCGGAACCCGACAGAGCTCACACCCCCTGTGTCTTTGAGGTGGACGAGCTGCGGCTGCATGGCTTTGATGTTTGCGCGTGCCTGCGCAAGCATGGCGGCCTCGGCTGGGGTGGGGGTGGGCATCTTGTTGTGTGTGTGTGGGGGGAGGGGGGGGGGAGGATAACACCCGCCCGCAGAGATGCGGGGTATGTTCAGGTGTAGGGTGGGGCGGGGCGGGGTAGCCCGCACGCAGCTAGAGGATATGCCTTGCAGAGGAAGGCCTCGCTCGCACCCACACAGCACACACCCCAGCGGCAGGGTTGAGAAGGAACAGGGCTCGATTGAAGGAATCAACGCCGGTGTGTGTGTGTTTGTGTAGGTGTGTGCGCAATGTGTATGCGTGCCTGCTGTGGAAGTTGTGGGACGGCAGTTTGAAGAACCCAGACAAATGTGTGCGAGAGTCGAATCCAGACGGAGAGGGGGGTGGGGGAGGAGGAGGAGGGAGGGAGGGAGGAGGTAACAGATGAGGCAAAAAAAAACCCCCCTGCCCACAACGGACAATCCGACCCGCCAATGTTATAGGATTCACCGGCATCTTTGCCTCTGGGTTAAGGGAATCACATCCTCCAGAGAGACGAGACAATGTGCCAGGGGGGGTGGGGGAAACAGCACACGACACCACCGGAAGGAGCGTCGCAGCGGGCCAGCTTCTCTGAGGCAATACACCCCCCCCCCCCCCTCTCTGCGGGTTGTACCTCAGGCATGTCGCTAAGCGTCGACCGTCGACCCAGTGATTTTGGGTTTCCCCCCCCATAAAAAAGCGTCGACCCAGCGTCGACCCAGTGGAACTGGGTTGCCATTCAAGCCTGGACCAAGCGTCAACCCATTCCGGGTCGACGCTAACCTAGCGTTGACCCGGTTCCACTGGGTCGACGCTCACCAAGCGTCGACCAAGCGTCAACCCACTTTCACTGGGTCGACGTCGAAGAGAGTATGGTTTTGCAGGAACAGATGCTCACTACCGTGGCCTCCGGCGGCTGGGGGGCTCCGCCCCCCAGACCCCCCTGTATAGCGTGTGCACACAGGTCAGGAATCCAACAGCTCCAGTAGCCTCAGGAGGACGCAGCCAACTCACACAGAATCTGTACGCCCACAATGAACAGATGTTCACTACCGTGGCCTCCGGCGGCTGGGGGGCTCCGACCCCCAGACCCCCCATCTCGCGTGCCCGTCTAGTAACCAAGTCCTTGCGCTTCAACGGCCGTGGCATATCAGGGGGTAAATCATGGTCCCGAAAGCCATTTTTTGGGTTTCTTCCGGCACCCGAGGATGGCGCGAGCGGGAGAGGAACCACGGAAGGAACCCAGCGCCTCACACCGTGCCCACCTAGCGGTCCACCGACGGGAAAATTAGGCAACAACACGAGCGCGCGCGAAGCGCGCGCGAGAAAAATTGACCCCTAGTGTTTCCCCCTGATCCCCCCCCAAAACAGGAGCGTCAACCCACCAAATCTCCATAATCGAAAAGTTAGCGACAGGCCTGGTTGTACCTTACCCTGTTTCAGCGTGGGGAGGAAAGTGACTCACTCACACTCTGCAATCCACACACATACATCTCCACACCGGCGAGGATGTGTTGCGTGTGTGCGTGTGGAAGCTCTCTGCCCAACGCACAGGCCCCCTTCTTCTGCACACAAGACAAGCAGGTCTCCCCCCATCTCCACCCCTCCTCCTCACAGCCCGAGCCACTGTGCATCGCACTGCCCACGCTTCGTCGCCATGGCATGCACTGCGTGCGGCGCCGCTGTGGCAGCCCGCCAGTGCACATCCACGACATGCTGTGCGATGTCCGCTGTCGCCTGCTTGCAGATGGGACACAGGGGCGGCCCCCGCCGCTCCGCCCTGCACCCCCCACACGACATCGGGTCGAGGGCCAGCTGGGGCGGGGTGGCACCGCCGGAGCTGCCGGACGCCTCGGAGCTGAGGCACTCCCCCACGCCGAGCGAGGAGTCCGCCTTCGCCAGCTCGGCGTGCAGCACCTCCGCCAGCGCAGCCACGTCGGACCCCCGGATGCACGCCGCAGCCAGCCTCAGATGCTTGCACTGCCGCGCCCCGCCGCACGCCGCACACCCCCGACCCCCACCAACCCCCTGCAGGCAGGACGCGGGGATGGCCCACCCACCCGCCTCCACCATCACGGCCCCCCCACGGGTCACCCGGTACACAGAGTACTCACTCCGGGTCCCGGTGTCGCCACACCAGGGGGGGCCACCCCCACCCCCGCCGCCGTCATCCTCCCACATCTCCTCCACAGCCCCGGCGTGCACGCAGGGGAGGAAGCGGACCTCCTGCCCCCCATAGGGGTAGCGGTGTGCACGCGGGTGCATCGAGCTGACCCCCGGGAGGAGGACGTAGAGGGAGACGGAGCTGCCGTGGTGGTGGACAGAGGAGGCGCTGGCGCGGTACCACCAGGCCCCGCCGTGCTCCACGGGGGTGACGGGGATGAGGCGGATGGAGAGGGTGGCCGCCGTGTTGGGGTCGTGCCACATATAGAGGTCTGCGGGCACCACGCCCTCTGCAGACGAGGTGGCGTAGGGGCGTGACGCGGTGTGGGGTGCGACGGAGAACTGCACGCTCCCCATCGCCCAGAGGGACTCGATCCGGCTGATCAGCTCTTTGGCAAACAGCTCCGGGTGTGACGGGGATGGCCAATCCCTTGCAGGCGCGCTCTCGCTGCAGTGCAGCCGCAGCGATGCAGGCGGAGACCGGCGTACCCTGCCCCCCCTCCGCTGCCCAGTGGGAGGAGCTCCCCCGTCGAGGTCGATGTTGAGAGGCTCGGTGTTTCCCCTGTCGAGGAGGGATTGGAATGGCCCGGCAAACATGCCTGCATCTGCACCCAGCCCGGCAGCCTCAGCGCAGGTGGGTGATGTGGGGCGGCGGTGGTTGTGCTTGTGGTTGTGGCTGTGGCTGTGATTGCGGCGAGTCTGCCCCGTGCTGGCCAGGATGCTCTCCACCTGCGGGATGCCCTCAGCGTGCCACGGCATTTTTTCCCCCTCTCCCCAACGGTCGCCCGTTGGAGAGAGAAGGGGCAGAAGGGGTGGTGGGGGTGCAGTGCGAGAGAGGGAGTGGGGAATGGAGCCACACAACCGGTTGAAACGCCCCTCCCTCCCCCCCCCTCCCAAAAATAAATACAGTCAATGTGTAAATGCAATAGAGCTTTTGATGATGCTGGGGATGAGGGTCGGAGAGAGAGAGAGAGAGAGAGAGAGGGAGAGGGAGAGGGCGACAACACACCCCCACCCCCCCCCAAAGCAACCCTAACCAGGCAGGCCGGGCAACCAGGGGGGGGGGGGGGAGGGGGGGCAGGAGTGAGGGCCCAGATCTCGCCTCCTGTCCCCCCCTTCTGATCCCCCCCCCCCCTCTGCAACCCGTGAGTGCCTGGGGGGACTGGGGGAGAAGATACAGCGAATGGGTAAAACCTCCTGCAATCGAGCAGGGGCTAGGTAAGCAACAGCCGCTGGGAGAAGGGCAGGGTGGGGGGTGGGGTTGAGGGGGGGTGAGAGAACGAGGAGGAAGAGGGGGGGGGGGGGGGGGAGGAGAGTTTCCTGCAGGCATGGTGTGAGGTGGTGTGGTGTGGTGTGGCGGTGTGGCTGCATGGCTGCATGGCTGCGTGGGTGTTTTCTTTGCGTGATGTTTTTCCTGGGATACCTGGCATAATCACGGAAAACAAAATGAGGTTGGGTTGAGAAGGGGACACGACGCGGTCTTCACCTCCCGGCGGGTACCCGGGTTCCCGCCTCCGGGTACCCGGCCGGGTGGTCCGCCGGGTACCCGGGGGTACCCCCCGGATACCACCGGATACCGGGATCCGGCCGGGTACCCGGGCGGGTACCCGGCCCGGGAACCCGTGAATTATTGTCCATAACCCAGAGTGTATAGGGGGACCCAGGTGTGGCTCTATTTTGGGGGTATTTTGGCCGATTTTCGAAATCCTATTTTGGTTTTTTTGCACTTTTTTTGGGTGCTTTTTTGCACGATTTCTGTGCCTCAGACACAGATTTTGGTGTGATTTTTGCGCTATTTTGATTCACTCTGCCTGACGATGCATACGATTCGAAAAAATGGCGAAAAAATCGCTATCAACAACGGTGAACGAATGGAGATAGATGGGGAAGTGGAAGGACACAGCACGCCCTCCCACTGCTCGCCACCTGTACACTACCTCTCTGTTCAAGGCGGTCAGTGCCTCTTGATGCTGCACACAAATCACTGCTACATCCCAGGGCGCCTTCCCTTGTGAGAATAGCGGAACCTCTGCGGTTGCAGTTTGGTGGTTGAGGCCGGCGGTGGTGACATCACTTTGGTGACTGTGATTCCCCCTGAGCTCGACCAGATCCAGGTCGACCTGGTGCTGTGTGGCTCCTGGTGTGGTATCTCCTTGCTTCCTCGCACACATACACGCGGTTCCTCGCCACGGATGCCCACCAAGTCGAACCCGAAACATGATCACGGGCCCACGACGACCCTTTCGAGATGTCATGGCCGCAAGCCCGCAAACCCGATCGCATTCGCAAGGTGGTTCGTCTCTTAGAGATCAGTGCTCGGGCCCAGCCTCCCGCGAGGGTGCTGGAAGCGATATGCCACAGCCCCGTACGCGCAAGGACTTGGCTCCAAGACCAGGCACAAGCCACAGGGGGTCTGGGGGGCGGAGCCCCCCAGCCGCCGGAGGCCACGGTAGCGAACGTCTGTTGGCCTGGCTCCATAGTCGCATACGCTCAAGTACAACACAACTGACAGATAGCGGCTATAATCATAGCACAGGTCGCATGGGGGGGTCTGGGGGGCGGAGCCCCCCAGCCGCCGGAGGCCACGGTAGTGAACATCTGTTGGTTTGAGCTCGAGAGCAAGCCTCTCACACCACCGCCCTCCGACCCCCCTCTCCACCCCCAGGTGCAAATTTTTTTTGCATCCGGAAAATGTGTTCTTTTGACTGTTTGAGCACATCCAAGACTGGGAACATAAAAATTTTCTGCCAATACCAAGTAGGGTCACAAGAAAATCCAAAGGAAAACAGTGCAAAAAAATAGTGACCACCACCCCCAGACCCACCCCCATACCCACCCCCGGGTGCAAATTTTTTTTGCACCCGGAAAATGTGTTCTTTTGAATGTTTGAGCACATCCAAGACCGGGAACATAAATTTTTCGACCAATACCAAGGGGGCCCTCGCTACCAGTCACTGCTCGTCACAGCTCGTCAGTCAGTGAGGGGAAGTGGGCTGGAGCTCACTTTTTCTCACTCAGTCACACTTGGTAGCGAAGGCCCCCCAAGTAGGGTCACAATAAAATCCAAAGGAAAAAAGTGCAAAAAAAAATAGTGCAAAAAAATATTTTTTCCCCAAATTCCTATTTTCATTCCGTGAAATAGATACACGCCTGGGGGGACAGGCCTGGGCGGGGAACGAGCCCTTTTTCCAGGTTTTTTGGGTCGGGGAACCAGGTTTTTTCTAAGAATTTTTACAAGGGAATTTTTGCTCGCCCCCCCACAGTTTCCAGGCGCGTGCCCGTCAGGCGGGACTTTTTCTCTGATTTCTCACCGCGTCATCATTGACAGCTCTCGAGTGATGCCCAGAGATGCTTGCGGCAGAGAGTGCCCCTCATGCGCGTTACAGCTGAAAATGAATGAGGATCATCTGGCACTCGTTCTCATCGGGGGTTGTGCTCCGCAGGGACTCAATACACCTTGGCACTCTCGCAGGGCTGGACATGCCAGCAGCTGGAGGACAGTTACAAAGCTGCCACTCCCCGACGCCACCCACCTGCTGGCCCCTTCAGGTCTGAAAGCCCAAAAGCTCCCGGGGATTTTGCAGTGGTGCGCACCATATTCAGCGCAGGGTGATCTCTCCGATTTTCCAAAACTGCTGGTTTACGGGTTTGGGGAACGGTCGTCGGCAGACCGTTGAAATGCCCGTGTTAGCAAGGCACACTCACGTTTCAGGTAGCGTGTCGCGTGTCACGCATGTCGCGAACGCGGCAAGTGTACCTCCCAGGTGGGGAAGCCCGACCTCCTGTCCGATGTCAGTCAGGCTTCGAAGAAGCGCTTCATGGATGCGGCGCTGACCCGGGGAAGTGAGATAGATGGACGGGCACACGCTACATAGGGGGTCTGGGGGGCGTGAGCCCCCCAGCCGCCGGAGGCCACGGTAGCGAACATCTGTTCGTGTGGGCGTACAGATTCTGTGCGAGTTGGCTGCGTCCTCAGAGGCGACTGGAGTGGTTGGACCCCGACTTGATGGGATTCGAAGGACTTGAGTACGAGACGTACGCCACAGGGGGGTCTGGGGGGCGGAGCCCCCCAGCCGCCGGAGGCCACGGTAGTGAACGTCTGGCTCTCCAGTTGGCCAGCAAGGCGAACGGTACGTGGGACAGACTTCCCTTCCATCCTTGTGCGCGCCCTGTCGACTGGGGAAAACTTAGAAAAAGTTTTTTCCTCTGCGAAACAACCTTAGAAAAAAATTCCCCTAACAAAATTCTTAGAAAAAAACTTTTTTCCCCTTACAAAAATTCTTAGAAAAAAAGTTCAGAATCCTGAAAGTGGGGAACAAGCCCCCCAGTTAGGAACAGCCCTGTGGGGGGACCCTTTTCAAATTTTTTTTTCGGGGGGGTCCTATTCAGGGTATAAGATAGACTTTTTTTCTGGCGCCGTTTTCCGGTTTTTCTGGTTTTGAAAATTTTTCGCGCGCGCCTTCGGCGCGCGCGACCCGCGCAAACCCTCCCAGAATCTGAGAGGGCCCAGTGCCTGCGCGCGTCCTGTCGTACTGAGGCTGCTTGGTGGGGCAGGCGCAGCAGCTGCTTTGAAAGTTTGGACTCTCGGCCAAAAAACCGGTCTGGTGCAATGTTTTTACGCAGGGGGGTCTGGGGGGCGGAGCCCCCCAGCCGCCGGAGGCCACGGTAGTGAACATCTGTTCCCTACAGTCTGGATTCGCTTGTAAGTAGGAAGGCTTCACTGTATCGCAGCCCGGCCAGCAGGAGATCACTGGTCCTTGAGGGTTCAACCTTCAGGGTGGAGGAGGACGTGGGAGCGACCACTCGTGACAGGTGTGCGTTGTGGGTGGAGTGGATGCACGGCAGACCTTGTCATGGCCAAAGGGTCCACGAGATCTCCGCCACGTAGAGCCTAGACGAGAGTTTTCGAGGAGATGGGCACCTAGCTGTGACGACAGGCAACAAACAAATCTCATCTGTTAGTTGCCCCCAATAGGCTTGGCGACCTTCAAGACTGCTTGAAAGTCGTTCGTGTTCTCGTCTCAGCCCTCCAGACAAGCAGATCTGTCTCGAGTTGGTGGGCTGTCGCCATGTATTCGATGGCACCGAGTGACGCTGCACAGAGGCAGACGACACGGTGAACTCCAGCGGAGGTTACCCTACCTCCGCTGGAGTACACCGTGTCTCCCATGAGTCTCAACTAGCGGGAGTCTGAGCGTAAACTAGCTGGAAAATAGACTCCCGTCTCCAGTACAGACTGCAGTCTTAGACTCCCTCTTAGACATGGTGGCTGGAGTCCACCATGTGTGCACCTTCAAAACAGAAGAGACCTGCATGACGAGGGCATCACCACCCACCGGGCCACCCGCTAGGTCCATTTTTTCTTCTCCGCTTCTCTGCCTTCTTTGGACTATTTGGGCTCTGTGCGGATCACGATGGGGTCACTTTCTATTTTTTTATGGCGTTTTTTCTGACTGTTTTACTGTCCCAAAGTCACAAAAAAAACCGCCAAAAATGAGACCGACCTTTTTTTTTCCAGAAAACCGGGAACCGGGAAACCCTGGTTTTGAAAACCGGAAAACCAGACCTATCTTATCCCCTGGTCCTATTTTGGACGTTTGAGCCCGATTTCGAAGGAATTTTTGAGTTTTGAGCCTATTTTGGGCCCTAAAACGCGTTAAAACGGGTCCCGGAATTTCCGGAAAATGGCTGTTTTTTGGCCTTGGCGAAATTTCGCCCAAACTATTGACCCAAACTTGTCTGGGCCCATAATCGGGTCCTGGTGGTCTGGAACTGTCCATTTTCGAAGGCAGTCGTGAGAAAATCGCGACGTTTCGCCCCGAATTCTCACTCATGTGCGACCCCAAAAATCAAGCAAATGAGGTTTGCTCCGGCTTACAAAACTCCAAATCCGAGTTGTGGAAGCCGGGCCTTGTTGTGGGAGAAAATCGGCCAAGTGAGGAGGTTTCTTGTGCGAAATTCGAGCAATAAAGCTCAAGTAATCAAATGCCATGGCCCCAACCACAACCCCACCCCCTGCCCTCTGCCCCCCACCCCTGTGCAGGTCATGTGCCCCATCCCATCCCGTGTTGCCTTGTTGCAGATTTTCAAATTGGGAAATTTCAGGTGACCCGATGATAGGGATGTACCCCGAGGGTCTACCTGCAGGGATCCACTTTTTGCTATGCCTGCATTGCTGCTGTTTGCGCTTCTCGCCTCCACACACCACCCTGAGGGGAGGGACAGAGGGCGGAGGGGGCTACACACTTACACAACCGATCCGGTCAAACAATGCCACGTCATCCCCATTGGGGTCCTGGACCGCGGCCTCTCTCCCAGCGAATTGGTGTCGTCATCAGGCAGGCTAAGTAGTTGTCTACACAGGACATTGGTTTTAAGGGGGGTCTGAGTTCTGCGGAACTGGCTTCAAGGGACGCCCCCTCGTAATGACTGGGTGGATGGAGCCAAGTAATACCAGGTGGTCGGACACCGGAACTCTCGGCATTTATTAGTCGCGGGAACTGTGTCCGTGTGGTAGGTGACCCCTTCCGATTCCACTGATTCCACTCTTGAACATGTAGTGTTGAAAGATACTTGGTGTTCTGATGTTTTACAGGGTACTTGACAAAGGAAAGAGGGTGGTCAGTCTTGTGATCCACCCTGAATCCTTCCTGTGAGCAGCAGATCCACAACACCTCGACTTCTTTCAGCGGCTGTATTGATATTGCCTGACACAGCAAACATGATTCAATTGGAGGAACAAGCCTCGTACACCAGCGGCCCAAAAGGTGGATTCCATGTATGGTTTTAGGATTTCCCTTACTACTGATGGTGTAGAGACTACAAAGCCTGACCTGATGACGCCGCCATGAACCTGGGAGACACGCCGCGTGAGAAGGGACCTCGGTGCGGGGTGGCGTGAAGATCCTGCCTGAGTGCCCTCGTCGGGACCCGCGGTAAACCGTGGCGTTCCCCCCGAGGCAAGTCCAGGACGAAGGTTGCAGATAACCGCTGCACCTCTTCGTCCGAAAGGAGCTCACAGGATAGGGGAACTGCCCACACCCCACTCACGACAGTGTATCCGAAAGGTGCACTGCGCGTGTGGTGGCGGTGTCGGGTCCAGACCCACCTCGTTCCCCCATGCCCGTCAGTTGTTGCCCCTCCAGGGGTGGCTGCTGTCTGGCATGGGGGGCGCCCTCCCTGCCTTGCAAGGAAAAATGTAGAACGGCATGCTGCCCGTTTCTTCATTTTTTCACCTTGCCTGGCAGGGGGGGGCCCACCCTCACGGGGGGAAAAAGAGGAACGGCATGCTGCCCGTTCACTCTTTTTTCCTCCCGTCGTGGGTGGGCCCACTTCCGGCCATAAAATTGGCCGGAAATTTTTTTCAGCAAAAAATCCATTTTTTGCTGAAAATAGAAAAAATATTTTAAAATATTTTTTGGCAAAAATATTTTTGAAAATATTTTTTGAAAGTTGCAAACATAAAAAAATATTCTGGAATATTCTGGCCCAAAACATATGTTTGGGGCACTATGCCTAGGGGGGGGGGGGGGAGGTGGTGCTGCCCTACCCCAGCCTACCGAAGAACTGATCGGCTCGTCAATCCAGACAACCCCACCTGGCCCAGAGGCTAGCGCGCCGCGGGCCTTTTTTTCTTGTTTGTGAGAGTCAAGTGTTGCGAGGAAGGGGGGGGGGTGGGTGTGCGGCATGGTGGTGGGCTGTGGTCGACACCACTTCCGGTTATGCAGAACAAAAAAAAAGGGGGGGGGGGGGGGGAGAGGGGGGGTGGATGGGTGGGGCGCGCAGTGTGACCATCTTCGATGCAACACGGCGTGTCCCATCCCAGCATCACGTCCATCGCAAGATGGACAGGTTGGAGTGCGCAGTGCCAGTCCAAAGAGCGCTATAGGTGGGTATGTTATGTTCTATACACACGGCACGAGTGACATCGCGTCAGAGCGACAATCACAATCAGAGAGGAAGAAAACCTCATCCGGTTCAAACCCAGCAAACCACTGCTGCTGTATAGCGTTGGAACCCTGGCTTTGCCATACGAGGGAGATTCAAATCACCCCCCCCCCCTCACACCGATGTGAATATGGTTTTGCCTTGCAGTGTAGATCACATTTATCCCGAACAACGAACAACCCCCTTTTTGCCCTTGATGTGACATATCCACTGTGAGAGAGGGGGGAAATATCTCCCTCTCTGTCTTCCCCCCCCCCCCACACACACACACACACACACACCCATGCCACCACAGCTGTGTGGGTCAAAGTGGCAGAAAGAAAGAGAGAAAGGTGTGGCACACACACACACAGGCCAATGAGGTTTCACTTCTTGACAAAACGTGCTGCGTATTGCTTTATTTGCTTTTGATCAATTATTTGCTATTGATTTTGTTGGAAACGCGGGGGGGGGGGGGGGGGGTGGAATGGAGGGAGTGCCCGAGGCTGAGGTTTGTCTGGAAAGGGGGGGGGGGAGAACTGCGTCTATATAATAGCATCACCATGCGGCGGTTGTGCAAATCTGAAGGGGGCGTAGAGGAGCCGAAAGAGAGTGGTGGTAGCGGCGGTGGTGGTACTGGAGCATTCGTCGATTCGCGACAACACCCACACCGCCACACCTTCTCCCTTCTCCCCTCTCTGCTGCGCGGTGATGTTCTGCAAAGGGGGGGGGGGGTGTGCTGCGCACTTCCACGGTGGGATCCTGAAAAATGTAGTACTATTTTTGTCCACTATAAGTTGCCACTATATAGTGACTATATACTGGACACATAGTACTATATGGAAATGGTATACTGCCGAATTTGTCACACTTACTCGCCACATACTGGACACATTCTCAATTATACTGGACACATACTGGGCAAATAGTGGCACGGCGACTATAATAGTCGCCATGTCAGTATTATAGTGACTATTATAGTGGACGTGCGACTATTATAGTCGCATGTCCACTATAATAGTCACTATAATAGTGGCACGCCACTATTATAGTGACTATTATAGTGGACATGCCACTATTATAGTCACTATTATAGTGGACATGCGACTATAATAGTCACTATAATAGTGGGCATGCCACTATTATAGTCACTATTTTTGTGGACCTGCGACTATAAGCCTGTTCGGCCTTGGTGAAAATTCGCCTCAAAAATAGAGCAAAAAAAATCTGGCCCCAAAGTCTGGTCCTTGTGATCTGGAACCTTCCATTTTCGAAGGAAGTCGTAGAAACCCCGAGATCTTTGATCCTGATCACACAGACGGTCCCAAAAATGAAGCACATCATGTTTGGGTCATTTCGTGGATTACAGACGGTACAGACGTGTGTCAAAATTGACGGTATCCAGTATGTCAAGAGAATGAATAAAAAGAGCAATGACGACACGGCCATTGCTCAGAACCATGGCTGATTGTCCAGCTATTTTAAACTCCCCCCGACCCTGCCCGGCCCCCCTGACCCTGTCCTGTTCAAGCTCGTGCCCCCACCCATCGCATTGCTCCCTTGTTGCCTTGCTTTGCGCTGCTTTTCTTTTTCAGAATTTTCAGATTTTTAACCCTTTCTGTCCGGGGGGTATTTTTTCGATTTTTGGGAAAATTCGCCTTCCCAAGTAAATTGTCTTCCACTCCACCTTTTTCAACATTTTTTTTATCGGGAACTGCGTTTGCGCAGAACGTTGCATTGTTCCGGTTTTTTTCCCGAAAAAAAAATTCACATGTGGGCCTCGCCCGAGAAACCAAAAATCGAGGTGCAAAAAATCCAGAAAAAAATTCAGGGCGGTGTGTGACAGGGCTGTTCCTAACTGGGGGGCTGGTTCCCCACTTTCAGGATTCTGAACTTTTTTTCTAAGAACTTTTGTACGGGGAAAAAAAGTTTTTTTCTAAGAATTTTGTAAGGGAAATTTTTTTTTCTAAGGGTTTTTCGCAGAGGAAATTTTTTTTTCTAAGATTTTCCCAGTCGACAGGGCGCACACAAGGATGGAAGGGAAGTCTCTCCCCCGTACAGTTCGCCTTGCTGGCCAACTGGAGACTCCGCAGGATGACCCCGCCCACCTCCTCTTGCCTCGGTTTGCGTGTTGCTGGTGTGTTGCCTGTGTATTGCTGTTGTATTGCACTCCTGAGGACCTCCCTATTTATTCCCACTCGACTACCCTTCGACAGGACCCTGACCTCACACTCACCCAACCTCACGTACTCCGCGAATATGGTGCGCACCACTGCAAAAATCTCCGGGAGCTTTTGGGCTTTCAGGCCTGAAGGGGCCAGTAGGGGGGTGGCGTCGGGGAGTGGCAGCTTTGTAACTATCCTCCAGCTGCTGGCATGTACAGTACTGCGGGAGTGCCAAGGTGTATTGAGCAACCTCCTCCAGTCCCTGCGGAGCACAACCCCCGATGAGAACGAGCCCCAGATGATCACCTCGCAGGACCCGCAGCGACCCAACCCTGACGTCAGTCTCTCCGCCCTCGGACACAAACACCCGCACCTGAAGCACCTCTGCACCACCAAAAGCGCCACCGTCTACAGCTGCCCATCTTGTGGTGAGTTCCGCACAGCTATTACAGACAGCATGGTTGTGATGTTGGGCGTCGTGAAGGACGAGGTGCAGCGCGTTGCTTCTCAATTTATGGAGAAGCAAGGTCCGTGCACATGTGGTGCTGTCCGGGCTGCGCAGTTCTGCGTCGAGAAGGCCCCGCACCTCCTGTTCCTCTCGACGCAGCGGTTTTCTGCATCCGGCGAGAAGCAGAAGCACCTGACGGAGCTTGCGGAAACCGTCAACGTCAAGGAATTAAGAGACCTCTCCGCCCTTCGTGAGCTTGGCGTTGACGGCAACGGGGTGGTGCAGGTGGGCACGGTGCAGCCGGTGAATCACCGGTACCGGTTTGTCGGTGCATCGTGCACAAAGTCCGGGCTGACCCTCGCGAAGGGGATCGCCTGGGAGACGCTGTGCGCTCGTGGCCCCGCCACCACTCTGAAGTGGAAGTCGATCACGACTGATCGTGTGACGGATTGCTCTGTGGCGCCGTTCAATCGTGCGAACGCGAAGCCAGCACTCGTGCTGTACGCACGTGAGGCATCGGACGGTGACGGGCACGACGTCGATGCTTCGCATGATGCGCCGCCGCCTCCTCCTCCGGATCCCCTGGCCGCCTCTCCTGCAGCTACCACCGCCGCCCCTGTCGCCCCTGCACCCCACGCCGCCTTCTACACCGGGGAAGGGGCGTGCCACGTCGCCGCGTTCGACAGCGCCGGGCGACTGTCCCCATGGCTGACCGCCATGAAGCTCGCCCAATCAACCGGAGGCGTCAACATTGGGCTTGTACCAGGGTGGGTTCAACGGGATCTATACAGTTCTGGACACTACTGCCTCCGAGTGCTTGACTGCCTAGCAAGGTCAATTCCCATTACGGAGCCGACGCGTACCAGTGCTGCGGCGCTTCTGGAGGGCGTTGACTCCCCCGAAGCGGAGGCCCTCACGGTGAAGCTCAGGCGTCCGCGATTGATGGATACGAGATTCCTCGTGGACGAAGAGTTGGACACCAACACCGCGTCAGTGGCCCTGCAGACTTTCCGCACATCCCGCGGTTTAAATGTTCACTTTTCTATCGTCGACACCACACAGCCTCGCACCTTCGGCTTGCTTCTTCCGTCGTTGATGGCCCAGTACCCCTTGCGGCTTGTCTTCGACACAGCAAAGGCGCACTTCCTTCTTTTGATGGCAGCAAACAAGAAGTACGTGCCAGAGGGCTCAATGGTGAACGGTCTCCTTCGGATTCAGCAGCGGCAGGCACAGCTCGCCATACAGGAGAAGCAGCAGCGGAAGATCCACGCTGCAGCCTCCGGTGTGGTGCGTCTCCCTGATGGGAGGTGGAGGTGCACCACGTGTGCACCGTTCTTGGTGCAGCTGGAGGGGGAGTTCTCGGAGCAACCCCACTTGCTCCGGTATGCACGCGGCGAAGCGTCTATGTCTGCCACGACAGTTGGGCGCCAGCAAAGCAATATCCGCCGCCACATGGGTGGTGCGGCGCACAAGAGAGCAGTGCAGTTGTCCACGCCTGGGAGTGAAAACACCAATGTGACAGCTACAGATATCCCCAAGCAGACGCTGTGCGCGAAGGTGAAGGTGACCAGCGAGCAGTACACAAGTCTGGTCAACCTGGTGTACAACGTGGCAACGGCGACGCAACGGGCGGAGGGGCTGAGCAGTGTGGGTGCGAGGTTGCAGGACGACAAGCGGAAGGGGCTGCATGTCCTGGACACCCACTACTCTCGAAAAGTCGCGAAGGAGTTCCAGACGATACTCTGGGAGGTGCTCCTGAGGGGAGTGGTGGGTGCGGTGCGTGCGTGTCGGGCGGCAACCCTGAAGGTGGATGGTACCACGTTCGCCCGCATCGACTTGATGATCGTCATCGTTTCGGGGATCAGCAGGACGGATTGTGCTATGAAAGATTGGTGTGTGGGCACAGTCGACTTGAAGAAAGCTGACGCAGAGTCGCAGAAGGACGAGCTGGTCAAGTTGTTCGACAGCCTCCAGCTGTCGCAGTGGGCGCGGCGTTCGCTGAAGGGATTCGCGGCAGACGGGGCATCAACGATGAAGAGTCTCAGGGGGAAGCTCGAGATCGCGTGGGGATGCACTCTCATCGATGTGCATGATGCTGCCCACATGCACCAGCTGTCCGTCGGCCTCATCAAGAAGACACGAAAGGTTGTTGAACATAGCCGCCTCCTCCGACACTGGTTTGCCTTCTTCAGATCAACCGCCAGGCAGAAGTCTCTGCAGATCATTTCCGGTGGGAAATGTCTCTCCTTCCCGAAGGAGCACTCCGTGCGTTGGGCAGCTGCAACGTTCCGTCGCCTGAACGCGGCTGTGGTGAACTTTGACTTCACTGTCGCTATGCTCGGGGAGATCCAGCCGCCGCCGTTCTTCTTCCACAAGCTCACCCCCGAGTATTCCCTCTCGACTTGCATCTTGGCTGACGTCTTCGACATCAATAAAGGGGTGAGCGAGGCGTTGCAGAAGCGAGACCTGTCGCTCTCGTCGATGGAGAGCATCCTGCAGAATGCACTGACAGTGCATAAGGTGCTGGCGCGCCAGCCTGGCAAGCACGAAGCCAAGTTCTATGAGAACCAGGGAACCACATCGTTGCCTCCGGGGGTAGTTGCCGAGATGACTTCCTGGCGCTCAAAGCTCTGCCACACCATCTACAAGGACCTGGCCAAGAGGTGGGAGGAGTATCCCTGCCGCTCATTCAGCTCTTTCTTCGCGACAAGTGGGAAGGACAGCACGTGCGAGTGCCTCATGGCGCTCGCTTCTCGCTTGGGTTACGACCAGGCAGAGATTCTCAGCATCGGCATGGAGTGGGTGAAGCTGCGGTTGGAATGCACAGATCTCAGGGGGAACCTTCTGAAAGAGTTTGTCGTCGACTTCTTGCTGGAATCCGAGAGTTCGACGTTTGCGATAGTGCTTGAGGCCATGGTGGCACTGTCACCCTCGACTGTGTTTGTGGAGGCTGCTTTTTCAGTTGTAACGCGCATGAGGGGATCGTTCCGGAAGGCACTCTCTGCCGCAAGCATCTCTCAAGAACTGGGCATCACTCTAGAGCTGTCACATGATGACGCGGCGCGCAAGATCATCGTTGAAGAAACAGTCAACACGTTCCTCGCCAACAAGAAGCGCCGCTTCACTGCGCGTTCCCTGACGCCTCTTCCAACTCTGACAACCGTGGAGCTCGTTGACCTCGATGCAGCCATGGGTTCTCTATTTGCTGGCGTGGAGGATTGTGATGAGGAATCGGACGGCAGCTGGGAAGATGACAACGCCGATGCATTGTCGATTGTCAGCCTCGTGGAGGAAGTCCCTGAGGATCCCTTCCTCACTTCGTTGCTTGCAGATGCCGCACCCCCCGTCGTGCCTCCAGCCACCCTGCAACATGTCACCTTCCAGCTCCCCGCTTCATCGACCCCGGGCACCCCATCGACACTCCCCACACCTCAGCCGGAAGAACCGCCGCAGCTGCCTCCCACACAGGCGGCACCGGCAGAGCGCAGGAGGGAGGTTGGGCCGCACCCCGAGGAGCCCCAGGAGAAAAGGGCCCGCGTCCATGTCGACATCGATGTCGACATGGAGGAGGATTGGGGAGAGTGGGCGTACGTTTCGGACGCCGAAACTTCCGAGTGAGCCATCATCGTTCTTAGAAGGGGGGGGGGGGGGTGGGGGCGGGGGGGTGGTTTTCATCGTAGAAATCATAGAAAAAGTCCCGCCTGACGGGCACGCGCCTGAAACCTGTGGGGGGGTGAGCAAAAAATCCCTTGTAAAAATTCTTAGAAAAAACCTGGTTCCCCGACCCAAAAAACCCGGAAAAAGGGCTGGTTCCCCGCCCAGGCCTGGTGTGTGACCGCCCAAAAAATCCGGGTTCTATGGCGTTCTCGAACAGTTCTGCTCCAGCGCAGTTCCCGATAAAAAAAAATGTTGAAAAAGGTGGAGCGGAAGACAATTTACTTGGGAAGGCAGTGGTTTGCACAAGGCAAATAAATCAACAGGTGCAAAAACACATGTTCTGAGGGACCTGACTGTGAGCCACCCCAGCGACCCCTTTAGCCCGTTGGGCACCTGGATCGAGGTAGAACACCCTTCCCTGCCCCTCTGGGGCCATGGAGGATGTCCGCCCGATGACTGACGGCATCAAATCTCCATCAGAGAATTCCACCATATTTCACTGATGGGTGGCTGGAGGCCGAAATCGGGTGGTGCATCGGCACAGCCCGTTGGGGCGGATATTCGAGATGCAGAGGTCTGAAAACTGATTTCCCAGATGACATCTGTCGGAAACCTTTCCCTTATCGAAGGAATCGGGCAAAAAGATGCTCGGGAAAGCTCGATACCTCCCACGCAGGTTCAGGAGGCGGTTTCAAGGGCAAAACCACCGAAAATTCCACCTTATGGTGCAATTTTGTTACAGAGCCAAGTTGGTCAGAGTTTCGCTTTTCCGACCAACTCTTGTTGTATTTGAAAGATTCGTCCACCCCGTTTCCACCATAAAAAGAAATCTCGAAAAATTCGAAATTCAAATAACTTTGCCTGCATAGGCAAAGTGAAAGCCACTGTAGTGGCCATACCTGCCCAAGACCCTCTGATACCCACCCAGCCCCCCCAGCTCTCGCGCCTGTGATGGGTCGAAATGTGTTCTGTGGGTCTGCATATCGATGTGTTTTTGCGGAGAATAACTCCAGAGCTTTCCACGATCGGGGGAGTCGAGCGAAATGGGGCACAAGAACACCTGATATGGTTGACTCGTAAATAGGGGCCATGGGGACTACCCAAACCCGAAAATCTCACCTGAGGGTGCAATTGTCCTCCGGCAGTACGTTGGACGGATCTCCACCTTTCCCATGAACCCTTGCTGCATTTGAAAGGATTGAGCTCCCCCATTTTCCCATACAAAAAAATCCTGAAAAATTCGAAGTGCATAATTATTTACTTACGTAAGCAAAGTGCAAAGCCACTGTAGTGGCTTCCCGGACAGAAAGGGTTAAAGTTCAAGACGGAGTGCTTTTTTGCCGAAAGTTTAGGTGACCCGATGATGGGGATGCAGCACCCCGAGGGTCTTACCTACCGGGCGGTTGGGGGGCGGTGGGACAGGGCAACTTTGGGTGCAGATTTACGTACACAAAGCGGCGTGAGACTGTGCATGTCAGCGGCCTTGCGTGGTGGCCCCCCTAGGTGACTATGTTCGGATGTCTGGGAATGGAATGAAAACCCCCATATGGCTGCCTGCGCCCTTGTGGAATTAGAGGTGGTCGGGAATCGGTCGGAAACCAGTACTCCTGCTGGCGCTCGTCGTGTGTGTGGAGCATCTGTAGACGCCCGGCAACTCAGCCATCTTGCCCCCGCGCAAGCTCTGCCTGGCCGTGGAAGAGGATGACACACGGTCTGAATCTGGACTCTCTCTCGTGGTGGCACCGAATAACTGTGACTCTAGGTGACTCCACATAACCATACTCCCACTGGTCTGTGGCAAAGGGAGAATGACTATATGCCTTGAGAGAGAGACCTCCGGTCTGAAAGGACAAGCATGAAAATCCGGAATAGATCAGATAGAGTACAGACTCAGGTGCACGAACCGATCCTTCGGCAGCTACCTGCTTGGTTTGCTGGTGTATGGTTGAGCGCTGCTTGTGTACGTAAATTTTGCTTATATGAACACTCCGCCTTCACCAAAGGTGAAGAACTTCCCAAGACAAGCGGTGTGGCACCCCCGTGGTGTTGCGCCCCTTTGGACATCGACCCCAGCGGTAACCCGCAGGTTGTTGTTTCTTCAAAGAAACACGTCGATTCTGTCCCCCACAGCAGGGGTTTCCCTGCTGACCCATGGATGTTTTCTCATTATTATTATAACAGTTGATACAATACACTAGCTCGGCAAATGCCTGGAGCCCACCGGGAAGGTGTGTCGACATATAGCTCGGCACACGCCTGAAGCGCCACCGCGACGAATTTTTTCGTCTCTGCTGAATCACTCCTACACAGGGGGGCTTCCGGTTCCTGTGCAGATGTTCTCAAGGCAGATAATGCCGAGACTTGTGGTGCACTCTCGTTTGTTGATCCAGAGACGAAAAATGTGGAACGGCATGCTGCCCGTTTCTTCATTTTTCACCTTGCGGTGCAAGGGGGCCACCCTCACGAGGGGAAAATGTAGAACGGCATGCTGCCCGTTTCTTCATTTTTCACCTTGCGTTGCAAGGGGGTCGCCCTCACGAGGGAAAAATGTGGAACGGCATGCTGCCCGTTCACTCATTTTTGCCTTGGGAGACACCCATTTGCCAAGGCGTTCCGCAAGGGAAACGCACCACTTCGGCATGCAAGTAAAATGGCCAGTATATACTGGACATGCCGTCACTAAAATAGTGACTATTATAGTGGACATGCGTGTATGCGACACTACAATAGTGGACATGTTCAGTATTTTCTGGACATGCCACTAAAATAGTGGCTATTATAGTGGACATGCGTGTATGCGGTCACTATAATAGTGGACATGTTCAGTAAATACTGACATGTTGGCCACACGTCCACTATAATACTGGACATGTTGAGTGCATGTCAGTAAAATAGTCGCAATGCCGGCCATATAGTGGACCAAAAACGCGGTTTACTGGACACTTAGTGACAGGTCCTGGCCGTTTACTCGACATGTAGTGACAGCCCATGTTCGCATAGAAGTATGTGTTCACTATATACTGAGCACATACTGACTATATAGTCGACATGGCGACTATAATAGTCACTATAATAGTCGCATGTCACTAGAATTGTCACTATTATAGTTGTAAAAATAGTCGCATGTCACTATAATAGTCACTATAATAGTGGACAAGTCCACTATTATAGTGACTATAATAGTGACATGCCACTATTATAGTGACTATAATAGTGGACAAGTCCACTATTATAGTCACTATAATAGTGGCATGTCACTATTATAGTCACTATAATAGTGACATGCCACTATAATAGTGACTATTATAGTGGACATGGCGACTATTATAGTGACTATAATAGTCACCCGTCCACTATTATAGTGACTATTATAGTCGCCATGTCACTATATATAGTACTATATTTTTCGGGATCCCACCGTGTCGGCAAACTGTCCTGCTCGTTGGTGCTGGAGCAAACCCCTCAGAAAGAAGATGGGGCGGTTGTATTGTCCGCCAAACCCGCACACGTAACAAAAGAAATCAGACCAGACGCTCTATCAGACCTGTGGGGGGGGGGAGCCCTTTGCTCTGTGTCAAACTGTGTCAGTCTGTCTCCTCTTTTGTGAGGCGGCTCGCGTTTCCGCACTTCTGAGAGAAGACCCCCACCCCCACCCACCCCGTGCTGTCCAGTCCCCCCCGAAGAGGCCAATTGTAGTTCTTCTTTGATCATCATCAGGAGGCATCAATGCCAAACCTCTCTTTGCTGAACAGCGCACCGGGAACGATTTGTCGATGTTTGAAGCGAACATTCATGTGAACCCAGCGGGTCTGAAGAAATGAACACATCTTTTTTTTCCTCATTTGGTTGTGCCTCTGAAGACTGCGTGTCTCTCCAAGCCCCGGCAGGAGGGGCCTGTTTATGTGCCTCGAGGCTGTGTTGAGTGCCTTATGCAAATGCCGAAAGACCCAGCCGCATGACTTGCCCTTTTTGATGCTCCGCAAATTCACTTTCAAAAGAAAGGGGTTTGCGGGTTTGCTGGGGTGGTGGGGTGGGGGACTTGGGTTTGGGCTGTGGAGAACGACTGGCTCACCCCCACATCCTACGCTACCCAACACAGGGTCTGGAGTCGTCTCCTGGGGGAAGTTGCAGACGCAAAAAAAAATTGCCCGCAAAAAAAAGACGTTCCCGAAAACGGAAATCGGGGCGGTACATTCGTCAAGGTTATGAGAGGGGTAGGCCTTCGCTCGGGCAAGTGCCTTTCTTCAGAAGGACATCAGCTTCTGCAAACTAACAAACCAGCTTCTGCACGAAGTGCAGAAGAAGTCTCGGGTGTGTGTGTGTGTGTGGAGGGGCTTGCCAGCAATTAGGTTAGGAAACTCTTCGTTCAGGCATGTGCAGTAGACGGCAGTCATCCTGTCACTGCCCCCCCCCCCCCCACCCCCCCGCACCCGCACACTGTGCACACCACGTTCGAATCGTTCGACAGAAGAAAAACGCAGGCCGGATCTCAGTTCGTTTTATTTTTTTTTGTTGTTTCGACGATCAACAGCCCATCCTTCGGCATGCAAAGGCAGCCAGCCCGGCTGGCGCTTTTTGCACACACACACCTTTTCTCCCATCATTTTGCACACCCACACTATCACACCTTCACTTCCCGGTATGTGCCAACACACAATCAGACAAAAAAAATGAAACCTCGCCCTTGGGAAGCAGAAACAGATCCTCCTGGCTTCGACCCTACCCCGACCCCCACCCCCACTACACATGTGTGTGCAGAGTGCCACACCAGTCTCTGCATCCCGTAGAGAACCCCCACCCCTCCCCTCTGCTGGCCTCTGATATGCGTTGCGGTGCGTGGTGATGATTCCGTGCACTGTAAACTCAAACTTTGAGGGACAAACAACCTCCCCTCGACACACCTGCACTATCTGCTGGATAAGATAGCCGGTGCGCGGGACGTGAGGGTGAGGGTGGGGGTGGGGCAGGTCGTGACGTGCAGACAAGCAGCGGGTGTGGGTATTTGGTGAGAAACACCCCCGTTTTGTTTGTTTGTTTGTTTGTTTTTGCTTTCTGGATCAAGCGCGCCCTAACACGGTGGCCCAGCCAAGGTTTTAATCAGGTGGCCGACCAGGCCAACAGTGACCGGAGGAGGCCCATTACCCCTGGTCATGACCAGGTCACTATGACCAGGCCCTTTCTTGACAGAAGCCTGGCCAAAGCAGGCCACCACGAAAGTCAAAAAGGCCACCGCGAAAGTCAAAAACCCAGGAGAGGGAGTAGGGTGGTGGTGGTGGTGCAGCATCCGAGACAGGGAGAGAAGAAACGAGTCTATTTTTTTCTCTGGTTTGGCGCATTGCATCGGCTGGAGCTGAAAGGGGAGCAGCACGCCAGTGGCACGCTGTCAAGCAATTGTTCCAGGGGAGCTGGTCGTTGTGGAGGAGGGTGGTAGTGGTAGTGGTGGGAGGGGGGAGCGGTTATTAATACCCCATGCATCGCCAATCCCAGCAACGCCGCCTGTATACTTTCTTGAACGGGGAGGGGGGGGGGGGCTTTTTTGATCGTCGAGAGTGAATGGAAAAGCAAGTCACCCAGCGCCCTTTCTTGAACGGGGGGAGGGGGTGAGGAGGGGAAATGCGAGAGTATACTTTGGAAAGAGGAGAGAGTGAGGTAGTGATGGTGAAACGATATGTGGGTGCATGCAGCCTGATGGTGCCGGCTGCATGTTCAGTGGAAGTTTGGGTGGAGGAGGTGAGGGGGGAGGGGGGGGGGGGTGAGTGAGTGAGGAGAGGGGTGGGGGGGGGGGGGTCTGAAGAAGTCAGAAAAGAATTCTGAACTTATTTTGGGAACTTTTTTTTAAAAAATTTAAAAAGAGGAAGCAACCACCCGCCTTCGGTGGTGTGCAGTTGGAGTGTTTGAGATATGCACGTCGTCACCCCCCCCCCCCTCCCCGAGCCGTTCCGATGAGTGAATCTTCTGAGGGGATGGCGCTGCTGTTCCGAGATCTTCGGGCATTTGCCTCTTGTCGTATTCTTCTACTCTATATCTCCTGCCTGGCTTGGTTTGTTGGCCTAGCCCAGAGGGCGTTTTGACACACAGTCACGGTCGGCCATCCCCTCTCTGCACCCATCCACGCACCCCACCACCCCACACCCCCAACAAGAATCAGCCTGTGCCTTCTCAGACTCGGGAGCCGGCAGCCGCCGGCGCTGTAGCCCATTTCTTGAGACAACCCTCCAAGGGTGGCCATTCTCGCATTCTTCGCAGAATCCGGTTCTGTTCTGTTCTCTTCTTTCGCCGACAATCCCGTGGTGCGCTGCGAGAGCGATTCTGCTGCACAGACCCGTTCTGTAGCGCTTCCGGTTATCGTCTTGTTGTCAAGGAGATCCATACTGCTTGATGTGATAGCTTTGCAATCCTCGTTCAGGTTTTAACCTCAGATGTTCTGAAGCGATCGGTAAAATATAAGGGGGTGTGGTGGGGGGAGGGGGTGTGATTTGAACCACTCTGCTGAGAAGAAAAAAAGAACACAACATAAAAAGGCACACTTCGTTCTCAGTTCGACGATTTGCTTCAATATCGAGATAGCTTCTTGGGGGGAGGGGAGAGGGGGGGGGTTAGTGGTTTGCTCTGGGGGTATAGGTGTGAGCATCTGACCAACACTTCGTGTGCCACATACTGGCACAGCGTTTGGTATAAATCAGAGGGGGGGAGGGGGGAGACTCGAACGATTTTGAACGACGTTTTTCCTGTTTTGAACGGTGGTTCGTACCTCCACAAGGATAAGGCGTTGTTTGTGCGACAAACCCGTGTGGTGTTGCTGAGGCCCTGTGAACTGGCATCGGGGTGCTAATCCTAACGATTCAGCCGTACGATTTCTTTCGATACTACGCGACTTCGCTGCGCTCCGTTGCTCAGTCTGAGATTGAGGTTCAGAACGGGAATACACGAGGCTAAGTGGGTATTTGCCCCGTATGCGTTGTGGTGATTTTTTCTCCTCTTTTTTTGTGAGAAAAACGCCGAACTTTTCCGAAAACTTGTCAGTCGCGAAGACGCCCCTCAGTGGCTGCAGGGTGTGCATCATGGCTCCAAGGCGCATCGACTTCCAACGTGTCGGCAAAGTAACCGTGCGCAGCTGGTTTGTCCCGATCGATCGGCTGGCCTTCGCTCTCAAGTGCAGATAATCAACAGGGGGGCAGGTCCGCTTGTCGGTAAGCTTCAGCAGTCTTCGGTGTTCTCGCAGTGAAATCAGGTGAAAAAGCACCGGCACAATTTTTCACGCAGCTTTTGAAACCACAGCTTATCCCCCCCCGCCCCCGCCCCCTGGTATTTTCCTTTTGCTCATGTGCAGAACAGCCAGCATTCGCACAACACAAAAGCAGACCCTCGACAGCTTTCAGTATCCCCTGCCCACATACAGTAGCCAAAACCGATTCGTTCTCTTCTTTCATTACCAATTTATTGGCAGTTTCGGGTGTGGTGCGTGCGTGTGTGTGTGTGTGTCTGAATTCTTTCGACGCGCGTGATCTCACAGAGCTGGATTCTGCAGCACCCCCTTTAGGCCCACTCGCTGCGCTTTGCTTGATCACCGCAACTGCTGCATCACGTGACGAATCTCCCACGAACCCGCCTTTTGTGTGGCCCTAACGAACCCAAGATGAAGAACCTGCAACGCCAAGAACCTTAAGGGAGGGGAAAGGGGGTTGTGATGTTCTACAGAACACGACGCCGCCCTGATGGAGGCATGCGGCATGTCTGGGGGGAAGGGGTCGCACTGTTGTTCCCTACGGCGCAACATACATAAAAGAGAGAGAGAGGGGGGGGGGGGTGCTGCAGGAAGAGCGCTTTCCTGCACTGTATTTATCAAAAAAAAACTGGAATTATAAGAGGGGGGCGAGACAGGCCTGCTACGTTCCTGATTAGATCCCTGTTTAGGGCTGTCACAAGCACGTTTTGATTCCTTTTGAATTTTTGTTGGTCAAAAGAATCCCACGAGGGCGTGCCTGGCCACTCCGGTCAAAATGTGTCCCCCAGCCATGGAGGGCATCCTCTACCGGGACTGTACATTCGGATTCCGACGAAGGGCTTTATTCAGGGCACGCCCGAAGAAGAACAATATCTTGAAAACCAGAAGATTCCTTGTTATAGCCAGCAACACCACCTTTCGGCCCACTGGATGAGATCCCGGCCTGCACCCCACCCTGGCTGGACCGCGCAAGGGTCTACATGTGGAAGACACGTGCAGGACCCAAACGCACACACACGTTTATCTTGTTGCTTAGCTGCAGGTCGCACCGAACGAACTCCGATGATACCAAATACCCTCCACTGTCACACAGAATGGGCAGGAACAGCATGGCGCCCAAAAGAAGAAATCTGCTCAAGAAAGTATCCGCTTCGCTCGGTGACGGGGCCGAAAAATAACAACCCTGTCTTTATGGAGCTGTCGCTTTGTGCATCACGACCCTGTGCCCCCCCCCCCTCCCGCCTCCTGTCTGCTGCTTGCAGCACTATATCAGTGTAGTGTTGGCTCGCACGCGTCTTGCTCACAGGCGAGGGATAGTGCCGTGTGTGGTGCTGTTTCACCGGCAGCCTGACGTAGACAATATGGCCAGAAGGCACTTATTTTGACAAGGCGGCAGAAGGCAAACAATGATGTTATGGGAGCGGGGAGGGTGGTAGGGAGTTCTGCGACCACAGAGGTGGACACCTCCCCTGCACACACGCCCCGCTCGCGAAAAATACTACAAGATACTCTTTGGCCTCTGTACTGAGTGTTGCATTGGACGCTTCCACCTAAAAACGGGCTCCACCTCTTGCACTTTGCATCCCCCCCCCCCCCACCCCCCATTTTTTTTTCTTCAGATTTGACAACCAGGTTTAGCGTGGCCTTACCTTGTCGTCCGTCAAATCCTCCTGATGATTGTCTGGAAAAACCCAGTGATGTGTTTTGCCTGAAGTGCAGAGGTGAGGTGGAGCAGGTGGAGCACGAAACAGAAGTGATCATGAGTCAGAGGCCAGTAAGCAGTCCCGAGTCCGTCGCGTCTCTGTAGCATTTCCCGTACCACACAAGTGTGTTATGTGCAAAAATCAATAAGAGGCAAAGGGGGCCCTCGCTACCAAGTGTGACTGAGTGAGAAAAAGTGAGAAGTCGGCCATGTTTGGCTGAAAACTGACGACTCGTGACTCACAGTGACTCGTAGCGAGGGCCCCCAAAGGGGGGGCATGCGAATCAAGCAATAATTCCAATTTCTGGAACTCTGGGCGGCTAGGGCATTTCGCAGAGGGCCACAGTGCCAGAGGCTGTAGATTTTTTTTTGCACAAAACGCTTATTCTGATTCGGAGGGGAAAAAAATGATATCTGTTCCCTCCCGAAGCAGGGAATAAAATCCACAAAATAAACCAAATTGCAGGAAACTGGGATCACCGCGAGAGGTGGGGGGAGGGCGAATGGGCAGAAGAAGAAGTTATGTTCCGGCGTGAGTCTCATAAAAACAGAACAGCGGCACCCTCACACCGGGAGGCTGTGAAGAGGAGGACCCAACACCGTCTAATCGGTGTCAAAAGAACACCAAAAAAAAAGTCACTTTTCCGCTTAGCTTAGAATGCCTCGGTATGAACATTAAGAACTGAACCAAACAAGGGGGATCATAGGGAAGTGGTGACCCAGGCATCCCCAGAGTGGGGGTGAGGGTGGATCGCGAGGGTGGGACAATTATATGTAGGATAAGAGAAGCGGGCAGGAGGGAGCAGTGTGCCGCACTTGTACTTTCGCTGCCAGCACCTGCACCATGCCCTGTCCAGAAAAAAAAACTGCCAGGGAATAGTGTCTCTGCGCTTTCATCTACACTTTTTACAATGTTTCATGTTTTTTTTTGCGTTGACGCTTCCAGACTCACACTCCTGCTGAAGATGGTGTTGCGAGTGAGGAGCATAAGAGCACGAACAATGCGCAAGAAACTTTTCACCCAGAAAAAAACATGCAACGCGTTTGTTTGTGCGCCAGAAACCTACATCTGCCAGTTCGTCACACAGTCTATTCGGCGCAGAGCCAAGGTCCCCGATGGATATGAACAGCCCCAAACCCCACGTTCGGTTGAGCGGCGCACTTTGTGTCGGAAGACCGTGCTGAGGCCTGTGGGGGGAGGTGCGGTTTGTTAACCCTTTTCCGACCACGGGGGGGTTAATTAATTTTCGAGATTTCGGGTTTCACACCGCGATCGTGAGTAAGTTGGACGGATTTTGGTGTTTTTCAAGATTTCTTTTGATGGTGAAATCGGTTGTCGCAATTATATTCAAGACAACCAAACAAAGTCCCCGGAAAATTATTTTTTCCATTTTCCCGGCAGTGACAAAGTGCACACCGTGAAAATACCCTGAAATCCTGAAAAAATCGCGTGTGGCCTTGGCAACCCAAATATATTGGGTATCTGGAACCCACTCAGGGCCTACTGTTGCTTTCTCGAGCACAGTTGTCAAAACCCTACTCTCGGTGGCCAAACAATCGCCAAATGGTGGAGTTCAAAGCATGTTACTGCTGATCGCAAAAACCAAATATTTTCGAGGGTTTTCCAGGGTACGTATATGCAGGCTATATAGGGGCCTATACAGGTGGGTGGTCGGTGTGGGTGGGGGGGGCCAACTTGACCTCTGCCGTCCAGTGGGACGGAACAACGTCTTTTTTCAAAAAATTTGTTGTCGTGAAATGCGCTGTTCGTGCCATGTTCGAGACTGCCAGGGTTGTTGAACAAAAATATTTCCCTCCCTTGACAAACGCGAAAGCCAAGTCCCTGGTTAATTAGGATTCCTGGTCATGGGGTCTGGGTGTCGTCACCCCCACCGGGCCACTTTCAGCCTCACGAATCCGTGATTTTCGGACAGATTCAGCCCAGAACAATTCCAGGAAAAAAAAATCGATCAAAAAGTTCAAGTTCGCAACATGTTACTTGGTCTTGACATTTTTTTCTCGTTTTTCCAAAAAATGGCCAAAAACCAGAATTCTCGGATTTTCGTGTTTTCCCCTCCGGCGGGAACATGAATTCTGTAAACCAACATGTCCAAACACGCATGTTCGTGGAATATTTTTCACCAGCCCTTTTCACCATAAAAAGAAATCTTCAAAAAGGTGGCATTCGAAGGAACTTACCTCCCAAACCCAATTTTTTTGCATTAACCACGCATATATGCGTGGTTAGTCGGGAAAGGGTTAAAGGTGGTGTTCCAGAAGCTTCAGTCGGGACAGGTGTTTCCCTCATCGACTTCGTGACTTCCCCTTTGCTTCGATCACTCAAGAAAGCAAAATACAGGGGCTGATTCTTGAAAGGGGCTCTAAAGATGCGAAATGACGTTCTTAGTGTCGACAACCACCAGCCTGACGTACGAGACGACCAGGGCAGCGACGTCGAAATGTCACCAAAGCGTTGCATTCCAATGGTATAGGAACTACGTAAGCTCTACGTAACTCAGCCCCACCATTCTTTGCCACTTTCTCCAGCCGAGGTTCCAGTTGTCCACTGTGGATATCGTACTGATGGAACTGATGGCACCCACACGCGTGCACCATAATTTGCGCCTTCGAGAGAGAATCGCGAGCCGGGCTGGATCTGTCCCACAGCCAGCCCTTGTCGTTCTTTTCGTTGTTGCAGCGGTGGAGAGGCACGCGGAGCACACACGCTCTGCTCTTTGATGCGGTTTTCGACTGCCTGACAACAACACTGCCACCCGGAGAGAGGGAAAATCACCCAATCGTATCAACCAAAGAGAGAGAGTAGGGGGGCGGGGTTATATTCCCAAGCTAGCACTGCCTACATGCGTGTGGTGTTCGCATGATCGCACCAGCATCTCTCGGTTGACTCTGCCCCTTGATTCAACAACATTCAGGCCGAGAGTGGGTGGGGGTGGGCGGTGGGCGGTGGGAGGGGGCAGGAGGCAACAGCAGCCACGAATATTAGCAAAACGACAAAGGATATCTGTGCACATCAACAAGAGGGTCGCGGTGAAATGAAACTAGATTAAATTGTATGGATTGATGGAACGGGGGGCAGGGGGCTCCGCATGTGGGTATGTAAAAGCCAATGCGAGTGGGGGGCAGGGGGGCAGGGAGTATAGGTTTAGCGGGACCTAGGATCCGGTCCGAGAACAGGCCCTGCCATGCATTGCCAACTGGCCTGAGCGGGGAGGGGGGGGGAGGGCGTGGGGGGTGCGTGCGGAGGGGCTGTATTCACCCCAGCCCCGCCCACCCCGCCTCCTCCCCCCTCCCCTCTCATCGCCCTCTCTCTCTCTCTTATCCCAACACAACACTGCGGTGGAGACTCGACGCAAACACATAACTTGAGATCTCTCGTTCAGTGCGATCGCTCTGTCTGCACTGAGTGCACAGCGACACTTCCCACAGCGCACATTCTCCCTCCTCCACACAACACACACATCAAACGCGTCAAACACGCCCATGCTGGGGCCAAAGGCCGCCGAGGCAGTCAGGGACGGAGGAAGGATCGTAAGAGCGGCAAACGGGCTCACATTCAGCAGGCCCGTCTGGCGCGCGGCCGAGTAACAGCACCTTCCCACACCCCCACCCTGCCACCACAGCGGGGGTAGGGTGTGGGGGTTGGTGAAGTGGGTATAGTAGGGAAGAAATGGGGCCAGGCACAATGTGTGCAGAGTGTGGTTTGGCCAGTGCAGAGGCCACACGGTGGGCTCCAGCGGGGGGGTCGAGTAGGGCAACCCTTTCGCCTAAATTAGCTGGAAAATAGGCTCCCGCTAGCGCCAGTCTTCAGCAGCATCAGACTCCCGCTAGGGCGGCTGGTGTCCACAGGGTATAAAAGTGTGTGGTGTGTGGGCAGTGACGCAAAAAAAAAACATACAACACCACCACCTCCACCAAAAAGCAGTCTGCACGATTTTCAAATATTCGAACGATTTAATAGCTAGCGCCTCTCGCAAACCCTCCAGCCCCCCACCTCCCCACACCACAGGGGGGGTAATCTGGCCACCTCCACCCCAAAGACCCCTGCCGCATACAGGGCACCCATATGCAGAGTTGAGGTTCCTGGGAGAGCGTTGTGTGTCCAGGGTTGGAGTCGCTAGGTGGGGGTGTGTACGGGTGGGCAATGTTGTTAAAAACCCGGGTCCCAGAATAAAAACCCCCAAAAACCCAAAAAACCGGGTTTAACCTCTAAAACCGGGTTTTAACTCGGTTTAAACCGAGTTTAAACCCAGTAAAACCCCAGTAGGAAGCTGCAGGGGGTGCACACGTTACGTGCACTGAGCTGGTTTGCGGGAGGGGAGGGGGGCCAGGGAGGGACGCGGCTGTCCGACTTGTTCAACTTTCACAGGTCTTCGTTCATGACCGCGTCATACTTCTCATCGAGAAGTTTACCCCCGAGTTGGTGCCTGCTCGGCAGCTGCTTGACATCTATGCTGGGGCGTGTCACCCCGACGGCCTTGAGGAAATGTTCATCCTCCATAATGGAGAGGGGGAGCCCGGCAGCCAGTACATAATCTGCCCAGGCATCCACTATCCTCGTCATCTCCGTCTCGTTGGGTCGGGGGGTCGCAACAATCCTGCATTGCCTGGCTGGTTTGGCAGCTGGTTTTGACTTCTGAGGGGGGTCTCCTCCACAGGCGTTGCTGGCGTTACTGGTGATGCTGGTGCTCCTGGCAAAATGACCCCACCACGGTTCGGAAAAACGCCGGAAATGCAAATTCCGCGAAACTGAAAACCACCATTTTGGGGGCACCAGGGGGTACTACCCCCCGAGGGTACCGGGTACGGTACCCTCAGATCACTGCCGCTAGCTATTTTTTCTTGGCTTCGGAGTCTGCACTGGAATGGTAGAGGTGGTAGAGTAAAAAAACCCCCCTCTCCCACCCCCCACCAAAAAACCGAGTTTAAACCCGAGAAATCTCAGGAATAAAAACCATAAAAACCCAATAAAAACCCGGTTTAAACCCAAGTTTAAACCCGAGTTTAAACCCACCCTAACAACATTGCGGGTGGGGGGGGGGGGCACGGAACCGACCTATCCGAACCAGAACCTTACAAAGAAAGGGGGGGTGGGGGGGAGGGGGGGGGGGAGGGACGGGTAGGTTTGGGCGAGCGGGCGGGTTTGCTTCACAAGGCGAATGAGAGGGCGAAAGGGTGTCGAAGGGGCATGGGGCCCTCCCCTTCCCCTGCACACCCATACCCACACCCACTCGCACGTTAATCTTGTTTGTTTTGGTGTAGGGGTTACACCGAGCGAACTCCAATGATGACCCCCTCCACTGGCACACACATTAATACACACGGGCGCGTGAACCACGGTTGTGGCAGTGTAGGACGCACCAAGCACCCTGCCGATGCGATGTCCACTTTGGTGGGAGAGAAAAGAAAGAGGAGATGGGGTTGGCACGCACGCACACACACACGAACACAACTGCGTGTTCATAACAGGATCATTGATGGAGAACCCGGGTGGTGTGGGGGTGGGGTAGCCATCATGGGCTCTTCGTTCCAAGGGGGGGGGGGGTGTGGGGGGCGGGTGGGGGGGCGGGGGGGTAACTATTAAACTGGCAGATCCAGCGAAAGGCTGGAGAAGGTTTCCTGTGTGTGCGTGTGTGCCGAGGAAAGAGAGAAACTGAAGAACGCGCGGCGCGCGCGTGTTGTCTGTGCGAGTTCGAGTGGCGTTTGCTTCCAATGAGTTCTGAAGGGACGGCTGACCGGCCCACGCCTATCAGAATGCCATCTGTCCCCCCCTTAGCCCGCTGCTGCTGCCACGTCTTCGTCGGACATGGTGTGTCGCAGCTGCTACACTCTCTCTCTCTCTCTTCTCTACATTCTGAACATTAGGGCAGAGGGGCCCTCCCACTCAGTACTTAATGATCTCCTCCCAGAGACCTTCGCGGAGCTCGTCTGCAGTGAGGCTCACAGAGTCCTGTGGGGGTGTGGCAGTGTTGGGGTGTGGCGGCGGAGGCACACTATCGCATCTAAAGAATGTGAAACAACAACAGTATCAACGGTATCAACGGCTCGCAGTCACCTGGCCTCTGAGGCTGGAGTGACACGTATCGGGTGCCACACCCGATCTTTGGCTGGCGTCGGGCAGGACCCGGCTTTGCGGGTTTGCGAGAGCATGCCGATACTGGCGGAGGCGAAACTCACCACTTTGAAGAAGAGTTATGGAGGTGCGGGCGTAGCTGTGGTGGCGCAGTGGGCAGAACGCGCTAAAGCGACAGCCGCAGGGGGTGGGACTCGAGATGCAGTCGTCCTCAAGATAGACTTCACAAACGCTTTTAACACAGTTCACAGGGAGGCTTTTCTCGAGGTGTTCGAACGAGACATCCCGGGCCTTCTCCCGTTCGCGCAGTGGTGCTACGGGTCCACCTCCACACTATCATACTACATAGCGGGTACACGTGCGGAGTTCAACAGGGGGACCCCCTCGGACCGCTTCTTTTCTCCCTGGCTATCAAAAGGCTGGCTGAGATGCTGGTCGGGCATTTCTCGGGGGGAGGAGGGAGTGTGTTCTACCTCGACGACGGCGTTCTGGTGGAACCGGCGGGGGTCTGACCGGCGTGAAGGAGGCGTTGGACTTCGTGGTGAAGTGGGGCAAGGAGAAGGGGTTGGAGGTCAAGCTGGATAAGTGCGAGATGTGGCGGCATGTGATTTTCTCGTTGGTACTTCTGAGACCCTTCCATCAGAAGTTTAACAACACTGTTTCAGGCACACCATTCGTGTAAAATTCCGTTGAGATGTTCGGTGTGCAGGCACTCTCTGGGCTCGAGCTGGCAGGCCTTGTCCTCGAGGCTCCCGCCAGGGCCAGCCTCGGTTGGCCTCAAATCACAGATGCTCAACAGACACCCACAGCAACACACCTTGTCCCAGTAGAACTGGTCTGCGCTCACAGGTTCGTCCTCCGGGTCGTGCAGCTTTGACAGGAAAGGATGCTTCAGGGCGTCAGCAGCAGAGATACGCTTCGACGGGTTGAACGCGAGCATCTTGGTCAACAGGTCAACGCATTCGGGGCTGTGTGGTGTGGCGGTTGTTGGCAAAGAGCTGGAAATGCTGGAGAGAAGCAAGCTTGTGACACAACACACAGCAAAGCAATCCAGGCAAGGCACCGATGCTGGGAAGAAGGTTGTGGCCTGCTGTGCTGCTGCACTCCCAACAAAACACACACACACACACACACACCCTCAAGACTCTTGAAGCGGCCTGACTATTTAGTGTCTTCGTCGCAGCAAGGGGGCGATATATACCACCCTTTTTATTGATTTCACGTGTCAGTGTTTGACTTTTTCGCAACTTCATTTCTTCCTTTTTCTCCCTCTCCAACCCCACCCGTGACACCACCAGGGTTTAGCTAGCCCTGGTCCGATTATCCCCGGTTCTTCGCTGAAGAGACGCGGCCGGGGGGAGGGGTACGAAGAGTACGCGTCGAAACCGGTGTCACGTCGTGTTGGGGAATCCTTCGGGAGTGCGATACTGAAGGGGAGGTGCTACTGCCCGTGCAGGGCGACACCGCCTTAAAACTTTATAACCACACACACACACACACACACCCCTCGCTTATGCGAATATCCCCCGTGATAGAAACCCCGAGCCCCCTCTCTCACGCACCACAACAAAGTGTGAACACCCTGTGGTGAGACGGTCTCCCAACCCCTCCTCAGAAACATAGGAAACCCCCCAGCAACGGTAAGAGGCATGCCTTGCGGAGGGGACGATCTGCTGCACAGGGACGGGGACCTTGCGGCGCATGGTCAGGAGGTACCGGGCAGCCTCTGCACTGGTCACAAACAGCATGTCCTCCTCCTGCGGCACGCCCAGCACGTCGGTGATGATGTTGAGCTGGTTGAGGTAGTCCCGCCCGGGGAACAGCGGCTTGCGGAGCATGAGCTCGGCAAGGATGCAGCCCAGCGACCAGATGTCGACAGCAGGCGTGTAGTGCGACAGCAGCAGCAGCTCGGGCGGGCGGTACCACCGTGTCACAACGTAGCCTGTCAGCTCGTTCTCGTCGAACCCGCGCGCAAGCCCGAAGTCGCAGATCAAAAGATCGCAGTTCCCATTCACCAGCAGGTTGCCCGGCTTGAGGTCCCGGTGCAACACATTGGCACTGTGGATGTATTTCAGAGCACGAAGTGCCTGATAAATAAAGTATTGGTTGTGCTCCTCCGTCAGCTGCTGGTCAGACCGGATGATCTGGTGCAGGTCCGTGTCCTGTGGGGGCGGGGGGAGACGTGTGTGGGAGAGGGGATATGTTGGCAGCCGACATGTTCACATCCATGGCCCCAATGCGCACCCACCGCCACCGCCACCACTAAAGCAGCGCCACCCCTCGGTTCTGCGGACCTTACCCCTTGACAGAATTATTCCCACCACCCCGTGCTCCATTTGACCACCTCAATTGGGCGAAACAGGTGGTCCGCAGTGCACGACACGCGAAGGACAAGCGGGCGGGGGCATAAAACAGCTACCGTAAACGGAAAAAGGGTGGACCGTAAAAATGTTCCAAGTTCCCAAAAAAAGGCCAAACGTTCCATCTTTTTTACGGTCCACTATTTATTGGGACTGCATATGGAAAAGACAATGCGATTTTCGCCCGCGGGCTGGTGGGTTGCGGGGCGCGGACTGCGGCCTCCACGCCGCAGACTCCCGCACGTAGGCCTCCCGACCTCCCAGCTTTGGACCCTCCCTCCACCACCGCAACCAACACCAGCAAGAGAAGCAAGTCCTCCCTGCGTGTGGAAAGGGCACGATCACCACCACTCACCTCGAGACTCACCCACCACCACACCTCGAGAAGTGTAGTACCATGCAAGGAGCGTTCCGGTAGAAGTAAAAGTAGAACCTGATGCACGAGCCCACAAAAGCAGCCACAGTACGGCAGGGCGCGCAGACAGAAGCTGAGACCACCGGGCTCCCTCCAGATGTAAATTCGTGAATCAGTGCCCGGAAAATTCAGGGAAATCGTACTCCTTTAGTGTAGTACACCCTGCAGTAACTGTGGGAGAACAGTTCCCGGACGATGGTGAGCGCACACTCTGTGCTGAGGCTCTGTGGTGTTAATCCTGCAGCTTCAGTCGTACGATTTCCTTGGTTCCTTCGCGACTTCGTCACGAAGGAACTCGTAAAAAAAACCGCCAAGTCCACTATCCCAACCGTAAAATAGGTGGACCGTAAAAATGTTCCAAGTTCCGGAAAAATCCCATTTGTTCCATCTTTTTTACGGTCCACCTATAGTACGGTTCACCTTTATTACGGTCCACAATATTTCCGTTTACGGTATATAAACATGTATGTTTTTCACAACACAAGCAAAAAATGACATGCGTCAACAGCAGAGCTGCTGCGCCACCATACCATCAGCTCGGACACGTAATACACATCTTCGAACGTCGCCTTGTCGCTGGGGCGCATGACGTCTTTGATGCTGATGATGTTCTCGTGGTTGAGGAAGGAGAGAAGCTTCACCTCACGGAGGATGCGCTTCCCATCCACGACATCGTCGAAGATCCGGGGGATCTTCTTGATCGCCACCTTCTCGCCGGTGGTTGTGTCGATGGCAGAGCAGACGAAGCCGTACGCACCGTGCCCGATCTGCTTGCTCACATCGTACCGGTTGCTCACGACAAACGGGGTTGCCCCAGGAAGCGTGTACTCCTTCCTCTCAGCGCCCAGAGGCTTCGGTGGACCCAACGGCCTGCTCATCGTGAACTTCGATGACTAAAGACGGCTGCCTCTCAGGGAAAGAGGGAGGGAGAGGTGGAGGTGGGTGGGTTATTCCAACAAGGGGCGTCCGCACACACCACGCGACACAAAAGGGTGTTCGGTTTGAAAGACCCCCCCCCCCCCCACTCGCACTTTCCCCCACACGGCCCCCACCGCCACGCAGACACGGGGAATCAAGAGAAGGCAAAGACAATTTGGGTGGGAATAGAGAGAGAGAGATAAAGGAGGCTTAACCCCTCACTGTGTGAGTGTGTAGGATGGGCTGCGTGCCGCGAAGCCAAGGTATATCAAAGAAAGCGGGAGAGAGAGGGGGGGGTGGGTGGGTGGGCAACGGATAAGGGGCAGGTTGGGTGGCTTTCCGCACAGAAAAAAAAACAAGCGGCCAGTCCTGCTTCCTACCCGCCCTCCGATCAGCCCACCCGGGGTGAGATGTGTATATGCGAGCGGAGCACAGTGATGCTGTGGGCGCCCAGCTCCTGCAGGGTGTGGCGGTGGTTGTCCCGTCCCTCGCGTCCCATACTGCCCATGGCAGACTTCGAAAGTGCCCCCGACTTGACATTCAATTGGATGTACCCCTCATATCCCACCCTCAATCAGCTGACGCTGTTCCGATATCGGGCTCGGCTCTGCTGTGACACCGCGCGGTGCCAGTTCGGCAATCCAAGATACAGCATGTTGTCCCGTGCCGTGATGTGATTGGGGCTGGCTGGTGGGGTTGGAGCAGGGGGCAGCAAAAGAAAATCAAGGGGGGGTATGCTTTCGAAGCGGGGCATCCGATCCCAGCAGCACAAAGCATGGTCCAGCCCCTCAGCTGGACCCTCCAAGGCATGCGGGCCTCGACTAAATACCAAAAAGTACTGCCCCCTTCTTGTGAGGGCGATGCGGGCGATAACTTTCCCACATTGTGCAGATGAATTGCGCATCGTGTGATGGCATCCTTCCATAAAGTGAAGCGATAACATGGGAATGGGGGTCCCCGCGAGAACCTCGTATAAACTGAGCGCGCTACACTCACAACGCCACACTGCCCAGAATCTAGGCCGTAGACAGCATGTCGCTGCCATCATCGATCTGTCGCCAGGTAACACGCTCGTAGTAGCCCTGAGACTGTGCGAAGAAATAGCTGCCCTGCCAAAGATTGGGCAGTTGTCGGTGCCAAACCGGCAACAGACAGGATGAAATGGGTGAAGGGGAGGGGTGAAAGCCCCTCTCACGCCCGCAAGGGCAGCCGGGGCACACTACACCCTACACACTACTTACTACGCAATTCCACCGAAGTGTGGAGGCAAAACACAGGGGCAGGATAATACGATTTCCGTATTCGAACTTGTGAACCCTTGAGGGGGTTGAAACTGAAAACTGTTGATGTTCAACAGATCTGGGAGAGTCATCACACCAGATGGTAGACAGCATGGAGCTGGGAGGCTCGGGAGGCACACGCAGGGTCAGCAGGGGGCCCGTGCCTGCGCGTTGCTGGGATACGGTCGGAAAAGACGCCGTCAGAAATACGTCGCAACCACTTACAAGTCAAGCTCTGCAGGGCGCCATGCAGATGGCTGAGCAATTGGGGGCGGACCTGCCCCCTGGTGCTGCATGTCGGGAACAGGGCGGATGTCCACACGACACGCCGACACTGCCCGAGACCCCCCGTTGTCGGGCGTGGGTATCGGGAAGCACGACAGCGGTGCAGTCGCAGTCAGCCTGAGGATACAGGCGGCAGAAGGCACGTCACTACACAGCAGGCTCATTCGACGTGTGTGCACGGCGCACGTGGATGGCCCGTGGGCGGGAACAGGCTGGGTGACGCCTCAGGAAATAGAAGGCAAACACGCCAATGACGATCATGCCGACCACACACCCTACGATGACTTGTATCTCGTACCAAGTAAAAGTCGAGGAACTTGCGCCAGCCGGTATCGGTATCGAATCTATGCCACTCTCGCACCTGAGGAGTCCCGAGTGGGGCGACAATATCAGTGTGCGGTCTGGCTCACACAGCATCGCATGGCATTTCCCCTCCCGCTCCACTGCACTCAGCGACCCTGTTGCATGGCACGGCAAATCTTCTGAAGAAGAGCGATAATATGTCAGCCGTCGGAGAACGGGGTCCTTGAGCAGGGCCTCCTCCATTCGCACCCCCCACCAATGAGATCGGATGGGGTGCCACGGCATGAGGGCATTCACCACGTAGTATGTCTTGAAACCGCAAACGATGTCCACCCTCGCGTTCCCCTTCAGCAACGTCTGCACCACATACTCAAACCTGACCCGTATGGACTGTGTGAAGTCGTCACACGTGCCAGGCGAAAAGCTCACTTCGTCCCACAGGCTCACTTCTGTCGGGGTGCCTGTCCAGCTACCGCCACCGCACCCACAGCAGGCCTCGTACGCTGTGGGCTCACCGTCAATGAGGTAGGAGGGGCCGTAGTCGGGACACCGGGTATTGGTGTAAGACTCACAGGCATCCCCAGCGCTGTCCTTCCAGGGGCCCCCGTTGGAGAGGGGGAGGTCGGTACACTGGGGGAGGGGGGGCGCTGGGGTGGCAGGGCTGCCGGTGGGAGGATCCTCGGTGGTTGTGTCCACCGACACGCCGCCACCGCACGCACAACAGGCCTCGTTCGCTGTGAATTCACGCCGGTAGAGGTGGCCTATGTCTGTACATCCCCACGTGGTCCGCTCATACCAGTAGCAGGTGCTGCCGATGGTATCGAACCACATGTCTCCAGAAGACAAGTTACGGTCCACACACTCTTGCGGCGCGCTGTCGCCTGCAGTGGACACAGTTGAGATGGAGACGTCAGCAACGCCACATTGCAGCAGGGTGCACACAAACAGCGCGGCATGAAGCGCGGCCCGCCACATTGTGGTGTGTAAACCTGCAGCAGTGTGGTGTGAGGGGTGCCATGGTGGTGTGCGGTGCATCAGCGAGCAATAGATATCGGGTCTCGTCAGCGGGGCATCTCTCGAACAGGTCTGTGAAGAGATATGCGTGTCATCATCTGCGGACAGGCAGGCAGAGAACAGTGATTACAATGGGGATAGCTCGGCACGGACCAGATCTCGGAAGCACTCCTGCGTTGGTATTACACATCAGGGCTTGTGCGGGGAATAAATGGCTGCATAGCGGGGAGCGGAAACGCCCAGGGCAGAGAGGCAGTGAGGCCCATCCGCTGCACGCAGTGGCGCGATGGTGGCTTGCATTGTGTGCTTTCCAAGCCTGTCGCAAGCATGGTTGCAGCATGTGCAGCACGGCACAGCCAGCGCTGAAGCGGTTGGCAGAGAGGCAGGATACTGCGGCTGACCATCATGGCACTGCATTAGGGTGCACACCGCTCTTGAGGGGCCCAATAGCAGCACGCACAGCTGACTTCAGGGAGGAATGTGCGTAGTTCCGCGTGCCGGGGTTCGCGTTCACTGCTGTGAGGACGACTTCCTGGTCGGCCTTGAGGGAGCGGTGCACGTACCGCAATGTGTGGGGGTTCATTTTCACAGCTTTGAGGGCAATGTCACGGTCGGCCTTCAGGGAGTTATGTGCGAATTGTAGTGCGTTGGGGTTCCCGTTCACCGCTGCGAGGACCACTTCACGGTCAGCCTTGAGGGAGTCGTGTGCATAGCGCAATGCGTAGGGGTTGATTTTTACGGCTGTGAGAACGACTTCCCGGTCAGCCCTCGGAGTAGCAGATGCTGCACGTAAGATAGTCCCGACCAGTTGCTTGTCGTACAACGTAGTACCGCAGGCTCGCACAGCTTCCAGGATAACAGCAGGGTCCGCCTTGATGCTGTCAGGCGAACTATTTAAGAGCAGCTTCGCAGACCTCGCGTCTCTGCAGCTGTGCACAGCAGCCAAAATGACATTTTTGTCATTCCGCACAGCAACATCTGCGTAATCCCAGTGCTCGAAGCACATCCTCACAAGTGCACTAATGAAGACAGGGTCAGACTTCAGAGAGGCGTCTGCATCCTCGAGTGCGCAGGGGTCTTTGTCCACAGCTGCGAGGACGATTTCATGGTCGGCCCTCAATGACTCGTGCACGTAATAGAAGATGTTGTCGGGATGATCGGATAAGGACTGGACATCCACAGAGCCATCATCGCAGCCATCATAATAAGCGCGTTCAGGGGGTTCAACATAATACCCGTCGTGCTGGGACTGCGCAGCCAGAACAAATTCACGGTCTGCCATCCACGTCCTGTGCGCCTTTGCAGGTATAAGTTGGTGCAGTGCCTGCTGGCGCGTCGCCACCCACACAGGAACCTCATACGCCCTCTTCCTCCCTGTGCGGAGTGCCTCCAGGTGCACCTGGCGCACCAGGTCCACATCGACCCTGCTCCCTGCTTCGACAGAGGCGGTGCTGCTCAGAGGGTCATCGCCGCACACCTCTTTGCCCCCCACCGACAGGTGCAGGTCATCTGCCTCCGTCGCAGGCGGGTAGGGGAATGCCTTCAACGCAGCCACCCTCAGGCTTTCCGCATTGTCGTCGACCCCGATGTCGAGCACATGCTCGCCCCCCGTCCTCGCGTCTACCAAGAACACTTGCATCCTCGGCAGTGCCTGCAGGGGTGACCAGCTGCATGTGACAAGAGAGTGTTGCGTGGGACGAACACAAAGGGGGTGCAGGGTGTGTGTGGTGTGAGTGGAGGTGCCGATCGGGCGGGGCTAGCTCTTCGTGAGAATGCGACGGCTGGTTGGAGTACGGCGCACGGAATACCGCATCGGCCTGCACCTACACCATCCTGAAAGCCGGATAAGACAAGGCACCGCAAGGAAGCACAATGTCAGGGGTGTGGGGGTTTGAGGGGATGAGGGGTGGGGTGGGGGATGGGGCAACCTGCAAAGCAACATCCATGACATGTCCGCACACGGGGCGGTGTGGCCCCTCTGCAGCAGTTACGCAGGAGATCACACACACCTGGCGCAGCGACAGCAATAGCAAATCCGCAGACAGCGGAGACAGCAAAGGCAGGCCAGAATCTGGGCATGCATCGGATATAAATCAGCAGAAGAGCGCAGGCAGGCTGCAGCTGGAGGGCGGGGACGGAAGGCGCACGGCTGTTTGATTGCTTGCACCGTGAGTGCAGCAGCAAAGCACCGTGTGTTCCGTCCCCGCCCCAGAGCAGATGGAGGCAAAGGGGCCAGCACCAGCACACAAACATCACGCTTTATGCATCTGCGCATAAGCGCGAGGCATGTGGCTGGCGTGCTGGCCTTGTCTTGTTGCCAGGAAACAAATGTCAAGGGTCAGAGCAGGAAAGATGGCGTGCGAACCGACAAGGTATCGGACGGGAAGGAATGCAGTGCTTACGGAACACCGCCGAACGGGCCGTCACTCAGCGGGCGGGTGTCGAGCCCCAGCCACGGGCACTCCGCGCACGACGGAGCGGGCCCCTGCCCCCTCTTGCAGTCCGTCGCGCGGCACTCGGAGTTCACCGCGTCCCACACGCACTTCCCCGTCGAGGTCGGGCACGCCCCAGGGGTCGTGTGCTGCGCGCAGTCCACCCCAGCCGCGTCAATCCCGAACGCGATGAACTCTGCCTTCTCCGCCCCCGGGACGGTGATGATGGTCGACTCCCCACGCGCCAGCTGCCTGCGGAACGCACCCATCGGGTGCACGAAGCTGGCCCCAGGCGCACCCGTCACGAACCGCGGCGCGCACTGGTTCCGCTTCCACCCAGGGGTGACGGAGAGCAGCCCCGGGATCCCGCCCTGGTACTTCGTCGCGCAGGTGTGGGAGCACGAGTAGAAGAAGACCCAGGCGTCGCACACCTCCACGGCCGATGTGTCGGGGCACGTGAACTTCACATCCACCCCCACGGGCAGCTGCCACTGCGGGATCGTGAGCGGCAGCAGCTCCAGGAACGCCGGCGGGTTGCGCAGCTCCGAACCCATCAGGTCCGGCCACGCCTCAACCCCGTGCGCCATCAGCGCCAGGTTGATGCTCCCCACCGGCCCCACCACCACGGAGTGCGCATTGGGTCCTGACGGGGGGTGCACGGATGACACTACGATTTCGTTCGCACCCCTGGTGGGCACAGTAAGTGACGCCACAGCCGCAAGGAACGCAATTGCCATCTTTCCTATCTGTTGTCTGCTGTCTGGTGTAAAAGTGTATCAGCGAGTGCCTGTTGGTTGGGTGTTGCTGTGTGTCTGTGAAGTATGCCGTGACCTGTGCACACCCCTTCTCGTGCCAATCGTCGTCGGAGTGTAGGATCGCCCCCCCCCCCCTACAATCAACACCAAACGACCAGGCATGTCGCTAAGCGTCGACCGTCGACCCAGTGATTTTGGGTTTCCCCCCCCATAAAAAAGCGTCGACCCAGCGTCGACCCAGTGGACTGGGTTGACGCTTGGTCGAGGCTTGGAGCGTCGACCTAGTGGAACTGGGTTGCCATTCAAGCCTGGACCAAGCGTCAACCCATTTATTACACTGGGTCGACGCTAACCTAGCGTTGGCCCGGTTACACTGGGTCGACGCTCACCAAGCGTCGACCAAGCGTCAACCCACTTTCACTGGGTCGACGTCGAAGAGAGTATGGTTTTGCAGGAACAGATGCTCACTACCGTGGCCTCCGGCGGCTGGGGGGCTCCGCCCCCCAGACCCCCCTGTGGCGTATGTCTCGTACTCAAGTCATTCGATTCCCATCAGGTCAGGGAATCCACCCACTCCAGTAGCCTCAGGAGGACGCAGCCAACTCACACAGAATCTGTACGCCCACAATGAACAGATGCTCACTACCGTGGCCTCCGGCGGATGGGGGGCTCTGCCCCCCAGACCCCCCATCTCGCGTGCCCGTCTAGTAACCAAGTCCTTGCGCTTTGACGGCCGTGACATATCAGGGGGCAGCGTCGAAATCATGGTCCCGAAAGCCATTTTTTGGTTTCCTCCGGCACCCGACGGCGCGAGCGGGAGAGGAACCACGGAAGGAACCCAGCGCCTCACACCGTGCCCACCTAGTGGTCCACCGATGGGAAAATTCAAAATTTGGCAACACGAGCGCGCGCGAAGCGCGCGCGAGAAAAATTGACCCCTAGTGTTTTCCCCCCTGATCCCCCCCCAAAACAGGAGCGTCAACCCACCAAATCTCCAAAATCGAAAAGTTAGCGACAGGCCTGCCAAACGACTCGCAGACGATACTCCGCACGTGCGCAGGCCGGCGAGGCAAGGCCCCAATACAATGCTCCAAGAAGTGTGGGGTGGGATGGGGCAACCTGCAAAGCAACATCCATGACATGTCCGCACACGGGGAATGGGCAGATGAGTCGCAGAGGCGGGTGGTACGTGGAGGGGTGGCGTGGGATGGGTGTGGCGTGCACCGCCCGGTTTCCAACGACACCCACACACAGGCCTCGCACAAAGCGCATGCGAGGAGCTGCATGGGTGCGTGTGTATGATGCACAAACCCGAAGTAGAAGAGCTGAAGGTGGATGGGGGGGGATACCCGTCGACTCACAAGAGAAAGAACAAACACGCCACACACGCCACACCTACACCACGCCCTCTCCCTGCCACCTTGCCGCATTGTGACGGCCATGAGGGTGCATGGGGAGGTAGGTGGGTAGGTGGCTGGGATGTGCGCCTTGACCCCTGGCCAGGATGTGGAACAGAAGACCGATACGTTCCTTTTGTTCCTCGGCACAGTTTGCCCCCCCCCCTTCCCCCCCCCCCCCTCCACCACCAACACACAGCGCGTCTGCCAACAATAAATATGACAAGCTATTTGGCGAGTGGTCTGGCGAAGGGAAGGGGCAAGCCGGCGACATGATGATACACACACGCGCGCATGAAGTTCTTTCGCTGCAGTTCACAGTGTACGGAAAATTAACGAAGGATGGGGTATTGCAATAGAAGGAGAGGGGGTGGGGCTGGGGCGAGGAATACCATCGCCCAGACACATTCCATTCGGGGTGGGGGGGGGGGGGGGATGGGTGGGGTGGGTGATATTCGGTGGTCGAGAGTGAAGGTAAAATCAAGTCTCCCAGCACACTCGCACACACACACACGTGAATCTTTTTATATTAGTGTAGACACACACCGAGCACTTGCTCTTGATGTGATCTCCACTGTCCCACACACACACACCCCTCCCTAGCGAAGGGGGGCTTTGTCACAGGCCAAGTTGAAAGGTTGGGGGGGGGGGGGGAACTGTTGGCTGCCCTAAAGTTCGGACTTTTTGTTCCCGCCAGGGTTGTTTAAATCTCTCTCCTTCCGCTGGAGGTGCTGTCGGATATTTCTCGCAGGAAGCATCCTTCAGCCACAACAGCGCAAAAAAAAACAAAGCAACCCAGGCAGGATGATGGTGCGTACGCTCTTCCATCCCCCTGCCCATAGCCGGCACTTCAGACAGCCCCACCCCCACCCCACCTCTCACTTGGCCCGTCAGACGCATGGTCAGCACGCTACTGCTTGCAGGTTGTTCACCGTTGTCCCATCTGAGTTGCAGAGAGCTCTACACCCTCACGTCCACCGTGGCAGAGGCACGCTGCACAGCAGGGATATGTGCGGGGGGGGGGGGGGGGACTATCCCAGCTTCTGCATCGTTGGAACACATGGGGGGGGGGGGGATGGGGGAGGTATTTCGCTGAGGAACGTTTTTCGGCAGTTCGACAAATCGTCGACGGTGTATTTTCCTCTCTCCTGTAAAATGGTGCGCTTGAGAGAGCCCTTCAGCAGCAGAAGTTTTAAAGCGCTGTCTTTTTAGGCGCACCAAATATTGAGCAACAGGGAGGAAAAAATCACCAAAAAAAATAAATACGCCCTCGTCGGCACACCCCCGTAGCGAAGGCACCGACCGTTGTCCACGAGAGGAGGAGCACACCACAGAGTTTGGAGAACAGCGAGGTGATGAAACAAACTTTGGGGGGAAACGTTGCCTCCTACACACAGCTCGTGTGGAGGGGCAGGCACGTTGGCAGGGGAGGGGGGGGAAGGGAGAGAGAGAGAAGAGGGGGGTGGGGTGTCGTGCTGCATGATGTTGCCTGTGTGCTAGAAATGGCTCCCGCGAGAGACGACAGCAGCCACCCAGCAGCAAACATCGGCAGCCGTGTGATGTGCATACGGTTGAGAGCTGTTGGTGTGATCGTGAACTGGTTCGGTTTGAGCCAGTTCCGAGGGGGGCTGTTTTTGATCATACCTTGAAGAAGGGCCTTCTTCGCACTTCTGCGATAATGCTATTTGGAACAGAAAAGAATATTGTCGAAAGCCCGGCATAATCTTGTTGTCCCAAGCCAGGATGACAATGCACCAGGCAGAGATCCGGCAACTTTCAGACACCCTTCACATGTGCTGATTCTGTGTTCTGATTCGGGTATTCTTGAAAAAGATGGGGCTGTTGGTTGTGCGCCGGTCGGGCAAAACAAAAGCAACTCAGGAGGTTGTCTCGCTGCCTGCTATCCTGCTATCTTTTGACGCTGACAGGAGCCGCGTTGTGGTTTGTTTGTGCGCTGGTTCGTTACCTGTGGGGTACATGGGTGAACACATGCGCTGCCAACAGTCTTCTTTGCTAGAGACCAGGAGCCTGGTTAGCGCAAAGAAGACTTGGTGTTCGCTACTGTGCGCACAAGCGGTCCTTTCTTTTTATGTTGCCCGCCCCCCCCCCCCCCGCCCCTAACCTTCATTGCCCTCGGGTTAACAGCGTAGTGTCGTCTGGCCTTGGTTTCGACCCGTGGTCGAGCATGTTGCCGGCGGGATCGTATCCCTCCCCGGCGAGGCTGAGTGCTTCGTTGTGTCCTTCCGGGAAGAGCGCCCCGTGGCCGCTGTTTCATGCGATCGTAATTTCTGTGTCGGCCTCGATGTGAGGGGGAAGATATGTTAGGCGTCCTAACTCTTTCTCCGTTTCAGGGGTGTGTTTGTACCTCGTGAGGGTATTGGGGCAGGGCTTCCGGTAGCCGTACGCTGGCACCCTGCAAGCGGGTAGTGTGGCGAGAGTATGCGTCGGCCGGGTTGAGCTTGGTGTGGATGTAGCGCAACAGGATCCGTGATCCCCGATGCTCCACCTGCGAATGTATGTCTGTAATGAGAGGCTGGGCACCGTGTGCCAGCGAATACCCGGTGTTCACAGCACTGACGACTCCCGTGTTGTCGCAGAAGACTGTGAATGTCGCAGGGTGAACGGTCTGTGTTGCGAGGTGATGAGACAGCTTGAAAACTGCAAAAAGCTCCAGCATGAAGATGCTGAGCCCTTCCATCTGCGGAGGGAAGGGCCCCCATGATGCCTCGTTGTTGTGGATAAAGCTCCAGAGCCTTAGACTGGCATCGGTGAAGGCGATCACCTCCTTCCGAGGTGGTGCTTCCCAGGGGACCCACTCGTTCCTTTTCAGCGTCTGAAACTGTGTATGCAGGGTTGTTCTGGCAGCTTGTGGCAGCTTGACCTCTTCCTCCCAGAAGGCGGAGCGGCGGATTGCTGAGTGGTGTATTGAGGCCGTCTCGGACATGAAGCAGAGTAGGGGGAGTAGGGGTCCCAGGCGGTAACGCAGCACATGGAATCGCCAGATGAGACACCCGATGAGTCTCCAAGTGACCCTCCGTGAGAGTGACCAGGCTGAGCTGAACTCGTTGTATATGGCTGATGTTGACGTGCACCACTCCGGGCTGAGGCGGAAGCGCTTATCGGCGAGGTCCATCTCGATTCCCAGCACGCAACCCCTAGTGCGGATCTCCCCAACGTCCCCCAAGGTGAAACCGTATCTGGCACAGAGGACCCGGAAGCGTGATGTAATGCCCTGTAATGTAGCGACTTCCGAAGCTCCGAAGAGTATGTTGTCCATCCACGTGACTGAGGCCCCTTCTCGTGAGGAGCCGAGAGACGCCTCCGCCAGGGTGGTGGCAGTCCTCTGGGCGATCTGGGGGAGCGCGGAGTACCCCATCGGCGCGCGCTCCATCTCCAGCAGGTGTTGGCCTGCTCTGAAGCAAAAGAAGGGGCGGGCCTCCGGCTCCAGGGGGAACTGGAAAAAGTACGCCGCAAAGTCGAAGTCACAAAAAAATTCTTGTTGCATCATGGTGTTAACTATGGATGGGAAGGAGGGCAGGTCGCAGTGGGGAAGGCGTAAGTGTCCGATCGCGATGTTGAGCGCCTTGCAGCTCAGTATAAAACGGAGGTGACCCGGTCGTTTCTTGTTCACACAAAAGGCCGACGAAAAAATATGGGGACCTCTCCTTCTGTGGCGCGGGCAGGGGGAGGCAATGGAGCCCTGGGTGAGTTCGGGGACGTGGCTTTCCAGAGGCCCGTTGCGGGGGCCAAAGCAGTAGGCATGGGGTGGCACCACCTTGTGCAAGAAGTCGGCGGTGATCCATTCCCAATTTTCCTTCAGGAAGGGGAAGTCTGACAGCAGGAGGATGTGGTCCACCGGTCGTACCGGGGCAGGGTCGATAACTCCCTCGTAGGAAGCTTTGGGGGCGGAAACGCCCGACGTCCGCTCGATCCAGCAGCTGGCGTAGTCGTACAGCGAGAACGGTTTTAAGTTCAGAGGAGCGACCGTGTCGCTTCCACTGACTTGAGTGCCGGAGCCCACGTTACTCGTGGTGTGTAGCCCCTGGTCGGAGACACCGTGCGGTGTCGGCCCAGCGCCTGGGCAGCCTCCTCGGACACCTGCAGGGCTACATGTGTCAGAGCTGCGTGTCTGATGGCGTGAGTCGAGACATTCAGGTGCATCTTCAGGAACGCATGATATGTGTTGTATGTAATCGTTGGGAAGAGGAACAGTTGGGGGGCTGTTGCTGCTTTTCGCCTTAGGAGTATCTTGCTGGCCCTGCACGTTGGGGGGAGAATGATGGGTTGGCCTGTGCTGCTCCTGTCCGTTTTTCCCCCTACAAAGTTGAGAAGAAGTCCCTCTGGGGTGGTCTCCACGTGGTACTCCTTGATGCGCGCCAGGTCGATGTATCTCGACGCCGTCGCCAACTGCACCGATAGGGCTTCGTGGAGGTGGGAGGAGCCGCCTTCGGCGACCTTCTTGATGGATTGAAAGGGGGGGGTCTTCTCCCTGATCTGCTGCAGGCGCTCGAATTCGTTTCCTCCCCGGAGGAGAGCTCTGCTGTATGCTTCCAGGGGCTTTATCGACGCCATCCTGAAATACGTGAGTGCTTGCCGAGCGCTGGATAGGCGATACTCTCCCTTGGTAATCTTCTTCTCGACCCACATCAGGCGTGCCAGCTCGGGGGGAATTTCGGGGTGGGAGGTGGCCACAAGCTTCCTGAAGTCCTCCGAGTGTTTGAGGACCGAGAGGAGGGGGGCTTGGGATGCATAGCAGCCCTTCATTCGGAGGAGAGTGGAATGGAGTAGATCGGGGACTTCTTGAGGGATAATTGTCTCTGTTTTTCTGGTGCGTACTGCAGGGAGGGAGTCCTCCCAGAGGGGATATAGGGATGTCGGGAGGGGAAGGCCTAGGGGGGGAGTCACCTTGGTAGCGTCTACCGGAAACCCTTTCCCGCCTTACGTCCGGCGTACTTGGAGGAGGGGGAGGCGCTCGTCTTGCCCCTGTTGTCGGGGCTGTAGGGCTCGTACCTGCTGGCGGACTGATCACGACCAGGAAAGGTAGAGTCGGACGGCTTCTCCCCCTCCCCCGTCTTTACAGCCTGCCGAGCCATGCGGCGCTGTTTCTCCCCCGAGAAGCCCTTGTAGTCCTCGGGGAGGGCCAGCTCCTCATAGCTGACCCTGATGGCTGCCGTGCCCCCCAACCCGAAAGCCGTGAGTTCCACGCAGACTTCGTGGAAAGCCTGGAAGGTGGAGGAGTTCGGGGGGGACTGGAGGGTGCCCTCCAGCAGTCTGTCGAGTCTCTCGAAACTGCGCCGGTGGAGTCTGTAGGCGAGCCCCTTGTCCCTCCCTCCGAGGCTGGCCTCGTCCATCGCGATGGCGAGCTTGGCCCGGAGGAGGGCCTGGCCCAGTTCGTTGCCCAGCACGGGGATCCAGGTGACGGCGCGGAAGGGGTCAAAGTCACTCGGGAGGGAGGAGCCCGTGGCTACCTCCTTCGCCTTCTTCTTTTCTTCCTCGAGGATGGCGATGCGGCGGTGCAACTCGAGAAGCTCGTAGCGCACGCCGTCATCCGGCTCCAGGAAGGAGTCGAGGCGGGCCTCCATGCTGACAGCGTCTGTCTGCTTGGGGGCGGTACGAGAGGGGGCGTCCCCGCTGCTCGTTGCCTTGTTGCCCACCTTGGGAGACGCAGCGTCTGCGTCCCCTTCCGGTTTGGCGTGGCTGGCTACCCAGCAACACACCGGGCACATCCAGTCCTTGTCCTCCATCCCCTTGACGAACTCCCCGTAACAGGAGGAGGGAACAAAGGCATCGAGGCACGAAACCGCCGCGCGGTGTCCGCAGGAACGACAGTTGAGGCATCCTTCACCCTCGTGCTCAGTATCACACTCCGGGAACACACACTTCACGACCTCCGGAGCGCAGAGGAACTCCTGCATGAATGCCGGCACCTTCGTGACTCTCAGCGACTCCCACTCAATCTCCTTCGCCTTGAAGAGAGAGCGGGTAGACATATTGCGCACAAGCGGTAGTTTTTGTTTGTGCGCTGGTTCGTTACCTGTGGGGTACATGGGTGAACACATGCGCTGCCAACAGTCTTCTTTGCTAGAGACCAGGAGCCTGGTTAGCGCAAAAAACTGAAATGCGACAACCGAAAGAACAATTATACGTCCCCATTGGGCTGTGAGGGCAGCAAAACGAGACCACAAACCAATCACCACCTACAACTGTTTTGTAGGAACGCAGACCCCACTCTTTGTGCACACCACTCCCCAGTCTGACTCTGGCATGAGTATCGCAAGATCCAGCAAAAAAGAAGGCACAGGAAACCTCCCTCAGTCGACGTACTGCAGAACCATAAAGACCACACCGAAGCCATGTGAAGACACGCGGGCCATCCCTTCAGTGCCCTACAGTATGGCGCCGGCTCACTACACTCTAGAATCATATGCACCGACACCCTTGCGGGCATCAGTTCTGCCAGTGCTCCCACAGCGCTGCACGCATCGCCTGTGTGGTGTCTTTGTAGGCTGCAACCTTAGCCAGGTTGGTGTTTTCGAACGAGTCGAAGTCACTCTCGTCATCGCCCTCATGGTCGTACAGCTCGACATCTGTGTTGGACGCGTTGTACACGGGGCGGCCTGCGTCGTAGTCGAAGGCAGTCCACTCGGTGACACGCCACCGCTCCGTCCGCATCGAGATACCCATCACCTCGCCGCGCTGGATCTGCGAGAACGAAGCGTTCGACACCGCAGGTACCTCACCCTGCAGCACAGGCAGCAGCGACTTGCCTTGCAGGCCTTCCGGGTGCGGCAGCCCCAGCAGGTCGACGATGGTAGGGTACACATCCAGCAGCTCCGTCAGCCCACGCGAGAGGGTCCCCTTCGTCGCTTCGGGGTGATGCGGGAGGGCCACGATTAGCGGCACACGCGCGGCCAGCTCGAAGTTAGACGTCTTACACCACAGCCCGTGCTCTCCAAGGAGATAGCCGTGGTCACCCCAGAACACCACAGCGGTGTTCTCGGCAAGCCCTGACGCGTCCAGCGCATCCAGGACACGCCCCACCTGGGAGTCCATGAAGCTCACTGCAGAGTAATACCCACGACGCAGCATCTGGTGCATGTCGCTGGGAACCACCTGATTCCCTTGGGGGTCCGTGGTGCAGTTGACGTCCTGCATGCTGCAGATCTCCACATTCCCGCCGAAGGATGTGTCCGAGATTTCGGGCGGCGACTGGTGCTGCGCCACCACCACATCCTCCGTGCGGTACTGGTTGTAGTAATCGGTCGGGACGAACCACCCCAGGTGGGGCCGCTTGAACCCTGCAGCCAGGAAGAAGGGCTGCTGGATCCCCGCATGCATCCGCGAGATGATCTCATCCGCCACAGCCCCATCGGGGAAGCAGCTGGCGGGGCAGTCTGCGATGCGCATTGCGAACTGCCCCCCCAGCACGCCCTCCTTCGCGAGGCACGCAAGGCACTCCGCGCTCTGCACGCACCCCGCCTTGTCCCCCGGGAAGTCCTGCGCCACCGGGCTCTGGAAGGTCCCGTTGAAAAACTGGTCGCAGAAGAAGTACGGCTCCGACCAGGACCCGTTTGCCACGAAGGGGTAGCCGCCGTCACCCCCGCCCTCCTTCCCGGGACCCCCGCTGCTGGTGCCGGGGTGGAAGATCTTGCCTGCCCCGCTGGTCCAGAGGCCCTGTTTGCGGGTCCACTGCGGCAGGGTGTCCACAGCAGCACCAGTGCCGTTGGGCATCGTGTCGCGGAAGTAGGGCCCGATGGTGTACACATGCGAGGTGTCCGGGCGGCGTCCCGTCAGCAGCGACGTGCGGCTGGGGGAGCACAGTGCAACCTGGCAGTAGGCCCGCTGGAAGGTCGTGCCGCGGTTCTGCAGGCGGCGCAGGTTGGGGGACAGCACGAAGTCCTGCGAGTAGAGCCCGCTGATGTCGGGGCGGAGGTCGTCCACAGCGATCATCAGCACGTTGGTGGCAGGCGCTGTGGCAGCAAGCGCTGCCACGACGGCAGCTGCAATGAGCGACATTGCAGTGGGTGGGTGTCTGTGGCGTTGGGGAGTGGTGGTGGTGGTGGTGTGGGTGGCATTGCGCTGTGAGGTGGTCTTCTCCAACAAAGGTTGAGGAGCAGTGCGCCCAGACTCAACCTCAAATCGGCGGGTGTGCTGGGGACTGCAAGCAGCCCTCAGCTTCACGCACCCACCCTCTTGGGCATAAAGTTGTTGAGGGGAGGGGTCGGGGGGTGGGGGGTGGGGGATGCGCCGCGCTTTTTGTCGGTGATTTTTTTGGGTTCTTCTTGACTGCACAGAGGCATTTGCCTCTGTTTGCCGGCTCCTGCTATCCCCCCCCCCCTGCCTTTGCCTTGCTATTCTGGCCCAGAGGGTGGGGACCGTGTTTCCACAGTGACGAAGATCCCTTTTGTTCGTTGGTTCGGGGAAAGACACGTTTTCTTTTTGTCAGGGCCACCACCAGCCTGGCGGGAGAGACGGCCAGGGCGGTGGCGTGCACAATGGCTCCTTGCTCACAACAGGAACCTTGCCACATGTCACAGTGAAAAATGTAGCGGTGGGGGGTGACAAACGCAATCTACCTTGCCTTGTTGCTATGACTGTACGCAGAGCACACCAACCTTGGCAAGACACATGCGGTTTGTTCACCCCCCCCCCCCCCGATTTAACGCCTTGTCTTTTTTTAGCCTCAACAGGCCAATAAGCAGGGGAATAGGGTGCCCTTTCTGAGAGGTTTCCAAACCAGAAAAAGCCGGTTTTCTGGTTTGGGGAAATTTATAAAAAAAAATGAGATTTCTGGAGAAAAAAAACCAGAATTTTTCAAGGCGTTTTCTCGTGGGGGATGAGGATATGTCCTCCTGACACCCACCCTTTTCCCGTTTTTTTTGCAGCCAACAGCCAGACGTTCACTACCGTGGCCTCCGGCGGCTGGGGGGCTCCGCCCCCCAGACCCCCCTGTGGCGTATGTCTCGTACTCAAGTCCTTCGAATCCCATCAAGTCGCCTCAGGACGCAGCCAACTCACACAGAATCTGTTCGCCCACACGAACAGATGTTCACTGCCGTGGCCTCCGGCGGCTGGGGGGCTCACGCCCCCCAGACCCCCGATGTAGCGTGTGCCCGTCTGTCTATCTCACTTACCCCGGATACAGTGCTGCGTAGGAGGTCAGCACCACATACATGAAGCGCTTCTTCGAAGCCTGGCTGACATCGGACAGGAGGTCGGACTTCCCCACCTGGGAGGTACACTCGCCGCGTTGGCGACATGCGTGACATGCGACACGATACCTGAAACGTGAGTGTGCCTGGCTAACACGGGCATTTCAACGGTCTGCCGGCGACCGTCCCCCAAACCAGTAAACCAGCAGTTTTGGAAAATCGGAGAGGTCACCCTACTACCCTGCCAATAAGGTCTTTCTTTGAAAAAAAAATCCAGCTCCGGTACACACACGCAGGGGTTTCGCTAGCACCGAAAACCGGTGCTTTGCACCAATTGTTTTTTTTCTGGGGTTTTTTCGGTTTTTCGGAATGTGCAAAGCACCGCCCTTGGGAGCGGTGCTTAGCACCGTTTTTGTTTTTTTTTTTCCCCCGATTTTTTTTGGTGTCACCCAGGGACCGGTGATCTCCTGCTGGTCGGGCTGCGAAACAGCGAAGCCTACACGGTGGACTCCAGCGGGGGTAGGGTAACCCTTTTCGGGAGTCTCAACTAGAGGGAGTCCAACTCCCGCTAGCGGGAGTCTATACTCCCGCTAGGGGGAGTCTGACTCCCCCTAGCGGGAGTCTTTTCACCTATTTTCACTCATTTTTCCCATGATACCTATGCAATGTGGCACTCGTCACTGAAGTACAGCCACACCAAACGAAACGGACGTTTCCACCCATCCCAGCTCGCAGACCTGATTCACAAAAATGGGGAAGACGACAACGAAGCCGGCAGCGAAGCCGGCGGCAAAGTCGATTAAGAAGAAGAAGAGCGCAGAGAGTCCCGAGGCTGCGGAGGCGACGAACATTGTGCATGATTTTTGCACGGCCTTCCCTGTTAAAAAAGGGGGCAGTGTGCTGACACTGGGATCCATTAGAAGGCTCCTAGCAACGGTGTTGAGCAAGGAGCTCCACCAGCACAGCACCCAGGTGGCCAACGCAATCATCGCCATGTCTTCCCTGACATGGATAAGTTCGCTGTCAGGGAAGTCGCAACGATGCGGAAGGAGGGCGCTCTCCGTCATATACAAGGTGGAGGCGAAGTATGGCAAGGTGCAGGATACAAACGTGTCGTCGGGGGCAGCCTGAAGCCGCGAATGATCGCGACACGGGCGAACGGCTTGGCACCGTGGGTCTGGATAGATGCTGGAGTTCGGCCGGGTGAAACCGGAAGTCGCAGCAAAATTTGCCCCCCCAGATTTCTTCCTCAAACCCACCCGTGGGCTGATCCGGCCTTGCACGGTGGACTCCAGCGGGGGTAGGGTACCACTACCGGGTTTAACCCTTTTCGGGAGTCTCAACTAGGGGGAGTCCAACTCCCGCTAGCGGGAGTATAGATCAGCAGTGGGCAACAATGAGGCGATGCGGGGGGCGAGGGCACCGATGCTCACTGTGCGACATCCCAGAAGAACGCTGGTATCAACAGGTGCATCGATACCCGCACCTGACTCTCTCTGAGATGAAAGAGGCTGGCTACCCCTCCCTCTTGGCAGGTGTGCTTCCCAATGCCCGCTACGTCACCCCAGCACTCCATGACTGCAAGGGGCTCGCCATGCGGCTGATCAGGGTACTGGATGACAGGGGTGGAGCTTGGGGGTTTTTTCGGGTCAGCTGACCTGATTTTCTGCAGGCCCTCACAAAAAATCAGGTCAGGGGTAAAAAGAAAAAAAAATATAGATTTTCGGGAAACCGGAAAAGTTGGCTCCTCGCCTTGGGGCCTCAAGGTGACCAGGAGGCGTTTCGTGAGCAAAGTGACCCCAGCGACATGAGCACAGGCCTCAAACAGTCACAATAGAGGACAAATGAAGCTGCCCAACCCGTACCGTGCAACAGACGTTTACTACCGTGGCCTCCGGTGGCTGGGGGGCTCCGCCCCCCAGACCCCCCTGTGGCATGTGCCTGTCTTGTACCCAAGCCCTTTACATCAGGGAATCTCAGTATCCTCAGGAGGACGCAGCCAACTCACACAGAATCCGTACGCCCGCAAGTCACAGATGTTCACTACCGTGGCCTCCGGCGGCTGGGAGCTCCGCCTCCCAGACCCCCCCTACGGCATGTGTTTGTCTTGTAACCAAGTCCTTGCGCGTCCGGGGCTGCATATCGGTTCCGGTACCTCGCGGGAGGCTGGGCCCGAGCACTGATCTCTGAGACGAACCGGGGGGGAACCCATAAGAAAAAATTGGCTGACCCGATCTGACCCGATCCAGCCCGCAACCCCATATTTCAAGCTCCACCCCTGCTGGATGAGACAACAAAAAAATATTCGACAAGACCTGTACAAACCTTGCACTGAATGTGTCGCAGCATGGGACAGGTGCTCAGTTCCGGAAGGTCGTGCTTGCCTGTCACAGGACACACCTACAAGGGCTTGTTCCGCTACCTCTTTGTCTCCCTTGCAGACCTCATGCATTTCCGGTATGCAGACATCCCCTGGCGCTTCTGGGGATGCAAGGATGAGTCAGCCCGGATTCCCTTCTTGCGTGCTCGGATCTCAGGGCATATATTTCACTGGTTGATGGAGCATGCCGAAAAGGGATCAACGCGCAATGCCTACGTACACAGTCTCCATCATTGGTGGGCTCCAGAAGATGCAGTGCCTCTGCAGAACAACGACGAATTTGAAGAAGCAGAGAACGGACATCGCAAGAAAGATGCCGTTACAATCGCCAGCTCCGCAACTTACGAGAGAGATCTTGCGATGGCAGAAGAGAAGCGGCGCGCATCGGGCATGCCTTGGAAGGTTGCGCACCTGTCGCAGGACGGGATCCTCGGGTATAGAGAAGTCATCCTGTGTCCGTGTCTGCACACCCGACACGCTCATAGATTGGCTGTGTATGTTCTTTGCACACAGTTGACACAGCTGCAGAAGGGGTTTGTGCACTGCAACACACAGGACTTCGTTGAACCCATCAGCGCGCCCTACTTCCTGTTCCGGTTCCCCGAAGGACACCGCAAATTATCGCTCTGCTTGTGCAAAATGCCAATCCCGCTGGGGGCGACTTTCACACCATTCGTGTCATCCGAGGCGACTTTGAGCACGCTTGACCAACGCGCACAGCAGGAGGGGGATGACAGTTCTGACGAAGAAGATGGGGCCTGGATGGCTTGTCTTGCCCAAGGTGTAACACAACTACGACAGGCGATGGCCGCACTTTGACACCTCAAATTCTAACCGCTCACCTCCGCAGGTGTAGCCGCTACCAGGAGGATAGGTAGGTAGTCCAGAGTCCGGGGAAACTGACAGAAGCAAAACAAGCCCCTCCCCATCCCTCTTCCACCATGATTTTACCCCCCACGCCAGTAGACTGTAACTATATCATGGGAAAAATGGATGAAAATAGGTAAAAAGACTCCCGCTAGGGGGAGTCAGACTCCCCCTAGCGGGAGTATAGACTCCCGCTAGCGGGAGTCTTTGACACCCGCTCAGACTCCCGCTCCCAGACTCCCGCTAGGGCCGCTGGAGTCCACCGTGTACTTACGAGCATCACAAACCCGAGGGAATCCCGACTGCCCGAGACTGCAATGAACAGATGTTCACTACCGTGGCCTCCGGCGGCTGGGGGGCTCCGCCCCCCAGACCCCCCTGTGCCGTGTGCCTGTCTACGAGATCGCCACCACCTTGCGTGGATGCGACGGCAACATGTCGAGAAAGGGGCGTCGTTGGACAAAACGACCCCGAAACCATTCGAATCGGGGGTCAGTGGCACCCAGTGCCCGTACACTCGTGTAGGTACACCGATGGTACACCGCGCTGCGGTGAACCATCAGTACACCTACACTACAGCAAAGAGCGGAACGTGTGTTCGCGTGGTGCGCTCCCGATGGGGTGGGGATTTTTCGGTGCAAAGCACCACCGCGGAAAGTTTTTTTTTCCCCCTCTGATTTTCGGTTCGAAGAGCACCGCACCGATATTTTTACCGCCTGACCCCCCCGGTGCTAGCGAAAACCCTGCACACACGCACAACGGGCCTCGTGTGGCTTTGTCTTGTGGAGGGTGGGGGGATCACAAGTAATAGAGAGATTCATCCATCTCGAACCGCCCATCAAACCCAGACACACGCACGCAAATGGGGCATATGCTCTGCGCGTGGTGGGGTAACCCACTCAAAACGTGGCCACGAAAAAATACCCCTCACAACCCTCGCTTCCCCACCGCAGGGCCCACCCGCCACCTGAGAACTGAAAAACACGCTGCTTGCAATCCCAGGAGGAGGCCTGGGGTGGGGCATTCAGGCCCACCCCACTCCCCAGGAACACAAAAAAAACCCCCCCCCAAAGGAAATGTCGTCCATCATAGCCCCATCTCCCCACCTTGAGCCGTCCCTCCCGTATCATGGTTGAACGCCACGTCGCGTTGGACCCAACAGTGTCAAGAGATCATTCTAAAGAGAACAGAAAAAAACAGGTACGCCTCACGACTCACCCCTTCCGCTCCACAAAACCTTGCGTTTTCAGAACGGAAAGAGCCATGGGGATCTGAGATCTGGCAAGGTCAAGATGATCAAAACAGGAGTGGTGTGTGTGGAGATAATAGTGGTTGCATCAAGAGGGGGCGGGGGTGAGGGGGAGGGGGCTCTGTGCATTCTACACTGATGCAAGAAGGACGGAGGTGTATCTGGCTGCCATGTCTCAGGCGTGTCATGGGGCTGGATACCTTCGTTAACCTTCCATACACTGATGCAAGAAGGCCCACGTGTCTGCGTGTGCGCGCAAAAGAGAAAGAGAAAGAGAGATGAAGAGAAAACAAAATCTTGGCTTGTAGATGGCTGTGGTCCCCTTGCCCGAATCCACCGAAAATGTGCCATCTATTTTTTAATTCGAATCAGACCCACCCAAAGAATCTTCAGGTGCCCATCCGTGTGCTGCCAACAGCATTTTTTTTTTACCCGCGACCTGAGACAGGTTATAGCAACTCCCTGGCGCCCCCTCTATCAGATTTGAACGATTTGGACGATTATTGGCCGTGTTCGTAGAGTCTACTCGCGGCGGAGAATTGGAGCGCCACCCGTGAGGCAGATCCGCATCGCCTTCGCGTGCACCACATCCCAGGGGTGGGGAGTTTGCACCAAGAAGGGGAACGTCGTGGATTTACTTTCCGAACACCGCCTGGATCCTGCGAGACCAGTCCAGTGCTGCGGACCTCGCCCCCCCACCCCCCAACCCCCCGAAGGAGGCATAATGTTTCGCCTTAACTTTACGCACACTTCAAAACGACCAGCAGATCCCACACAACTCCACACCCGCCAAGACTCCTGCCCTCCGCTGCATTTTGTTGAAAACATGAACCCCCTCCCCCCCCTCACCCGTGTCCCCACCCCTCAAAAAAAACGCGCCCCAAAAGTGGGCACGTTTTGGTCAGGGCGTTCGCTCGGGGAGAAATAGGGGCCTATTTCGTTACAGGGGGGGGTCAAATAAACGTACTTAGTTGAATAGTAGTACTTAGCCGAATAGTAGTACTTATTTTTTTGGGGCTCTGGGGCACGTTGGGCCGTTGAATAGTAGTACTTACTTTTCACCCTTTTTTTTTGGGGAAATTTTTCGTTTTTTTTGAGATTTTCTTTTTGGAGACACACAAATCTGCAAACTTTGGGGCAAGGAATGGGGACAACGGGGTCTATTGATGCCACTTAGGGGAACCAGGGTGCACGGGGTCCGTAGAGGGGGGAAGTGACCTACGCTCAAAGATATGTCGTGACGAAGGGAATCGGGGCATCCCCCCTCAGACACATACGGACGGGAAACCAGCGAACCCGCAAACTCCTGCGGCCCAGAGGCATCAGAACCACTGCTGAAGACCGCAAACCCGGAAACCCGCAAACTCCTGGGGTCCAGAGGCGTCAAAATCACTGCTGAAGAGCGGCGCGCATTAAACGACTCCTCATCTACGGCGTCCGCAGTCCCTACCACCAACGAGAAGATGTGGACGGATGGCCCCAGACACACCTCACCATAGATGTAGCCTTCGAGGACCAGCTGAGCCCACCCCCCACCCCCCGCAGCCCCCTTCCCTGACGTTGTTTGACATTCTCTCCTGTTGTGCAGCACTGATCAACACACGCCCGCAAACCCGCAATCCAACTGCCCAGATTTCACCATCCACCAACAGAGCCAATAGCTTCGGCTGGTGTCCGACATAATGATGACGTCCGATGCTTTCATGTGCCTCCTGCTGATGGAATGCCTCCTGTTCAAGATATTCGAGGATGGGCCACCGCCATGCGCTCCCCGGCCTTCCTTCAACCAACTGGCCCGGGCCAGGGCACGCTGGTAGCCGAGCGCTTGCGGGATATGGGGTACGTGCTGAAGGTGTCGGGTGAGGAGGACGGGTTCGTGAAGAGCTCCCTTTGTCCGGACCTCACCTTCGCACCAAGCACAGAAACATACCCTGAGGCTGGTGGTGCGGACCTTGAACCTGGGTTGGACGGGAAGGCAAAAGAGAGCACAGAGAAGCAGTCCACCCAAAAGAAAGTTGTGTCTCAGCCAACCCAACAGTCAAGCATCTTGGCATGGGCGAAGCCGGTTCGTGTGAACTCTCTCACACAGACACAGCCTTCCCAGTCCTCCCAGTCCTCCGAAAAGAAGCGCGCAGCGTCCCCGACCACCCAGACTCCCAACAAACACCGCAGGCTCTGCAAAGGGTGTAGGAAGCCTGGGCACAACATGCAGACTTGCCCCAGCAAGCCCAAGAACTTGAAGAAGAAGTAAGTTGGGGCGTGCTGGTTGTGGCTTGTCTTTTTCACATCTTTTTTTTAAGCATCAACGCACCAACCAACCACCGACAGTGAAGCTGACAGCTCTGATGAACTGTGTATGCTTTCACTAACTCAACAAGAATGTCAACCAGGGGGGGGGGGGGGCAATACAAATCAAAACGGTACGAAACCAAATGAGGGGCGAGTGGTAGGACGAGAACAGAGCGGATACTCGACCGGAAGGCAGAAGAAGTGAGAGACGGACGACAGCAGTGACCAGCGCGCCCCTGGTGGACCAAACAGCCCCGCAGAGCCCCTGCAAACAGCGTTTTTAGGAAAAGTTGAATAGACGTACTTAGTACGTCTATTCGCTCGCAAACTATTTATTAATTTTCTGGCGAGGTCGATTTAGGCCCGCGCGTTCGCCGAATAGTAGTACTAAGTACGTTTATTTGACCCCCCCCTGTAAAAAAATAATTCTGGGAAAACCCTTCTCCCACCTCTCTCCCGGGCATTTCTCCCAAGGGGGAGAAATTAAATAAAAAAAGTTTCTCGGAAGTTTTTGCCTCAGGTGGGAAGGGGTTCTGAAGGAGAAGGGCAGCACCCTCTCGTACAAATTGATACCACCACGCTTCGCACGGGGCGGAAATAACCCAAAGAAGCGAGATCTGAACCTGCTGGGGACCGTCGGAGCTATTGCCGGCATCAGCATGGTCAAAGCCAGAGGAGGCCGAAGCCAAGAGCATAGTGGCCTGCCACAGGCACCAGGCCGATGTACCTCTTGAGCATGCTGTCTCAAGGTGCACGTTGTCTGTATGTGGTGTTTGACTATGAAGCGGACTCGGGGACGAGGCTGACAAATGTTCACTACCGTGGCCTCCGGCGGCTGGGGGGCTCTGCCCCCCAGACCCCCCTGTGACCTGTGAAGTCTGTCCAACAGGAACTAACGTGCGCATGTGACCGTGCCCTTCCTTCTCGAGAACGGGCATCGGCGACGGTCCGTGATCCTGTTTTTGGGCTCGTCACCAACTCCCGAAGTACTCACTGATTGCCGCAAAACCTCCATTTTGCAGCCGCGAACCGCGAAATGGGCCCCTTGCGCCAAACCTATATAGTACCCTGGTCTGGACCCTTGAGGCAATTTGTCTGAGGGGCCGATGTTGCATGATTTCGCGCGCGCGAAGCGCGCGCGAAAACCAGACAAATGAATCGCCCAACTGAATCGTGCTAGCTAAACTCCGGAAAGAAGTGTCTTTTTTCGTTGAACGCAGCCAAATATAAGGCCTAACCTGTTTTGGCGCACGGGTGTGATGACAAAAGGGAAAAGTGCTAGCACGAACATGATGTTGGTCTTCTGGTTATGTCTGGTTTCTTAGAACACTTAACGTGTATGCAAAAAAAAATTTGAGGCGGCAATTTTACCCAGGGTAAAAGATAGAGTTCCGGGCTGCGCGCCGAAAACCGGGGGTAATCGGGGGTAAAATTTCGGCCATTTCCCTAAATGGAAGGGCTTTCCCTTCCCACAACACACCACCCCACGCCACTCCTCAACTGGGATGGGCAGGGTGGAGAGTCTGCAGGGGACTGACTTCGCCGCCGCTGCCAGGTCCGAGAGGAGCGCGCTCCTTCTTGTCGTCAACGCGAAGGAGCCAGTCGATGAGGAAGGCGTTCTTGAGAGCGTGGTGGTGTTGAAAGCACCGCAGGTTGCCCTTGCAGACTTGGTTCTGGACATGCACAGGCCACAGGGGGGTCTGGGGGGCGGAGCCCCCCAGCCGCCGGAGGCCACGGTAGTGAACAGCTGATTCTGCTCCATAGTCGCACGCCGCATGTCGTCAACGTGCACCTTGTGCTCAACAGGTTCATCGGGCGAACGCCTGGGGCAGGGCACTGTGCTCTTGGCCCCGGCCTCCTCTGGCCAAAAAGTACTCTGGAATAGTACCCGGACAGAATCTCAGAAAAATCCCGGTGAAAAAAAAAAAGAGGCACCCCCGGTTTTTCGGGGCAAAATCTCGAAAACCGGGGCTAAGCCCCGTTTTTCATAACAGTATCTTAAACACTGATTTTACCCCTTTCTCCCACAGTCTCTGAGGAAGGTGGGAGATAGCGAACACCCTGGTTTTGGTGAACAAAAAAAAACGTCGAACTCCGTCGGAAACGGCCCCCTCTTGCATTGGCGGAGAAAGCTGGGGGAAAAAAACGTCAACCCTCAATCATTGAGACGTGCTATATTTTGACACAGTTCCGTTTCTCCCGGAGCAGTGCAGTGTCAGCACTCTGTCAGGAGGCTGGGAGCTGCGAACGACCGCCCTGCGCGTGTGTGTGTGTGTGACAGTAGAGGTGGCATCGGTGTTCCAATGAACAGAGAGGTTACCATGCGGTTAGCCCACCAAAATGAACACTGGCACTTCCAAAGAATGCCCTCCGACCTAAAAAACCCCCCTCCCCCCAACCAAAAGAGGGCACCACACCTGGCACAGCGGCACAGGGTGAAACCCTCAATACGTATTAATACGAATGCGTATGATACGTTCGATACGCGTATTTTTTCCCGCCTCTCCCCACCACCCTCCGCCCGTTGTGTTCTCCCAGGGATGGAGAGGGGGTGGGGTGTGGGGCACAGCCTTTGCAGGGTCTTGTTGTCTCTCTATGTCTCTCTTTTCAGACATTTCTTTCAAAAAAATGGGATTTTCAACGAAAATCACTTGGCCGTTGAATGATGGACGGCTTTGCCCTCCCACGGGATGCACAGACGGCCGGGTGTGTCGCCTTAAGGTTCAACGGTATGGCAAAACGAGCAACTTAAGATGACCCGAACTGCCGCCTTTGCGCATTGATTGTCTTTGTGGTTTTAAAAGTCTGCCAGAGGGGGCCCTCGCTACCAAGTGTGACTGAGTGAGAAAAAGTGAGAAGTCAGCCATGTTTGGCTGAAAACTGACGACTCGTGACTCACAGTGACTCGTAGCGAGGGCCCCCAGATACTGTGTTTTGCTCATGATTTCGCTCATCGAGGGCCAGTTAGCGCTTCTTGGTACCCCACCGAACACTACTTGCCCCCACTCCCCCCTGGGCTCGTCAGGAAGGGTATCCACATAAAATACTGAACAGGAAGAAGAGGTGCGGGAGGTGGAGAGTGGTGCGTCATGGCTACGACATTGCTCCTGTGCTATACACCACGCACACAGACAGGCAGCAAATGCCAGGAAAAAACAAGAAAAGACGGAGATAGGAAACAGAACAGATACAGAAGACCGAAGGACAGCCTCCAGAAACGCAAGGCGAGAGGCTATGGGGTGGGAGGAGCGGGGTGTAGTAACAGTTGTTGCAACCAGTATGGCATTTTGAACACCACCGTGGCCGGGAGGGGGAGGGGGAGGAGAGCAAATCCATACCAGGGGGGGGGGGGCCGGGCAGGCACGCATTCGTTTGCATGTGCCTGTTCCCAACACCGCAGTGTGTGTACCTGCACTGCATGACTTGCAATTTCGCGAGGCAATTTCACTGCAAGCGGGGGTGGGGGGGGGTGGGGGGTGGGGGGAGTTGAGATGCAAAGGGTTTTTGTTTGGATTTTGGGGAGAGGAGGCCTTCGATTGCCCTTGTGGCAAAGCTGTGTGTCAGGTGGTGGCAACCCTATGTTGCTCGGGGGCGGGTTTTGACATTCCACTCTCCTGCACTTCATGGCGAAGGCGCCTTGTGCTGTGTTTTCGATGAGGAAAAGGGGGCGGTAGGGGTGAAGGACAAAACGTTATCAAAATCGATGCGTCGTGAAATCGCGTCATAATCACGCACACAGACACGTGAATATTTTTGAAGCAGCGCATGGCAGCACCCTCCTCTGATATGATCTCCACTGGAACTGCACGCACAACTCGGAAAGTGGTGCATTTTTTGTTTGGTGCCGAGTCACGACAAACCCATAGCGAGGTACCATATGTCCCATTTTTGTTGGGAATCCCTTACACATACACGCGAACCATCTGTTGTCGGAGTATTCCATCGAGCACACAGGAGCACCCCACCCCCCCCCCCTCTTGATGTAATTCCCACCCCCACCCCCTGTCATGTCCACACAACGTACCACGCGGTGTTTCCACAGCGTGGCTATTTAGCCCATTTTTTGGGCCAACTTTGTAGCATTTCTCGAAAAAATAAGGCCCTACCTCTTTCGGCCCTGACACCTCTCGAGTTCCTCTGGAAAGTGCCAGGCATTTTGGTAGGGGGGGGGGGGGGGGCCGGCGGGGGGGGATGGGCACGGCCAGCAACCTGCCACCCTTGCATTTCCGTCATCATGGTTTGTGTGGTGCAGGACCCACCGAGCAAACTTTGATTATACCTTTCCACACCCACTTTCACGTGGTACCCCAGAGACCCCCCTTTTTCTTCTTCGTTCATGCGTCAGAATAGAAATTTGTTGGAAAATAAACCGGGGGAGGGGGGGCGGAGGTCGCCGCGGTTTCAAAACGGCAGGTCAAAAGCGGGTATGAAGATGTCATACGGCAAATAAAAATGAAATGCGTGGAAGGGCAGGGGGTGGGGGTGCCAACTTATGTAAAGAAGGGTGGAAAAAAGGCGCAAAAAAAGAAAGCCATCACCCCCCCTCTTCATGCGAACCCTGGGAGGTAGCGTAGCGATTCGATAAGGTGGCACAAACATGGGCAAAAAAAATAATGGCGCTGCTTCTGAGCTTCCACCAATTGCCACCCCCTCCCCCACTGTTGCTATGTTTTTACAGGTGGAGACGATGACGCAGCTGCAGGCTGAGGTAAACAGGGGTGTGGGGGGGTGGGAACCCACAATCCCCCCTGTTGGCAGCTGGGCTGGCGGGGAGTTGGTGTGGCGGTTCAGTACTGCAGTGTGGGTTCGGTGAGGCGGGTGGCACAAAAAAAAATCGAGGAACGCGCCGAGCACACCCTTGAGGCGGTCACAGCCATTTTTTTGGCCTGGGCATACACAAGGAGGCACAGAAATCACGCCATTCAGCACCACCACCGTCCCCCCTCCCCTCTCCCACCCCCCGCTCTGGTGAAACCATTCTTTTCAATTCTTTACAACGTGTTGCAGTATGGACAGGGGGAAGAACACCGGCGCGAGGTTCTTCTGGTTCTTTTGTTGGCGCTGACGTTTCTCCACACAAAAATCAAAACATGTTTTGCCCTCCCTCCCTGGTGATGGCTGCGGATAGATCACGTTCGGCTGCAGCTGCAGCAGGGCCCTTCACGGTCTATGTCAAAGCTGTCAGCGTGACCAGCTCACTTCTCTGCACGTCGGAGTGAAGGGGCTCTGACAATTGCAAACAATCACAAATACTCTGGCACTTCAAATGCGCCGCCCCTCCCATCCCACCCCCCCCCCCCACAAGTTTTGTTGGACAGTTTTCAGGGTTTCTTCTTGCCGGCTAGCTCGCCGGGGTTCTCAAAAAAATACAAAAGAATAAAAGCAGACGCAACAGAGCAGTATCCCACACACGCAAACAGGGGTCTATGACAGGCCCAGGGGCCTTGACCATTCAAATCATGCACTGTGGGGGTCCAGGCTCGGAGGCTGGCCCGCGCAGTGTGGACAGCACAGAACACGGGAGTAGGGGCTGCGCTAATCCTGCCACCCTCGATGGAGTATCATGACAATTGTAGAGACAATAAGGGAGGGAGTGGCGAGAAGATGGGAGGGACATGGGTTCAAACATGTTCACACACAGCTGCAGCGGAGCCACGCCGCCTTGGCGACATAGGGGGGTAGGGGCCTCGGTCTCCCCAGGGACTCCAGGAAGTGAGAAGTAAAAGGTGAGCAGGTCGTGTCTCACAAAATATGGGATATCAGAACTGGCACAGGTGTGGCTTCGCCTTGGCACAGGGCAAAGCGCCTTCGCAAACTTTGCACTTTTTTCTTCTTGGCAGAACAAGGTGTCAGTCCTTAGTTATTGTCGAAGGGGGGGGGGGGGGTGGTGAAGTAGAAGAGGGGGTGTTTTCACCCCTTCCCCCCTTCCCCCCCGCCCCCCTCCTCCCCCCCCCCCCCCGCAAACACTCAGACTCGTATCATTCGCTGTCGGCCCCCCCACCCCCCACCCTCCCGCAAACAGAATATCGCGCAAGATAAAAAAACGCACTGCCATAATTCAACACGCCCCTCACACCCATTCTTCTTTCTCCCCCCCCCTCCCCCTTCCCCGCTGAGCTCACCAAAAAAATACGGCTGATGTTCGTTATTCTAAGCAAAGAGAAGCAGAGAAGCTTTCAGAGCGCAATATACCTTGCAACCCCCATCCCTCTCCCCTTAGCCAAAGGGGAGAGGGGCACGGAAAACGAGCTTGGGTGATGAACAACACATATGTGTGGTGTTCATCACGTGCATCTCCCTCCCCGCAGACACGTGAACCTTTTTATCTTAGTCGTGCGGATCTCACCGTGAGGACCGCCTTAGCTTGTGAAGTGAGATATTGGGTCTCCACTGTCACACACACACACACACAGTGGCGGTGGGGAGCAGCACCCTTTTGCAGCATCTCTGCATCTCTCAAAGGCGCCATCAGCGCTGCGCAATGCTACGCGATGTCTATCTCGCGTGCGGCCTGCACAGGGATGCAGGCCGAGCGCTGTGGCCCCTCTGAGCCCCTGCGGATTTCCCGTTCCCCCGCAGCCGCCACGAAGGCCTGTGGGCCTGAGTCGGATTTGTAGCTGTCCTCCCACATGCGCGCCTCGTCTGCAGACTTCGGCGCAGAGTTCTCGTAATCCGCCATGCAGTCGAAGTCTTGCGCGGTGCGCACGTCCACCAGGTCTTTCTGTGAAGGGGTTGTGGAGTGGGTGTGTGCGGGCAGCGGAGCAGCTGAGGTGCAGGGATCAGAGCCCACCAGTGCAGTGCAGCCCTGCACTCAACGACATAAAGAGCAAAACGTGTGGGTGTGTCAGTGACAGCTTGTGTGGGTGGGTGCGTGGTTCGCTCTGTAGCGCCCTGCATTCAACACCACCCCCTCTTGTTGTTGGGGCTGGCGTAACAAAAGCGTAATTTGACGACCTGATTCATGACTTGAGTTTTCCTGTCCAGAATAACAACCCCCCCCCCCCCCCACCCCCGCTCTCTGCCCCTCCTATCATACCGGCAGCTCGCCGTCCTGCCCCCTGATGCGGTTGGCACGCCTCACCGCATCGACCTTCATGCTGCCGTCATCCTCGTCACCCACCCTGAAGGCAAACCCTTCTACCACAGACGCCGTCACACGCTCCTTGAAGGTGGAGGAGTCCACAAGAGGCAGCGTCCCCAGCGACTCTGCGAGGGAGAGAGACGGAGGCGTCGCCAGCCCCGGCACGGCAGGGGAGCCGCGCCCTGAGGGCAGCACGATGGGCAGCGCCGCGGCTGTGGCGGACATCGGGGGGGCCAGCACGGGCGTCTTTGGTGTCTCCGGTGGCCCGGTCAGCATTGCCAGCGCCTCCGCCGCTGTCGGGCGTTTAGGGGTGCTGTACCGCAGCATCGCCGCCACCATGTTGCGCATCGACTCCGCCACCCCGCGCCACTCCTTCCCGGTGAAGGCCAGCGGCTTCTTCATGCTCTTCAGCAGCTCCGAAGGGCTCTTCCCCTTGAAAGGCTCGTTCCCGGAGATCAGGACGTGCAGCACAATCCCCAGCGAGAAGATGTCCAGCTTGCACAGCCTGTCCGTCGTCGTCGACAGAGTCTTCGACAGAACCTCCGGCGGGCAGTAGCTCAGAGTCCCGCAGGGCGTGCAGGACACCGCCTCGGGTGTCCCTGAGCCTTCGAACCGCTTTGCCAGGCCAAAGTCGCACAGCTTCACCGTGGGGTAGCGGGGGTCGGACCCTGGGGGGCAGGGGTGACCCCCAGCAGCCGCACCCCCAGGGGGGGTGTGGAAGACGAGGATGTTCTCCGGCTTGACGTCGCGGTGCACCACATGCGCGACGTTGTGGAGGTACTCCAGGGCGGTGAGCAGCTGCACCGTGATGCTGGCCACCTCGGCCTCAGTCATGAACCCCTTCTCCATCATGTAGTCGAACAGATCCCCCTTGCCCAGCTCCATCACGATGTACACCTTGCTCCGGGTTTGGTAGACACGCTTCAGCTCCACAACATGCGGGTGCTTCAGGTCACGGTGGAGATCCACCTCCCTCTTGATGAAGTGCCACTCCCTCAGAGAGTAGACGTGGTATTTATCAATCACCTTGATGGCTGCAGGCTCGTCACTCTTCTGCAGACGGGCAGAGTAGACACACCCAAAGGCGCCCTTCTGGAGGTATTTCGTAGCACTCTTGTCGTATATGTCGTGGATGTTCCTCACCTCCTTGTATGGCAGGTTGATGCTGAGCTGGAACCGGTGGCATGTCGACAGCACAGCCACCATGGTGTCATTCGCGAGGTACGACGTGATGACCTGAAGGAGCTGCACCGGAAGCTTGAAGAGGATGGGGGAGGTGCATGCCCTGCACACGCGGAGGAGGGGCCCTCCGGTGTAGAGCTGCTGGCGTTTGGAGGAGCAGATGTCGCAGAATATCCGACCGCACCTGCGGCACCAGTGCCGTCGGTTTGTCGTGGTGAAGGCCACGGCACAGCTGACGCAGTTTGTGATGCTGGGGTCGAGGAACCGGATCCCAAGCATGCGGATCCCCTTCGGCTCCTTCACAGTTGGGTTCTCCCCGCAAGTCGCAACCGTCGCATATCGATCCGCGTCTACAATGGGGACAAGATTCTTTGTCTCCGCCCCGGTTGTCCTCGCCCTCCTCCGGTACTCCTCCTCATGCCTAGCCCTGCGCTTATCCGTGCTGGCCTGCATCACCGCCCCGTCATCCCTCGCATGCCGACCCCCCTTCGTGTCCGGCGCAAACGCCGCCCGCCGCTCCTTCGTCTGCGAGTCTCCCATCACACCCCCTCTGGCAGCAGGACCGCCCAACCACCCCGATTCCCCTCACCTCCTCCGTGTCACCCAACCCTTCTGCACCCGCAGGTTCGGGGAGGGGAGGGGGGTGGTAGTGGGAAGGGTAGTGGGTAGTGGGTACTGGGTACTGGTTAAAGGGGGCACAGGGAGCACCCCTACAGACAGAGCGGAACCCACACGCGTGTCGGTCCACCCCCCTCCCCCCCCAGTCCCCCTTTTGTTCTCTCCCCTGGTGGAGGGGGGGGGGGAGGGGGGGGGGGGTGGGAGGGTGTGTGTGTGTGTGGGGATGTGTCTCTGTGTGTGTTCCTGTTCATAGGGCCAGTGTTCGTGGTGTGGGTTTGGTTGTTTGGTGGTTTGATGTTTTGATGTTTTTTTTGGCACAGTTGGAGCTGGGCAGCCCCCTCTTGGGTTCACTCAAATGCAGATGACATGGGGGTGGGGGGTGGGGGTGGGGGGGTGGGGGCTTCAACCGGGTGTGCCGCACCATTCGCCAACCACCAGCCATCGCTGCCCACATCATCACCGCCGGATGGCGGTGGGTGGTCAGGGGTTGTGTGTATGTGTGTGTTGATCACTTTTTAGGTGGGTTAACCCTGCACGGGTCCTAGCCCACCCCCATCCCACCCTACGTAACCGCCGAGGCCCCACTCGGGTCAGAGTGTGGGGCCAGTTCAGTGCCACTCGGAGGAGGGCGTGCCGCAAAGCTCGCGTGATGCGTGTTGCAGCAGTAGGTTAGAGACTTAGATTCAACTACACAGTCCCCGCAGCGCCCCATCCTATGGGCCTTCTTGCAGAACTCCATAGTGACGCAGAGCCCGTCGCCGTCGTTGTGGTGCTGCAGTTCATGGCAGCAGGTCTCGGCTGGCACTCGCCCCTGCACGCAGGCCGCGCACCGAGGTTTGCTGTGCCGGTCGCAAGTCAGAGTCCGAGAGTTCCGCTTCGCGCCTGGGGGGGCCGTTCGGGGGGCGGCGCCCCTCCTCTCCCGTGGTCTTCTCGCCACGGCCTCGGCTTCCCGGCACTGCGCGTCCCACCGCCCTGCGTCGCGGTCCCACCCCGCGGGGTAGTGCCGCTGGGGCTCAAAAGCTGCCGCCCACGCCTGTCCGGGGGCGTGGAACGGCGTATCAGGGGCGTCTTCCCAGCTGTTGGTGTGCCTCTGCAGCGCTCGCATCACCTCCTCGGTGGCGGGGTCGAGCTGCGCACGCCGCGACAGCCCGTTCACCACCGTCCCCCCAAGCGCGGTAAGAACGGTCGTGTTGTCCGCATGGCCCAAGTGCCACGGCTTGCCGCACCCCCGCTTGATCAGGGCTCCGAGCCTCTCGAGGGATGCCGCCTTCCCGAGTGCGCTACGTTGGAAGGCGTCCAGCTGACTCACAAGCTGTTCGCGCGTCACTCCTCTCAGCTGCTCGGTCTCGTCCATGGCCCTGTTACTGAGGGCGTCAGCATCCGTGTTGTGCTCTCTCCGCACATGCACAAAGGACAGGCTGCAGCGCGGCTTCAGCTCCTCTATCAACCTGGTTGCGCTGAGATAGAGCGGGCGCAGGTCCTGATGGCTGCAGACAGAGTCGCCACGCAGGTGGCCCAGCACCACCTGTGAATCCCCGCAGACAGTCACCGCGCCTACATGCGTCAGGTCTCCACGCAGCAGCCCCAGCCCGGCCCTGACGCCCTCGTACTCCGCCACGTTGTTGGAGCGGACCCCCGGGAGGGGGCGGACCGCCTCCGCCACCTTACGGCCATCCTCGTATAGGACCGCCCCCGCGCCCGCTACTGCGAAGGGGGTGCCGTTGTCCCTCGCCCCCCCGTCGAAGTAGAGGGCCAGTCCCCCCCGGGCCTGGCGTGTCGGGAGCACCTCCCGGGCGTCCCTTCCCCCGTCCCCCTTCTTCACCTTCGGGGGCCGGATGCGGCGCGTCTCCGCTGGGGGGAGGGATAGGCCCGTTGTTAGCTCGAAGTCTACCGCCAGCTCGATCAGGCTCACCGTGTGCTCGCCCCCGTGGGGGGCCCACCGCAGGCTCCGCAGCCAGTGGCAGAGCGCCACCCAGAGCGCGGGCGGGTTTTTGCCCCAGGTGGCCTTGACCCTGGACGGCGCCAACGACGGGATGCGGGCCCGCTCAGGGATGGGCGTACGCCACCCCCAGGGGTATTCAACCGTCCGGTGGTGGCGCGCATTCCGGTCGAGTAGCCCATCATGACCCTGGCGCGCCGACAGCACTGCAATAAAGTAGCGGTGCAGCTGCGACACAATGGCGACCCTCGCGCCCCGAGCGAGCGGCAGCACCTGCGCCTCGCCCGGTAGGTCATGTCGGTACACCGGAGCTACGCCGCAGATCGAGAGACAGGCAGGCCACGCCGTGCGGTCGGTTGATGCGATAGGGTGTCGCTGCCGGACGTGGTCCCAGGCCGTGCACTCCCACCACAGGTGTTGCATCGTCTCCCGCTCCCCGGACTGGCAGTACGGGCAGGCTTTTCCGATTCCCGTCCGGCCCACCACAGGCACCGCCCCGGCGATTGCCGACCTGAGGAGGCCCCGCTGGTATGCCGTCACCGCAGAGTCGCCCTCCAGGATACAGCGGGTCACCCCCCCATCGGCGCCGTGCTGGAGCCCATCGTAGTCAGCACGCCTCGCGCACACCCCCTGTAGGACCTTCGTCCGGAGGGCCTGTCGCAGGTCGTGCGCGAAGGTCCGCCACCCTGCGTCGGTGGCCGTAGCGGGGTCAAATACCTGGCGTCGACTCGCCTCGTCCTCATAAGCGACCTGCGTGGCCGCAATCCACCGCCACCCGATCCACGAGAGGGCCTTCTGAAAGAGCGCAAAGGGGCCCTCGCCCCTCCACGCGGCCCGCCCACCCCACGCGGCTGCAGCCAGGTCTCGCGCGTGGCTCCACTTCTTGACCTGTACTGCCCAAGTGTGGATCTGCCGATAGCGGGGGACGACCGCCGGGTCCAGCCGGTGCGCCGGGTGTAGAATGCACAGCACCACCTCCGCCGCTCTGCGGGGAGGGCCCGTCCAAAGGGCGGCGGTGAAGCGTACCCTCCACCGCTGCACCTTGTCATCCGGCCATTCCGTGACGGAGGCACCGTAGTAGGTCTTTGCCCCAGATGTCATTGCGGCAGCCTGACCCCTCCACTGCATCGGCAAGGGCAAATTGGACACCCTCCCCAGGCACTGGCCCACCTCCTCCTCTCGGTGCTCAATGCGTTCCGACACCGGCGGAGGCTGCCCCGGCTCGGGCCTCGCATGCAGCATCGCACCCAGGGAGTCGAAGCTGTTGTCCTGCCGGATCGGCGTGGCCTCCCCGTCTGTGTATGTGTGTGTGGGAAAATATGCCAAATAATACAGTAAACGGCAGTGGTTTCAGACAAAGCCCCGGGTGCGGTGCAGCCATCTGAAGGAAGTAGAAGACAAAGGGGCACGGTTTCCCCATCCGCCGTGGCCCCAAATTGTAATTTGCTTCGCTTGAGGGAGACACCCTGTCCAGCAACTGTATGAAACAGCAGCCAGGCTACTTTTTGTTGGCTGTAAACTTCCTTGTCTTCAGGTTGTGCTGAGAGGGCTACAACCTGAAGCTGTTACATCACGTCTTTCTCTGCCCCTACTTGGCCGTGTCAAAAAGCAATACCGTTTACTGCAATAAAGAACAACAAGAAGTGGCCATTGTGTGCAATGCCACTTTTTCGGCGCCGGTGCTACTTGGCCACTACAACCCATGCGGAAGCGATGTCCCTCTGGCCTGCTGACCGGCTGCCTCAGGTGATCCTGTTTTGCGAGAAAGACCACCTCTTTACGGGACGAGTCAGGTGGGGGTACCGCCAGCACTCTCAGAAAGACCCGCTCTTTGGCAAGCGAGGACTCTCTTCATAACCCTAACAAGACGACAGGGGGCGGGAAGGGTGGCGGTGGGGGGCGGCAATTATATGGAGGAAGTGTAAAAGCCGTGAAGCTGGCTTCTCTTCGCTCTCTCGCATGTTGGTGGGTCGCGGCATCCGAGGCTCTCCCGTGAAGGGATTGCCTCGGTGCTGTGGGTCTGGGGGAGTGGGAGGAAGTTCCTTCTTGACACCGACGAGACAATAGCATGGCGTAAGACACGACAAGCTAATGTGGCGGCGGCGGCGGCGGGAAATCCACGACCCACGCGAAAAAAGCAGAAGATGAGGGGTGGGTGGGGTGGGGTGGGGTGGGACATTTGGCAGTGTAGTTTTTTTTAAAATAATGTGGTATCGTGGGGAGGGGAGGGTGTCGTGTGTTGCTTTGAAAGATGTCATTTGTTTTTTTTGAAAAAAAATCCGTGCGCTTGATAATGTGTCGCCGGGATGCTGCGGACGATTGTCCTGTCCGTGCTGTGAGAAGACCCTCACGGAATAAGAAACTCTTCGATCTGGCAACCTCTGCATTAATTATGCTCGATTTTATTTTAGTTTGATTGATCGTCGGACACTGTGTCCATAAGCTGTCGCTGCTGAACAAGTTTCTTGGCCTGGCTCCTCAACAAAAAAGCAACCCTTTTCCTCCATCCACATTGGACGCGCCTTGCTAAACAACCTTGGCATTATTTGCCCAGATTATCTCAATCCAATTGAGGCAATCCAAATCTGGCACGCGCGCCCGCAATAAGAAGCCCCCACCAGCCCATGACAGAGACTCAGCGACAGTGCCCAAGAGGTGGTGCAACCTGGCCACGCCTTGAATAGCTTACTCTGGTGTTGGATCAGATATTTCCGGCGTAGAATCTGTGCCTCGTTTCGCAGGGGACTGTTCTCAGATGAGAGGCTGGTCCTCCTGGCGATGTGCTGCAGCAGAACCGCACCGAAAAACCACCCTTCCTTTGCCTGTGTCTCCCGATTCTGACAATCTCCGTTTTAGAAATTTTTGAACGATTCCCGCAACTGGGCATTGCGTGGTCCGAACACAAAAACAAGGAAAGGGGGCAAACGGGTCGCAGGGGAGGGGGTGGGGGCGCCACCTGGTTTCCATTACACTGCGTGTATGCAACAAAAAGGGGAGATGTGCGGGTGGGGGTGGGGTAGGATGAAGTGTAGATGAAGCAATGTCAAACAAATCACTGCGGCTTCTCGTTCACGCTATGGTATGATATTGTGGTGTCGTGTGTAAGTGTGAGAATTCTGAAGCCACAGTTTGTTTTTTTGCGCAGCGCACCCATTCAAAGGGAGAGGGCGAACGAATACTCTGACTTTGTCCTGCGTCGTTGCGATGGCTGCTGCCAAGGCTGGGGGCCTTCCCTTCAGACTTTTTTTCGCCTATCAAATCGTCAGTCAAAATCGCGATTCCCCTCCTTCTCTTCCAGCTCGCGGCGAGAAAGAGAAAAGGAAAAGAAAGCAGCGTGAGACACAACGCACCAGGGGGGGAACAACGAACAAGACAAATAGCTGCCTCGGAAGAGAAGCCATCTGCCCATCGCTCCTTGCTGTGGACGTGCGTTGTGGCTGAGGAGGGAGAGGGGGGCTGTGTGGTGACGTGGGCGGAGGGGTGGGCCAGCCAATCGAGTGAGGGGGTATGCATGAATGTGTGTTCGGTCCATCAGGGAGGAAGCGGGTGGGTGGGTGGGGGGGGAAGAGAGGGCATTACAAACCTCGCGTCCCCCCCCCCCTAGGGGGGGTCATAGCCCTTAGGGGGTCATAGCCCCCCTAAAAACGTACAAATACCAAAAATTTCAACATACCATCAGAACCGCCCTAATACCTGATCTGACCCGAAAATCCGACCCATACCCCCCCGGAAACCGTCTGGAGCCCACTTGTGACACCTGATACGCACTTTTGTGATGATTTTTTGGGGTCCTAAAAAATGTACCTCAGTTTCGTACCTTGCCTTTGTACCTGAACCACTCCCGACCGCAATATTTCGTTCTTTGCCTTTTCTGCGGTGGTTCCGGCTCAGGTGGCACGCATGTTGCCTTCCCCAGTGCCTCGGCAAGGTCTTTCTTGACCTGATTCGTGGGAATGTTGTGTTGTTGCGCCAGCGGAATGAGTTCAGCCACCTCCTGGGTGTAGTACTTCGATCGCGGATGGGTCATTGTGAGTACTTCGTACGCCTGCGAGGCTGCATCGGCATTAGTGGGCAGCGCGTAGATGTCTTTGCTTCGTCGATCTCAGCCTGTGAAGGCACGGTTGGGATATTGTACGCCCTGAGAGCCGAATTGGTGATGTTTGTGCTGTGTAATTTGCGCCCCGCAGGATATGCACACCACGCAGTCTCGACAGCACGAGAGTGTACCATGTGAGGACTCAACAAAGTCATTGGATAGGCATCTGCCTGCCGACTCAGCCCCCACAGTGCGACCGCAAGATCGCCAGGGATGTCTCAACGCCAGGGGAATACTCAATACTCTCCCCTGGCGCTGTACAACCCTACTCTTAACCCTCGGGTCCTCTCCTGGAGGCGGTGATGGCGGGCCCGCAACGCTTCGTACTTCCGGTACAGACTGGGGTAGTCTGCCCGGCTGACCCGCTCATCGCTTCCGAGATCATCTGCTGCTCTGGAGCTGCCATCACTCTCACTGCCCACATCAGTTGGTGTGGGGGTAGGAGCAGGACGAGTGGGAGGAGTAGGAGTGCAGGTGACATCTTTCTTGGCCAGCAAGGAACGCCGCTTTCCGCACGTGCGTGCAGTTGATGCACCACCTCATATATCTGTCGTCACCACGTCCCACTCGCTCTCCTATGTACCCAGCCCGACGGAGCGCCCGAAATAATGTCGCCTCACGGATGTCGTGTGCCGTTTTCTTCTTACGCAGGTCTGCCACAACGCTCTCTGCCGGGACCCCGCACACCTCCCGTTTGGCGGGCTTCTTTCGAGCAAGGTACCCCTCTGCAGCAGCATCTGACACCTCTGCGAGGCCCTGGGCACGCGGCATGTGTTGCTCGGCGTGCTGGGTGAGCGTAGTGACACCCTTCCCTTGCAAAGAACGAAATATTGCGGTCGGGAGTGGTTCAGGTACAAAGGCAAGGTACGAAACTGAGGTACATTTTTTAGGACCCCAAAAAATCATCACAAAAGTGCGTATCAGGTGTCACAAGTGGGCTCCAGACGGTTTCCGGGGGGGTATGGGTCGGATTTTCGGGTCAGATCAGGTATTAGGGCGGTTCTGATGGTATGTTGAAAAATGTGGTTTTGTACGGGCTTATGACCCCCCCTACCCCCCCCCCCACCCCCACCCTTGTGTCTAAGAAGCCTAGAAAGGCGCAAATTCGGTGGTTTCGATGGGCTCGGATGACGGCGAGGGTGCTGCTGCAAAGGCAAAAAAAAATACCCCCCCAGCCCCCAGGGATGTTCCTAACTGGGGGGCTTGTTCCCCACTTTCAGGATTCTGAACTTTTTTTCTAAGAATTTTTGTAAGGGGAAAAAAGTTTTTTTCTAAGAATTTTGTTAGGGGAATTTTTTTCTAAGGTTGTTTCGCAGAGGAAAAAACTTTTTCTAGGGCGCGCACAAGGATGGAAGGGAAGTCTGTCCCACGTACCGTTCGCCTTGCTGGCCAACTGGAGAGCCAGACGTTCACTACCGTGGCCTCCGGCGGCTGGGGGGCTCCGCCCCCCAGACCCCCCTGTGGCGTACGTCTCGTACTCAAGTCCTTCGAATCCCATCAAGTCGGGGTCCAACCACTCCAGTCGCCTCTGAGGACGCAGCCAACTCGCACAGAATCTGTACGCCCACACGAACAGATGTTCGCTACCGTGGCCTCCGGCGGCTGGGGGGCTCCGCCCCCCAGACCCCCCATGTAGCGTGTGCCCGTCCATCTATCTCACTTCCCCGGGTACAGTGCAGCGTAGGAGGTCAGCGCCGCATCCATGAAGCGCTTCTTCGAAGCCTGGCTGACATCGGACAGGAGGTCGGGCTTCCCCACCTGGGAGGTACACTTGCCGCGTTCGCGACATGCGTGACACGCGACACGCTACCTGAAACGTGAGTGTGCCTTGCTAACACGGGCATTTCAACGGTCTGCCGACGACCGTTCCCCAAACCAGTAAACCAGCAGTTTTGGAAAATCGGAGAGATCACCCTACTGCGCTGAATATGGTGCGCACCACTGCAAAAATCCCCGGGAGCTTTTGGGCTTTCAGACCTGAAGGGGCCAGCAGGTGGGTGGCGTCGGGGAGTGGCAGCTTTGTAACTGTCCTCCAGCTGCTGGCATGTCCAGCCCTGCGAGAGTGCCAAGGTGTATTGAGTCCCTGCGGAGCACAACCCCCGATGAGAACGAGTGCCAGATGATCCTCATTCATTTTCAGCTGTAACGCGCATGAGGGGCACTCTCTGCCGCAAGCATCTGGGCATCACTCGAGAGCTGTCACATGATGACGCAGAGAGAAATCAGAGAAAAAGTCCCGCCTGACGGGCACGCGCCTGGAAACTGTGGGGGGGCGAGCAAAAAATCCCTTGTAAAAATTCTTAGAAAAAATCTGGTTCCCCGACCCAAAAAACCTGGAAAAAGGGCTCGTTCCCCGCCCAGGCCTGGCAGCCCCCATATAGATGTACACACAGTGTCACACACACGTGATTCTGTTTGGATGAGTGCAGGATAGGAGGGAAGGGTGGACCAGCAACCCGTGCAACTCCCACTGTCTGCCGGGCACGCTGATCTCGAGCGATGTAACAACAATTTTGAACGATTGAGTTATTCAAAACCGTCCCCCCAAAACAATTTTTTTTGGGGGCGGAGGGGAGAGGGCGCCACTTGCTCCGGGTTCTGCTGCCCGCACGGGTGGCAAACGCAATCATCCTATTCCTTCTTTACGGATCAACATTGGGATAATTCCTCGGATTCTTCGGAGATCGTTCGGTACGGCCGGGAAATATCGCTGGAAAGGCCTACTCGCAACCCCACTCAAGCCGCCTTGGGGGGGTTTGATCGTCGAGAGGGAATGGAAAAGTAAATCTCCCAACACCTTCTCGCAATGTTAGTCCTTTTTGTAGTCACTACACCAAGCCGCCTTGGGGGGGGGGGGGGAAGGGGGCAGATTATGGCATGCGGGTAATATTGGGAGGGGGGGAGTGATTGACCTAAAACAAGCCGCCTCTGGGCGAGGGTGGGCGAAGGTGGGCGTGAGTGGGCGAGTGCAGGCGAGTGCGGGCGAGGGTGGGCGAGTTGTGGGCGAGGGTGGTGAGGGTGGGCGTGAGTGGTCGAGGGTGGTAGAGGGTGGTGCGCGTGCTGGGCGACGCCAAAAAGGCGGCTTGTTTTAGGTCACTGACTTAAGCACAAGGCTCTCGGGCCTCCGGCCTCCGGAGGCCTCCGGAGGAGCAAAAATGGCCTCCTCCGGAGGAGGTCGGAGGCGGGGCCTCCGGAGGCACCTCCCGCTAGGGTGGCTGGAGTCCACCGTGCATCTAAACACCCCAAAACCGCAACAATATCCCCCCAGTGAGGTATCTGGGTGGGGGGAAATGGGGTTTGCACGTTTCTGAAGCCAAATGTTGGGTTCCAGTCGGTACTTCGTGACGGAACCCCCCAATAACCCCCTTTTTCCCCCCTTTTTAGGCCTTTTTCAGGACTGTGAACCCGAAGTTTCCGATATGCCACAAAAAGGGGCAGAAATCCCAGCCCTAGGTAGGCCTAGAAGAGACTGCTCCGATCCCCACGAGCACCGTAAAGCGGTGGACATTGGTGTTTCGCGACGTCATCACCGCGCAGGTGACCCGCCAACTCCCCCCCCGCCGTGACGCTGTGCCAGGACGCTTCGGCGGCAGTAGACGCAACGGCTATACATTCTCCGTCCAGAAACTCCGTCGATCCGGCACCCTCATGATGCTACCCGGACGCTGGTCTTCAACTTGCAGATTGACGTTGTGACATCCGGGACAGCCCAGTGCAAAGCAGACCAGCTTACAACCGGTGTTCAAAAAATGCGCGACATCGACAACCAGATTCTCCTCGGCATCATGAGCGATCACGAGGCTGCCCAACTCAAGCAGCAGCCCTCGCTGATCTCTTGTCCTTCGACTGTACCCACCACAAGCTCAAGGGTGCAGTGGACGGGGCAACCGCAGTGTTGTCTAACCACAGCAAACCACTCATCGACAACAGCAGCGAGGACCCCCTACTGGATGCGCTTCAAACGATCCACACCAACATCGATCCGAGGAACCCCAACGGGAACGGTCTGCTCATCAGAGCGAAACTCTTGGATCGACCGGAGGTGACGAGGAAACTCACTTTGGAGAGAGTAACGGTTGACAGGACCTAAAACAAGCCGCCTCTGGGCGAGGGTGGGCGAGTGCGGGCGACGGTGACCGACGGTGGGCGGGCGGGTGGTGGGCCAACCTGGGCCCCGCGGTAGGTTCGCCGCTCGCTCGTCATTTTCCCCTTCCACTGCACTTTTCGGAATCCGTGCGGATCGTGGTGGGGTCATTTTGGTGGTGCCAAACTTCACCCATGAAGTACAGGTCTGGTTCAGGCACTTTTGCAGGTGACTAGGAGGCAGCTCGCCGCCCCACCCCACCCACCCAGCGGGACCCCCCTCACGGATTTTCCAAAACCCCGTTCTTTTGAACGTTTGGGATCTGTGCGGATCGTGGTGGGGTCATTTTGGCCATGGGGTGTCTGTCTCCACCACTGACTGGGGGTCACCATGTGGGCCCAAATCCTGCAGGGTTGCGTTGCGTCAAAACCTTGCGACCGCTGCCTCCAGACCCAGTGCTGCCGCGGTTTGGTGGGCTCGATGGGTATACTTTGATTGGCTGTGGCTGGTCCAGGAGGAAGTGGTGGGACACAAGAGGGTATAATGCCCAAGTACAGTACAAACCCCACCAGAAAGCAGCCAACTTGGGCGAGGGTGGACGAGGGTGGTCGAGTGTGGGCGTGAGTGGTCGACGGTGGTCGAGGGTGGTGCGAGTGCTGGGCGACGCCAAAAAGGCGGCTTGTTTTAGGTCAGTGATGTAGATAAAATGGGTTGGGCAGGGGGGGGGGGGGGGGGGTAGGGGGGGTCAAATGCCACCCTTTTACGTGGACAAACACGATTTTTCAAAAAACCGGCGCAGAGGCCCCAAAGCCCCCGTAAACCCTCCAAACCCCCCCAGATCGGTCCGGAAACCCATCGAACCCCACTTTTCCACCATTCCGGGCACCTCAGGTGCCCGAATTGGGGTACCTAAATTTTGTGCCACCGTTTGGTACCGTACAGTGCCACTGTGTGGGAGGTTGGAAAAGAAAATGCTCCAACACACCACATCTGAGGGTTGCAATGCATGTTGCTTGCCAACCACGTCATCCGGTGGGTGTCAGGCGCTATGTAGGTGGCATTAGCCAGGTCTTCGATGTGTTCTGGCTTGTATATATACCTCCCTGCCACCATGCACCGGGAGGCTGCCTGTAGGTACGGAACAGTCCAGATGGTCGTGTGATTCCTGTGCAGCAGTGCTCCACAACCGGGATGTGTTGACAACGACTGTTGCAACACGAGCTGTACATTCCGGGAACACACGAAGTGCGCTGTCGTGGTACCCATTGTGCCAGAATTGGTAGTTGCTGCGGTCTACTTTGCCTGGCCCAAGAGCACTGGTACTGAACGGTGCAATATGCGTGGCGAGGTGAATACAACGGAAGCGCGCAAAGTCAATACAGCTCTCGGATGGCGGGTGGTGGTGCCACTAGTGTGTGACGTTCACTCGAGGATACAACGCATCACAATGAATCAGCAACCGTGGACCGAGTACAATACGCTCTCTGTGGCTGGTGTGGGGGACAAAGGCAGTGCCTGTGCCGCAGGCAGGGAGGTATATATACAAGCCAGAACACATCGAAGACCTGGCTAATGCCACCTACATAGCGCCTGACACCCACCGGATGACGTGGTTGGCAAGCAACATGCATTGCAACCCTCAGATGTGGTGTGTTGGGGCATTTTCTTTTCCAACCTCCCACACAGTGGCACTGTACGGTACCAAACGGTGGCACAAAATTTAGGTACCCCAATTCGGGCACCTGAGGTGCCCGGAATGGTGGAAAAGTGGGGTTCGATGGGTTTCCGGACCGATCTGGGGGGGTTTGGAGGGTTTACGGGGGCTTTGGGGCCTCTGCGCCGGTTTTTTGAAAAATCGTGTTTGTCACCCCCATTTGACCCCCCCTAGGGGGGGGGGTGGGGGGGGGGGGGGTCACTGGGTCAAACATAGGCCAAATTTTGGGAATCGAGTTTTTGACCCTAAAAGGGTGATTCTGCTGCCAGAAAGTGCCCAATATGCTCCGGAAACTCATTTCCGCCCACTCCCAGGGGGTGGTATGGCCCCGACGATGCCGTTTTTGTCGATGAAAATTTTTGTGACACAACTTGTACCTGGACTGCACCCCACAGGGCACGTCAACCAGAGCAAACACACCTCAACCTGCCAGAGGCGCAGGAGAGCTGGTGTTGTTGGTTTTCCTGGACCCGAATGGGTTCTCGGTGCCCTCCAGAGGTCAAAAGTCAAGCCAAAATGAGGTGTGGTCACAAGAATTGTTGTGGGAGAACCATGGTACAGATCGTGTCACATTTTGAGGGTGTTCCAGGGGAGCTCTCAGCAGCTGGGTCTCCGGCACGGCGCATCCGTTGCCAGGGAGCGCGTCCTCGGGTGTGGTGCCATGCCTGTGATCATGTGGCACAGGGGCGCGACGCGAGAGTCCCTACACTGCCTCCTCTGACGGGGAGGCAGCTGACTGGAACAGGCACCTGGTCCAGCAGGCACGAGTACAAAGGGCCAGAGGTACGCACAGCAGAATCAGCAGAAGCGCAAGCTTGCCCGTCTCCGCCTCCAGCCCCGACTTCAGATCGACGGCATGACGAGAGTACTCTGAGGACGCGCTCCCTGGCAACGGATGCGCCGTGTCGCAGCTCAGTTGCTGAGAGCTCCCCTGGAACACCCTAAATATGTGACACGATCTGTACCATGATTCTCCCACAACAATTCTTGTGACCACACCTCATTTTGGCTTGACTTTTGACCTCTGGAGGGCACCGAGAACCCATTCGGGTCCAGGAAAACCAACAACACCAGCTCTCCTGCGCCTCTGGCAGGTTGAGGTGTGTTTGCTCTGGTTGACGTGCCCTGTGGGGTGCAGTCCAGGTACAAGTTGTGTCACAAAAAATTTCATCGACAAAAACGGCATCGTCGGGGCCATACCACCCCCTGGGAGTGGGCGGAAATGAGTTTCCGGAGCATATTGGGCACTTTCTGCCAGCAGAATCACCCTTTTAGGGTCAAAAACTCGATTCTCAAAATTTGGCCTATGTACAGGCTTTTTTGGGTGCAGTGACCCCCCCCTAGGGCATAGCTTCCGATAAGAATCCGACCCCCAGACCCCTCCGACCCCCGACCCCCCCTTAGCAAAACTACCCCCCCCTCCCAAAAAATCTCAGGGGTTTCCCGAGGAAACGCGGTTCCCCCCTCTCCTGCGTTGTTTGGGCTCCGTGCGGATCGTAGTGGGGTCACTTTGTTGGTGTAGGTGCCACAGAACACCTCTGAAATGCGGATGTGGTTCCTTGAGAAAAGGGGGGTCGGAACCTCGGGGGTCGGAATCCGACCCCCGACCCCCCATTTTTAGGGGGTCGGAGGGGGTCGGGGCTATATCCCGACCCCCCATTCTTGCGGGGGTCAGGATCCGGAAGATGGGGGGTCTGAAACTGTGGTCAAACTCGGGTCGAAATTTTCGCGTTTTTTCTCGGGGGTCGTAGATGGGGTCGGAAACTAGGGGTTGGAATATGAGGTGGTCCCCCCTCCGGACCCCCCACACGGGGTTTTCAAAACCCCGTTCTTTGGACTATTTGGAGTTTGTGCGGATCGTAGTGGGGTCATTTCGTGGGTCTTGGGACCAAGCTTCAACGACGAAACATGGGTCTGGTCCAGGTACTGTCATGGGAGGACGTGACCGGGAGGCACACCAGGCCACCCCCACCCACCCAGCGGGACCCTCCCGACCCCCTCCTCGGGTTTTTCAAAAACCCGTTCTTTTGAATATTTGGAGTTTGTGCGGATCGCAGTGGGGTCATTTTTGACATGGGGTGCCTATTCACACCTCTTATTGGTGGTCCCCATCCAGGCCACATTCCTTAGGAAATAGTAAGGCGACCCCCTCCGACCCCCCCTCACGACCCCCGACCCCCGACCCCTGCGACCCCCGACCCCCGCTTATCGGAAGCTATGCCCTAGGGGGGGGGGGGTTTCTTGTTGAGCATGGTTGCGGGCAGGGCAGCATGTGCACACACGCGCACACGCATTCTCCCGTGCCTCAGTGCACCCAGCACTCGGACCGCCGGGTCATAGAAATAGCCGCGGCGTCGCTGAGCCGATGGAGGGGGGGGGAGAAAACATTGGATATCAAATAAACAAGTGGGCAGGGAGGGGTGGTGGTGGTGATTGCAAATGTTGAAGAGCGGCATACAAGGAGGGTATGTGCCAACAACACAGAAGGGTCGCAGCAACAGCAGATGCACGCGGGCACGCATTTTTTTTGTTGATTTTCTTTTGGTGCAATCACAAGCACTATATGGAGGCAGGCCACTGCACACTCGGGCATTTCTCTTTAAATTTTGGCCGTTTCTGAGCGATATGACACTTCCCCTCGTGTGGGGTTTATTGCTGTTGTTTTCAGCGGCGCTTTCTTCGACTGTTTGGTTTGCCAGCGCCCGTCTTACAATCGTCCAATCATCCAAAATCAGTTCGTGTGGTTCTCTGGCGGCAAACCCAAGCCTAGGAAGCAGAAACCGGGACACAAATGAAACCAGAAGGTGGTGCTTGTGCGGATCATGGTGGGGGGTGACGGCGGGATGTGCAGTTGACGAGGCCAGAACCACTCTCTTCTTTCGACATTCTGATCATTGAGTTGGCAGCTAAAGTGCTTGCAAAAGAAAAAATGCGGATTGGTCGGCGCATCAAATTCCAGGCAGCTCCCTCTGTCCAGGTTCGGTGCAATCGAGACCTGCGTGTCGCTCGATACGGACTCTTCTCTGAGGCAGAGAAGGAAATGAAAAAAGAAGCCTGATCAGCTGAAACACGCGCAATTTGCGTATTTTATTTCCAATTCTTGTTGGCACAGCGAATACGCAGCCCCTCAGGGCTGCAAGCTTCACTGTCGTGTTTTCCCCCTAAAAAATCTGGCGACACACAAAGGCTGGAATAGAGCAAAAAGCCCTCGTGAGGTCACCCGAGCAATATTATTTCGTTGTTTCTTTCTGTTTGCCTGACATGTCTTACCAGGTTTTCGGGAGATGTGTGGGGAATTTTGTTCGGAGAGATAGGGCAGTGGCGTGCGCAATGTCGCCAGAAGGCGTTGCGAGTCCTCTTTGTTTTGTTTCTTCAGTGTCTTCACTTGGCCCAGCTTTTGTCTGAGTCATGCAACCACAACCGCTGATATGCAAGATCCGTTGTCTCGGTCTGGAATCCGGCTGTGATGTGGCCCAGACAGGGCCCAAGCTAGCAGGCCTAAAGGCATTTATGAACACGTGTAGCCCATCTGGTAGCCAACGTAGTCCCACTCATCAGGCGTGCTCCTGTGGTGGGTGGCAGTATGGTTGTGAGGTGTGTGCGTCTTGAACCATGCGCACATGAATTATGTCGAGTGTAGAACCGAGCAGCTGCTCTTTGATTTTTTGTTGGGGCAGTGGAATTGCGGCGGAACAACACACGCTCACCATCCTGCCAACTGCACTGTTGTGTTTGAAGGCAATCTCCACACGCGTGCAGCGCGTTTTGTTGCAATGTACCAACTACAACCAGCCTGACAGAGGAACGGACAGGGCAGCTGTGGCCATTTTTCGGGGAGGCACCCACCAACACACACAACCCTGATCACTCGAGAGAGACCTGCCGTTGGCACCACCATCCCCCCACTTTCCCCTCGCATTTCCCCGCAAACCCGCATACTCGTCATCGCGTGCAATGCTGTCGTTGTCCAGAACAGCATCGCTCCCGAGGTAAGCGCGTGTCTCCAGCCACTTCAGGTTAAGCAGCTCGCTCTTGAGCTCGAGCTTCTTCCGCTGGATTGTCTGCAGCGCCACCTCGTCATGCGACATGACAGCCTCGCACTCGTTCGCCATTTGTCTAGAGAAGCGGGTCACGCGAGAGCGAGAGGGCGGGTAGGGTGTGGGGATGAGAAAGAGAGAGCACAGCAAAATGCCCTCTCAGCGACAGACGAACAGAAGTGACAGGAGATAGGGGGGTGTGATCGTTGGTGTGACGAATAAGATCAGGAAGAAGAAGAAGCGGGGGCTGACGAGAACGAGTAAGCCGCGCGACACACAAGGCAACAAAAATGCACGCAGAGGAAGGAGCGGGAGCAGGGGGCTGCGTGCGTGTGTACGGGAAGAGGGTTGGGTGGGGAGGTCAAGGTGTCTTGAACCTAGTGGGTTGTGTGTGTGTGTGTGTGCTTGCATGCGTGTTTGGGTGATTAAAACTGTCCTCGTGAGGCGGCTCGTGAGGGGTGTCACCAGTGATCTCGTGCCAGGGCCGGCAGGGGGGGCCGCGGCCCCACCTCCCTTTTTCTGTAATTTTTTGGGAGGGTGGGCCGCCAGGGGTGGCATGGCCTTACCTTGGCCCTACCTCAATGTTTTCTCCGTCGAATTTCGTGGAGGGGTCAGATTTTGGGGCTTTTGGGTTCGGCCTTGTGGCCGAGTTTTCATGCACCGCAGCGTATGAAAACCCAACGGCATGCTGGGAGCTTGATGGTGTCATCGAAGCGCACCTCATCATGCCCCAAGCGAAGGACCATCCCCGCCTGGAATGTGCAACAGCACCAACCGGTGTGGGGACTCGCCTTCGAAGACTTTCAGGATGTTCACTACCGTGGCCTCCGGCGGCTGGGGGGCTCCGCCCCCCAGACCCCCCTGTAGGCTGTCTCGCGACCAAGTCCTTGCGTGTATGGGATTGTTCATTGCACACCATCCACAAAGCGATGCAAGCCATGAGCTTTGCTGCCGTTCCTGGCAAAGTTATTCGGTATTGCAGTTTTGCAAGTACTCAAAGGTCCCCTGGATTCCTGATTTTTGATCCAGCAGGACGACCAAAGGCAGCAACATCCGGTGCCTCTCGAACTGGGGGAAAACGTTCTGTGGCCGTGCATTCCATCCTGTTTGCATCATACCACGGGAAATCGGGGCGGGGTTGGGCTGCACTTTTTTTTCTGCGGAGCGAGCTCGGCCCACCCTGTGCCCTACCTCTTTTTTGGTTTGCCCGACCCCAGGGTGTTCGCTATCTCCCACCTTTCTCAGAGACTGTGGGAGAAAGGGGTAAAATTGCCTGGTGTAATCGACCCCTGATATTTCGTGCCCTGTTCGTGGCCAAAAACCCGTTTGGGCCCCGTTTTCGGCCCCCTTTTTCCCCGTTCCAGGAGCTCGTTGCCACACAGTGGCACATAACACACCCCAGAACACTCAATGCCGGGCTGGATGTGGACAACTACTCTCTAGATTAGCTTGAACTTTCCCGTCGGTGGACCACCAGGAGGCAGTACTCTTGAGGGCGCTTCCCTCCTTCCATTGCAACGCCACGTGCGGCGCCCGTCGCTCTGGCTCCTGGTCGCCGGCCCCAGATCGTGGAGCAGCGCCTCTAGCTCCTTCCCACCAGCGCCGCTAGCTCCTTCCGCGACCACGGGCTCGGCAGCTCGGTGCACTGCACCACGCCGCCCTCCCACAGGAACGGGATCACCTCCTTGTCGACCTCCCTAACCTCTGACGCCCAGGGGTCGTTCGGCCCCAGCAACCGGTATACCGGAGCTGGAGGTAGCCCTCCTCCGTGAGGGTCGTCTGCACAAGCTGTGCAGTCAGGCCCACGGGCAGATCATTCATGGATCACACAGCGCTGCGTGCCGTTGATCACGGAAACCTCGACCACTAGGTTGCTCTGCCCACCACATGATACTCTCATATTGGGTCCCTCCCCTCCTGGTGGCCCAATACCAAAGGGAAACCCTCAGCGAGATGCCACTCCTGCACGGTCCTCCAGCCGACCTAAACAGGCCAGAATGGGCCAATACATGCATGTGTAGGCCTATCCAGGCCTAGGGGGGAAAGAGAAAAAAAGGGCCCACCCTAATATTTCGTGCCCCGTTCGTGCGAACTTGCCCCTATTTCGGTAACACCATTGCCGCCTCAAAAAATTTTTCGCGCGCGCTTCGCGCGCGCGAAATCATGCAACATCGGCCCCTCAGACAAATTCCTCAAGGGTCCAGACCAGGGTACTATATATGTTTGGCGCAAGGGGCCCATTTCACGGTTCGCGGCTGCAAAATGGAGGTTTTGCGGCAATCAGTGAGTACTTCGGGAGTTGGTGACGAACCCAAAACAGGATCACGGACCGTCGCCGATACCCGTTCTCGAGAAGGAAGGGCACGGTCACATGCGCTCGTTAGTTCCTGTTGGACAGATTTCACAGGGGATAGGGGGGTCTGGGGGGCGGAGCCCCCCAGCCGCCGGAGGCCACGGTAGTGAACATTTGGCAGCCTCGTCCCCGAGTCCGCTTCATAGTCGAACACCACATACAGACAACGTGCACCTTGAGACAGCATGCTCAAGAGGTACATCGGCCTGGTGCCTGCGGCAGGCCACTATGCTCTTGGCTTCGGCCTCCTCTGGCTTTGACCATGCTCCGACGGTCCCCAGCAGGTTCAGATCTCGCTCCTTTGGAACGTGGTGGTATCAATTTGTACGAGAGGGTGCTGCCCTTCTCCTTCAGAACCCCTTCCCATCCGAGGCAAAAACTTCCGAGAAACTTTTTTTATTTAATTTCCCCCCCTTGGGAGAAATGCCCGGGAGAGAGGTGGGAGAAGGGTTTTCCCAGAATCATTTTTTTAACGAAATAGGCCCCTATTTCTCCCCCGAGCGAACGCCCTGCCCGACCCCCAGCGAGATCACTGGGTGTCACCCCTGTTTCGCCTTGCCCCCTGAAAGGTGTCGCCTCCTGACGGGGCGGCCAGGGGTCGTGCACCCTCTCCTGCTGCTGAACTGCGCAAGAGGGGCAAGGGCGCTGTGCCTTGCTCAGCACGACATGAGATGCAGAGGGACACGGCATCATATCAGAAGGTGCTGCCGAAGAAGCGTCCTTTCCCAGACCGGGCGCAGTCAGGCGACTCTTGCAGACCCGAAAGATGCCTGCAAGCAGTCCGAGGCGATGCCACCGCTTCGGGCCTTATGGTGTCTGTTGGATACCGCTGCCCTGCTACCTTCGTGGGGATATCAATGGGAGGGCCACGACCAGTGCGTTGGAAAGGGTATCCAATTTGCCGTTGCCGATGCAGTGGAAGGGTCAGGCTGCCGCAATGACATCCGGGGGCGAAAAAGACGTACTACGGTGCTTCCGTCACGCACCGGCCGGATGACAAGGTGCAGCGGTGGAGGATACGCTTCACCGCCGCCCTATGGACGGGCCCTCCCCGCAAAGGGGCAGACCAGGACATGGGGGCCAGGAAGTGTGCCTCTGAGGGCGGAATCAGTCACCAGTGAAGGTGAATGTGCTGGCACAGGAAGTGGCCTGAGGCCGTGCCGTCGGACAGAGCAAGCGGAAAGGGGAGAACGGCGTATCCCATCCCGGCTTGGCCTCTCAGAACGGCTGTGAAAAGGAAGCACAGCCACCGCACGTTGCTGCCAGTTAGCGAGATATCGCACACCTCAAGCAGCAGCGATCGCAGCTTCCGGGAGACCAGGAAGCTGGACAGCCCCCTGAAAAGCACCAAGGCAAAGTCGCTTCGGAAGTGGTATCTCAGTGATGACATGTGTGTATCCCACCCGGGTGTGCACCGACACGAACCCTCCAGCTCTCTGTTCTCGCACCAGAGCCCACTGCACGACTGAAAGCAGGCGGGGAAGGGTTTACATCGAGGAGCCTGCCCAGCAATTCGTGCTCGTTGCATACACCGCACCGTAATGCGGCACCATCAGTGAGGGTGAGAAATATATTTGGCTTGAATTTGCTTGTAAGCACGACGTGGTGATGTTTTCCGTTGTCGCCTTGTATGTCGGTATGTCGTGGACACCACAGCTCGAGCACGCGCCAAAATCCTTGAGCTTTAACAACGTGAGGTTTGCAACAGAATAGTGAGTGGGAGCGAAGTAGAAGAAAGGGTAAGCTAGAGGTGACCCCCCCTTCACTCGATAGGCAGGGTGTGTCCGAGCACTAGTGTTGTTTGGCCTGTGTTGTGTCGGTACGTTGTGTGGGCAAAAGTAGGCTGTGTTGGGCGTGAGTAAACGCACCATGCTTCCCACCAGTAGTCATTCAGGCATGTAAGCCAGAGTGGGAGGGGAACTGGGGGGAACGTTGGAGCACCAAGACCGGTGCCAAAAATGTTAAGCGTGGAGTGGCGTGGAACTGCCACCACACTATAATGGCTAAAGACAGCCAAAGAAAAAGAAAGAAATAAAGAATCAAACACACAAATGGCGAGAAAGGCGCTTGAATGGCGCGATGCGGAAGAGTCGCACCGCGTATTCAAACAACACATAATCATATGCCGAAGCCGAGGGGTCTCAGCTCGAGCCGAGAGTTTAGTTAGCTCTTTGATGTTGAGTCAGATGCACCCGACCTCGTGCCATCAGAAGAACGCCCCAACCTTTTCCTTCATCGAGCGGTTGTTGCGAGCCGCATTGCACGCAGTCCTCCCACACGAGTTCCCCGCTGCTGAGCACACATTTTCCCTCCCGCAGCCCCACTTGCATCCGTATTTGAACGTCGGCTCACTCCCCTTGTACGTGGCCTTCACGAACCCGACGCCCAAGCTCACGCTCGCTGCGTTGTGCGACATTGTGATCCTACGTGCCGATATTGTGTTGTGTTGAAGGCAACCTGGTTGCATTGAGTGGCTGTGCAGAATAACTGCAAGATGACGGAAAGGCTTTTGGCAAAAACAAATAATACGTGCCAACTCCGCGGACCACAAACCACGGACCTCCCGAGACAAGGGACTTCGCGCTTGCACACCCTGCTCAACAATGTGCTCCGGACACAACGCTCTCCTTCTCGGGAGAAGGCCGGACACTAACACCAGGAGCGTTCTTTCTGCGGTACAAAGTCATGGTTGCAGGAAGACGCATCTGCCGCGATGAAGCGACGAGGGGCAGGGCTGCAGTTCGAAGTTCGAAGTGTAAACACAGTCCAGGGGGCTGTCTGATGCACGCCCATACGAGAAAGAACATGATGCTGCCGCTCTTGCTTCCTACAAAGCCGGGTTGGCTGGTCGGCTCTCACGTCAAGGAGGCTATTGATGACATGGTCAGCTGTGGTCTTCCGGCACCTGCAGGGTTGACTGCAGGCTGCCAGCAGGTTGACCAGGACCATGCATACACGGCAGACAACACGGTCTGTATCCCGCGAGCTGAGTCACGCAGGTCTGCCTGCGTGCTCAGGCTTCAAGGACCACTGGCTCCAACCCAAGGTGGAGGCGGACCTCTCGCAAGAACAGGGTGGAGGTGCACCGCAGTACTTCGAACGTCAATTTGTGTTAGTATATAGTGTACACCCACGCGGCGGCAGGCCTACGACGCGCGAGACAGCAAGCCGAGAAATAAAAGAGTGGGGAGTTGGGTCCAGTTTAGCAAAGTGCGCTACAGTTGCTGGAGCCGATACACTGCGACAAAACGCACCGTGCTTACGGGAAGCGTTCAGATCGAAAAAGGTTGCAGTGGGAGCAATAAATTGTTGCCGGGTTTTCTCCGGGGGCACTTCCTGTGTCCACGGATGCCCACACGGAGAGGGTGACGGGAAATCCGTACGACGCAGGGCGTCCTGAGATGGGGTCATCGGAGACCGCCACAGCCTCCCGCTGCTGTTCCAGATGTCTGACATGTGGGCCATTACTCCCAGGAACCTGTGCCCATGTCTTATCGATTTGGATCCGAAGGTTGTGCAGGCTATCTTCATCGTGCGCAGTGAACAAGTCTGCTCCTACAGATCCTGTTCCGCACGCCCGAAGGATCATGCGATACATTCTCCTTGAAAACGCTGAGGGTACCGGCTGGTACGCGATTGCTGTGCAACAGGTGCACAGCCGTACGTAAGGGTCCTGTGCAAAAAAAAGATAGGGCTGTTGTTTGTGCACCAAATCCGAGCAAAGCAAAAGCAACTCTGATGAGGATGTTGTATTTGTTGCCCAAGCGCTGCCCACTATCTTCTTGACACTGACAGGAGCCCTGCTGCCAGTGGATATCCCCCGTGGCGAAAAAAAAAATTTCTCCCAAAAAAAAATATTTCTGGAAATCAGCTTGGCGAAAAAAAATATTTTCGCCACGGGATTTTTGGCTGGGGGGAAAAAAGTCCGAGTTTCCCTGGAGGTCAGATTTCTTTTCAACTATTTCTCAAAGCCCCGAACGCACAGCAGGCCAAGCTGGTCGATACATCGACAGCGAAATTTGTGTCCTCTTTTGGATTTCACGACTGTGTCAAAGGCAGGCACAGGAGGACGCTCTGGTTGCGCAGTGGACGACGTTGAAGACTATGCTTCGCCAGTTCCGTCAAGAAGTTGCTAACAGTCACGTACACTTTGGTTGTTTATGGTTTACACTTCCCCGCAAGACTTGCTCGATGATGTCCTCAAGTATGCGAGGATATTTGGAGTCCGGCCTCTCAGTTTCCGCTGCGGGCTTCAGTTGATGACATTCAGGTCATCCAGACGGACAAAATAATGCAGAGGAAGACCTCGTTCGGGCAATTTGGCAACGGCAAGTACGCGTTGGGGCGGAGGTTCCAGAAGGGCGGGGCAGGGCATGACTGACCGAGCGGGTTGAGGTTTCGGCGCCCGAAGGGCGCCGAAAAAAATTGAGGGGTAAAAAAACAATTCTGGCAAAATCGAGGGTCGAGAAAATTTTTTCGCCACCGGAAAAACCAGATTTTGGTGTCAGGATACAGCCTGCCTGCTGCAGTAAAAAAAAATAGCGCTCCTTCTGCTGGTTCGGGCACTAGTGCGGCAAAGACACTATAATACTCTGCAGAGCAAGGATTTACAGGACTACCCGGTTCGGATATCAGCATCAGAGCTGTGCCCACAACATATCCGCCCTTCAGCGGGTTTTGAATGCTTGCAATGCGGATGCGCAGTGCTCGGCCTCAGGAAGGTACAGCCGAGGCGAGAGCACCTGGAGGGTTTGGCCGCAGAGACACATGCCAGCATGTCAGCAGGGCGCAGGACAGGCGGTCCACATCGGCTGCCTGGATATAAGGCCTGGGCAACGATGAAGGTAGGCTTCAGACAGCGAAACATGGGTTGTCCTGCTGATCGATGCGATGCAAAGATGCGCATCATTCCTACCGGCCCGCGGAGAAGCAGGGATACTGACCAAGGGTGTGCAAGGGTGTGCCCATGCTCAAGGCAGGGGGCTGCTATTCAGCCGCGAGGCAGACTTGGACGACAGGGGCACAGATGTAAGCGAGCCTGCGATGGGACTGCCTCTAGGGAACATGAGACTGCGCCCCCTGCTGTGGTCCGGAAGGAAGGGGCTGAGCAAAAGAGGGTGCTGGTCCCTGGAACCCTGATGAGGAGCTACCAAGCCAACCGGGGAGGAGGAGGTGCAGGGGCTGGTCCGGAAACCATGCATGCGTGGCACACCTCCAGTAGACATCCGGGGAAGGGGCACATAGTATGGTACTCCTCCAAGTATATGCTGATGCTCCTGGACAGGACCTGCAGTGCAAATACGATACCCGGACAGGGGCCTCAGTCCTCTGGGGGTATCCGGCCCCACAGTCAGTCCGGAGATAGCGAACTTTCACCCGATGCAATGGGTGACACCGGCGAGTCCCCGGAGCCGCTCCGGGTTGCGTCCACTGACGGCCTTGACCTGGAGTGGAGCAAATGTGGGACTTGTGGAAGAAGATCCCGTTGGCCTAAGACTTACAACACCAGGTTCCACCGATCCTGCTTCACACCTGATGGGGCGCACCAGGGGAGGTTGGAGTGTGCTAGCGCCGAAACACAACGAGCACCGGGAGACCATGTGGCGTCGTGCACCTCGCTAACTTGCTCAGACGTTACCTCAGGACTGTAGCACCTGGCAACACGTTCCAACACACGACCTTGTCCACTGGATACAGTGGTGATGGCGCTCGTGCGATGCTGGAGCAAGTGTCGCAATGCCATGCGGGAGTTGGACTCTTGCCTCAGGAGCGTGGAGCCACCACAAGCCTGCTGGACCCCATCCCGGACGCAAGGACCTCGTATCGATCCTGAAGGGTAGCTGACACGGCGAACGGCAAGGTGCCCATCCACAGCTGTACACAAGAGACAAGACGAAGCTGGCGCCCTCTCTTTCCACCGGGAGGACGTGGAGATGTTAGAGGGGCCGACGACAGCACCGGGTGAGACCTACACGGTGGACCCCAGCGGGGGTAGGGCAACCCTTTTCGGGGGTCACAACTAGCGGGAGTTTTTGGCGCGAGCGGGAGTCTATTTTCCCCCTATTTTAGGCTAAAGACTCCCGATAGCGGGAGTCTTTCATCTGAGACTCCCGCTTATTCGCCCATTAGGGGGAGTTCTCAGACTCCCGCTAGGGTGGCTGGAGTCCACCGAGGCGCACACCTGGATTCTGAAGCGACGAAGAGATCAGCCTCGTGTGTACTGTAGTCGACAGCTGGGTCACAGTGGATTCACCCCCCTTTCGTGGACGGGGTTACCGCTTCTTTTCAATCTGGCCGAGCGGACGGGAGGGGGAGGAGTCCGGTATTGCAGTTGCTGTCGCGCCTTCCCGACCACAGATGTGGGTGCCATTGCGCGCATTGCGAAGAAGAATGTATACTCATCGACAGATGACACCACACTGTCCTGGCGGCACACCCGTCGTGTTGAAAACGATCTGTGCCCCCGCTGGATCGTAAAGTGACAGCAAAACGAGACAACAACTGCCGAAAGTTGCTTTGTTGGAACGCAGACACCACTCTTTGTGTCCACCACTCCCCGGTCTGATGAAGTGGTGTGAGTGGGTCGCACGATCCGGCTCAAGGCACAGAAAGTTTCCCCAGTTGGCTACGCCGAACTAACAAAAAACAAAACCATCAGCAGGAACGAACAGAAGTCCACCGCGTGAGAGGTGACCGCACCTTTGCTGATGTGTCCCTGAGGGACAGGCTGACGGGTGTGGATCTGAAGGCCGAAGCCTTGTCGAGGCTCGTGGTGGCTGCATCCGCTAAAGGGCGACGCTGTCGGCAGGAGGGGAAAGGGCCCTAAGGCACCACCGTCTCGTCGGCCAGATGTCACAGAGATTGAGTGGCGGCAGTTGGAGGAGAAGCGGCACTGGCGCTCGTCGAGCATGGCTGCACGGATCCTGGGCACATTCCCTGACATACTGGCCCCGCGTCAGCAGCAGGGGGCGGCAACGGGCTCTCAAGATTATCATCGTTGCAATGGTCGTACCTTGGCTCCGCACCGAGTAGCTTCGACAGTCTCGGCTGGGAGAGCGGCGTCACTGGCACGCACCTCCTGACGCATGGGTTAGTCCTTGGCAGCTTGTTGAACCGACGTCTCGTCTCCCAAGATACAAGCGTCCCATCGTCGGGCTGGGGGGCAGCACGCCCAGAGTCGACACACTGTCTGTGTCACACGTGTCGGTGATGGGACGCAGGTGTCAGAGAGGCATTCGGATCAGCGACACCAGTTTTGTGAGCAGCACTAGCCTCGTCAGTGACGGGCGACGGAGGAAGACAAATGCTGAGAAGTACGAAGCCTACGAGGGGGACGGGGAGTACGAAGGAGACGAGGAGCAGGGGGGGGTGCTCCGATTCAGATGGACCCTTCGACAGTCTCGAGGGTATGTGTGTGCCTGACACGGTATGTGTGTCGCGTGCACTACGACAGGGCGCAGAGGATGCCACCCATAAACCACCTGGGGGTGGGCGGCGTGTTCGCCCACTCGCAACCCCAGTTTGAGCCCTGCTGCAGCTGGGTCCCGTGCCTTGCGAGGTCCGGCGTGCCTGAGGGGTATAGACGAGGCCCTGCTGCTGCATACGCTGATGGGCTGCAGCGTCCTGACGGTGGGAGCTGGAGGCGAAACTGTGGAGCGGTGCCTTGTGCACCTTCGACAGGAGACCTCACCTGCCAACCAAGGACCAAGTACTCCAACTTCAACACCGCCCAGATCACGGAGGAGCCGGCAAAACGGTTGTGGCACACCTCTAAGCAAAGCTTGCCTGGCTGTTGAAGGCGATGGGACGGACGGATGTGATGTCGAGCAAGGCACGGTGTCCAACATCGAGTTTGCTCTGTAGATCCCTCCAACAACAACAACACCCTCCAAGAGGTAAGCCAACCCTGTGATGAACATGCGTGGCAGCCTCACGATGATGGTGCCGAGGAAGCTCGCAGAAAGGCATGTCGGCGTGTGCACCACAACGTCCTGAAGGTGATGTGCTGCGAGCAGCACAGGACACGCACGGGTACCCGGGACCATCAGAATAACCAGGACGACGGCTCCTTCGCTGAATCTTCGCTCACGACACCGAGCACGATGACGATAGGGATAGTGGCCAGTCATATAGCCCGGTGCAGTAGCAGTAAGTCGGAGGCGGGGACACAATACAGTGAACATCACTATAGTTCAGTTACCAAGGTATTTTGGAGACTTCGGCACACCGTCCGAATCCGAATTGTGTCAGGTTTCCTTTTAGAGATACGATGCCCGTTATTATGACTCCTATGAAGATGGCTACATATGCCCTACAGTAAGGACCCTCACATACGAAGAGACAGCGGCTCTTCAAGCGATGCTTGCCGGACTTGCAGCCAGCCTCCAGATCCCTCACCCCTCCCACATCAACGTGGCAAGGTGTGAGACTTAGTGCGACAGTTGTGGAAGGACAAGCTGTGCTGCGATGCTGCATCCCGAGCACGGCAATGCCCTGGTCGACAGATGCAGATGTGCCCGTGGCGAATCACCGGGCTCCATCTGGAGCGGGTGCAAGGAGAAGAGTGCCTGAGCGCATCTCCAACCACACAGGAGAGCCCCGCCCTGCTGTGGCATCCCTGCAGACTCATTGGAGGGAGGGAGGGGCTGGCCCACCGATGCTCCCCTTTGCCATGCTGTTGGCTCGATCAGGAGGGCAGGTTCTCCTCCCGAAGAGCGCGTTGAACAGGGCAGCACCACACGCGCTGACGGACCGCGAGATGGGTCGGCGGTGTCCTGGCACACGATGCAAGATGCATGAGCTGCAAGGCATACACAGCGACGAAGGACGGCTATCGTCATTGCGAACAGCATCCGTGCGGACCGGCGGCACTGCGGCTGCGCAGGGGCTCAGCGACATCACGAAGCAGGCAGAGCAGACAGCCTGTGCAGTCATCGGGACGCGAGTAGCTTCGTCGGGACCAGGAGGCGCAGGTGCGCAAGGCCAAGGGGCAGCGATGCAGCAGAGGGACCAAGCGGTGCGGGATGGGACACGCACACCCGTTCACACAAAAGGGACACCGTCAGCACCGCCAAGACGAAGTGCCCGTGGGGTGTGCACTGCAGGGCAGGCACGGGGTGTTCCCACGAGGCCGCAGCAACCTCAGGGCAAGCGGTGTAGTTATGAAGCACGGTGGCATGTACGGCTGCGGAAGACGACGCCACGGCGCTGTGAGCATGGGCGTGCAGACCACTGCAAACAGGATGTGAACTCCGGTGGTCGCAAACTGCCCGACACTGCTCCGGGCAGTGCCGCTCGCACGCTTCGACGGGGGCTACGCGCTAACCCAGGGTTACGGGCTTGGTAGGACAGAAGTGGGGGACTCGTTGTGAACGTGAAGCAGAGGACACACGACATGTCGGAACCAGTTGACGAAGGTGACCACCCCCCACATTGTCTGCCGACATCCTGCCGCTGCGCCTGCAGCAGGAAGAACCGTAGCCACAGCAGCAGGGCTGGAGCGTATCCCCTCCTCGCTACCGGAGGGCCAAGCGGCTTACAGGCGTCACGCTAGGACTGCTGCTGGAGCTCTGCTCTGCAGGTGAAGGCATCAAACTGGGCAGCAGAAGGAAGGTCGGTGCAGGGTAGAAGAGGACGAAGGAGCTGGCAGGGCCTGCCCATGACAGCGGTACACCGACGTGACAATGCAGGCATTCGCTTGCTGCGAGGAGTGGGTGCCTCAGAGCCACTGAAGCTGTCCACACAACGGCAACACACTCACACCAGGCGGTGGTGGGTGACGTGGACGAGACCAGGCACGATAAGGAATTAGTTGAACCCTGTGGGGCCATCACGAAGTGCACATCAGCGAGCATCCTCCCACAGCAGGCTGTGCAGCACAGCACTGTCTGACACCGAAGCATCCCCTATGTAACCGTATACGGCATCACAGCAGCCAGGTCATGTTGGGGCGACGGACGCCACCCTTGTCTGCACCCTTGTCTGCACCCTTGTCTGGGCATCGCACATTCGCATTGCACTGGCCTGTGAATGCGGCGGACCATTCGATACCCAGGCCACAGCTGTGATCCCACGGAACACAGAGGCATCCCAACCAAACCTGGCCACCGCGTCGAACTCCACTACCCGGATGGCACCATGCACGACCCTCCTCGGGCGTTCGCCCAACCCGATGCATAATAACTACCTGGAGTAACCTGAGGTGAACCCGATGAGCATGTGCCCGACCTGTATAACCTTGTGCCCGATGTAACACCTGTGAACCCATGACGTAACCTGTGTGAACCCGTAGAAACCTGTGAGTTAGAACCCGATATGTTAAGTGTCGCCCCAAAACCGGGAAGTGACCCAAGAAGACCGATACGCCGTTAATGTAAACCGTTTTGAACCGTAATGCCCATTTGTTCGGGCAACACCATAATGAAATGAGACCCGGATGACCATGTAGCGTTTGCATTAGAGCAAACCCACCCCCAGCACTTCCACCTCTCGACTTCTACCGCGGCATGAAGGTAGAAGTCAGCCGAGAGGATAGCGACCACCTCCCCACTCCTCGACCCCTCTACCCCCCCTGCACCGCCGCGACGCTGTCGTGAAGACAGGTGGGGGTGATCTGCTCAGAGCGCACGAGCGTGTTGGTGCTGCGATGTCTGCGTTGCTTGCACCCTCCCACCCCACCGGCGGCTGCGGCGTCGCATCTGTGCGACTCCGTGCCCTCCCTCTTCCCATCTCCCCAGCCCACAGCGGCTCCCACCCCACCCCAACCCGCTCCCCATCGGGCGAAGCGGCTGCACAGCAAAGGCTGAACACCGCTCCGCCAAGCCTTCTCTCTCAGGCCCCACTCTCCCCCACCCCTACCCCTCGCCCCTCCGTCTCGACCCTACGGCAGGCGCGTGGTGCAAGCACCACCCAGGTTGCCGAGGGGAGGCACGGGAGCTCGACCGTCATCACAGGGGCGATGACCGGAGCAGGGCTGCGGTGCGGCTGTGCTGCTGTCTGGGCGATTCGGCTGTTGCGGCTTGCCTGCCCCCCCCCCCCCCCGTGGCAGAGGCGCTGGACATCCCATCAGCCAGGCCGATTGGTGTCGCTTATAATATTGCACCCAGCACACCCCCCCCTCCCACCCTTCCCCGTCGGCTGCGGCTGCGGCGTCGCGTCTGTGCTGCTCCGCCCTCCCCCGCCTCACCTCACCCAACCCCAACGTCCTTCTCGTCTCCCCAGCCCACAGCGGCTCCCACCCCACCCCAACCCACTCCCCATCGGGCGAAGCGGCTGCACAGCAAAGGCTGAACACCGCTCCGCCAAGCCTTCTCTCTCAGGCCCCACTCTCCCACCCCTACCCCTCGCCCCTCCGTCTCGACCCTACGGCAGGCGCGTGGTGCAAGCACCACCCAGGTTGCCGAGGGGAGGCACGGGAGCTCGACCGTCATCACGCAGAGGGGCGATGACCGGAGCAGGGCTGCGGTGCGGCTGTGCTGCTGTCTCGGCGATTCGGCTGTTGCGGCTTGCCTGCCCCCCCCCCCTCCCCCCCTCGCGTCAGAGATGCAGGGCATCGCCAGGGCGTTGGACATCCCATCAGCCATGCCGATTGGTGCCGTCTAGAATACTACACCCGGTACACCCCTCCCCGTGGGGACCACCCCCACATTCGCAGAAAAAGCGGCGCAAATCGCAGGCAGAGGGTGTGGGGATGGAGGGGTGCGGGTGCGGGCTCATTCAATACTATATGTCTGCCTCCGAGTGTGTGCAACAGCGGAGCTGTGTGTCCAAAGGGGGGAGAGAGCGTTCGGTGTGCCGGGAGGCAGCTCCCGTGGGGGTGGCTGAGAGAGCAGTGGGGGGCTAGAGGAAACGTTATCACCGGTGGCAGGCAAATGTTTTGACACAGAAGATGGGGGGGAGGGGAGGCTTTTGCGCTGTCGGTGGTTGTTGCGTGAGGTAGCCTCCGCGTGTAGCTCGCCGTGTCGTGGCGGCACAACAATGCAAGCGATCTATCGAGTCTCTAAGCAACGCATTGCCACCGCATCCAAAGACAGACAGGCAAGGCACGGAGAGGCCCACGCGGGCAAAATACCCACACATATCACAAGGTAGGGTTGGGTTTTCTACATTCTTTTAAACCACCCCCCCCCCACCCCACACCCCCAACACCACCGCCCCCTCCATCTCTACACTAAGAACAATAAACACCACACCCGAGCGGGGTTGCCTGACCCCCTCCCCCCCATCCGCCCCACCCCGATACACTCTAGAGGCTGTCATGCCGCTGCCCAGCCTTGGTGTCATCGGCTTGCGATGCGAGGTGCTGCCGCGCCTTTGCCATCCGCTTCTGCTTCTCATTGAGGCCGTGGAGCAGGCGGGGGACGGGCTTGTTGTACAGCAGGAGATAGAGGAAGAATGCAGCGGTGACAGCCATGGAGAAGGCCGCAGCCAGCCACGCGAGGAAGAGGGATGCGCCATAGGTGCAGCTGCCGGTGCGGAGGTCCTGCGGCTGCGAGACGGTGATCCCCTGCCAGGAGAGCAGCTCGCAGAGGTCGTGGTTGCAGTACCGCTTCTGCATGGTTGTCATGAACAGCCCGCAGGACACAACGCCGCTGAGCGTTGTCACCAGTGACTCGGCAAGGAGGAGGGCGGGCAGCATGGCGTGCGCTGCAGGCCTGCACAGCGAGACGCACAGCGTCAGCAGCACCGCGGTCGCCCCGACCAGCATCACAACCAGCAGGATGTGGGAGCCTGTCGCGCGCGCCGCTGCGTCCTCCGTGCTGCACCTGACAGAGTCGAAGCTGATCCCGGTGCACTCAGTGCTGCCCAGGGTTGTGTTGCACAGCTGCAGGAAGCCGTACTCCAGCCGCATCGCATCGGTGCTGGGGAGCCCCGCCTCCAGCGGGGTCACCCGCACCACCACCTCGTACCACGCGTTGCCGGCAATGGCGGCGACGAGCAGCACCGCCACCACCCCCGTCAGCCCCAGCGACGCCTTCGCAACCTTAACATACGGCAGCTGCATGCAGCTCTGCCTGTGGAGGAAGGGCTCCGACTCGGACTCCGCATCCGGCCCTCCCCCGTGCCGCACGCCCTTCCCCCCCGCTCCGCGCACCGAGGCCACAGCCTCCCGGACAGACGCGGTTGCCTGCGCCAGCGCTGTCGCAACAACGCCCCGCTCACCGGGGGGGGCTCCGGAGGCAGCGGTGTCGCCGGTGGTTTCGGTCGCAGGGGGTGGGGGCTGCTGTTGCTGCTGCTTCCCCTGCCCCGCCAGCCTCGAGGGTCCGAAGGCCAGGTCCAGCGGGTTCTGCGGCGGTGTCCCGGATTCGCCTTCCGCGGCGTGCTGCGGGGAGAGGTGGGGGCGCGACGGCGTGGCGGCTGCGGCTGGATATGGGGGTGCGTGCGGCTGGACGGAGGCGAAGAGAGTCATGCTGGCGTGGGGCTCCCCGGTTGCGGGGCACACCGCGACCTGGGAGAGCATGCCGCCGCACTCCCCGCAGTAGCGTGCGGTGCGCATCGGCGATGGCATTGCTGGGGGTGGGCCGGGCAGCCCTGGCGGTAGGAAAGGGTGTGCATGTGTGTGGTGTATATCACATGAGACATCGAAAAAAGATGCCCCGCATATATCGGATCGGCAAACCTGTCGTCCTAAGAACAGCAGTGTCACCCCTGCTGTGTGGTTTGGCAAGGCTTTCTATTTTTGCCCCGCCTCCCTGAGATTTGGGTGCCCCTCCCACCCGGCCCTCCACCCCCCCCCCCCCACACTCTCTAAAACCAAACACCCGCTTGGCTGGGCTTCTCCACTGAACATAAGGGGGGGTGGACGGATGGGAGGTGTGTGTGTGGGGATGCAGTGCCATGTCTACTCACCCCTTCGTATCTAATCGGACACAACCCTACACCGCGAAGATCGCTATTTGACAAAAGTACATAAGAGAGAGGGGGGGGGGTGAGAAGGATCCACAAGATCTGAACGGCTAGAGGGGCTAGAGGGCCACATCGCAAGACATGTGGCACGAAACCAAACATACCCCGACCCCACCCCCCCCACCCCCTCTACACGAGAGATAAACTCGAACACCTCAACCTCACTGACACTTCCCTCCCCCCCTTTCCAAGGCAAGCCAGGCAGATGAAAAAGCCCTGCCCACCAGTGGGTACAGGTTAGCCATACGCCGATCTGCTCCTCCGCAGCCGCGGCTGCCTCTCAGGCAGCACCGCCAGGTCCGACTCCCTGTCACGCCTGGCTGACCGTGCCCTGCCGCAGTGCGGCAGCCACGGGTCCATCCCCTTCATCGGGTGCACCGGCGCGAAGGGCCTGTCGGCTGCCGAGGCGTGCTCCAGCGACACCAGGTTCGCCAGCACCTCGCTCCGTTTGACGCTGTCGGGGTTCGACGGGCCCCCGCAGCGGGGGTGCACCGCCTCGAGGTATTCCTCTTGTGCAAGCTTCTCCTCAACCATCAGGCGGGCCAGCGCCTTGCCGCCCTGCGCTGCCCACCTGTCGTGGGGGAGCTCTTCTTCCGGCAGGGTTTTTGGTGGAGGCTGCTGCTGTGCTGCGACAAGCTGGCGGTCCACAGCGTCACGTTGCTTTGCAATGCTGCGTGCAAAGGTGCAGCTCACCCACGGTGTATCCGCGTCGATGCATGGGTTGTCCGCAATGGCATCGCCGTGCAGCTTCGCATGCTGCCTGTCCCGCAGCACCGTGTCTGCGGAGGTGCGTGTGGTCCGCTTCCCCAGCATCCGCATCGCAGCGGTGGTGCGCCGCGCAACCTCCTCGCGTGTCAGCTTTGCCAGCTCGCCCCCTCCCTTCTCCGCCCACCCCGCCGCCTTCGCCGCCAGCTCCTCCTCCGGGATCAGGGGGTACTCCGTCCGCAGCCCCACCACCTCGCGCGCCATCCGCTTCTCCGCCGACGCCTTCAGCCGGGCCGCGCGCCGCGCCACCCCATCATCATGCAGCCGCTTCACCGAGGCTGCCAGCCGCTCCCCAGAGAGCGCCGTGCCGCCGGTGCCCGGCGTGGCGGCAGGGGCAGGGCCCCCGGGGCGGGTCGGGGTCTGTGGCGGCACCCTCCGCAGCTTCCCCTTGTTGCTGTGGAGGCGGTCGACGGACCGCTGCTGATCGCCATACGACTGCGCGGGGTGGGTGTGCTGTGGGGTCGCGTGGGGTGGGGTGGCTGCGGCGGCGGTGGCAGCGGAGGCTGTGCGCCGTGCCCTGGCCTGCGACAGGTTGCTGTAGCGGCGGAGGGGGACACCGCGGTCCAGCGCTTCCAGCGTGTCCACCACGGAGTCAAGGTCACGCTCACTGCATGCAGGGGAGAAGGTCTCCCCGTCAGGCGCGACCTGCCATATCTCTCGGCTGCCCTGGCTGACGGCAGAGCTCATGGCAGAGGCCTGGAGACTCTCGGCGGGGGCTTGCTGCCTGCATGCAAACACGGCGAGGGGGAAGGGGGTTTTGATTGCCGGGAGTGAAAGCAAAGGCAGGGGGATGGGCAGGGGGGGAGGGGGGGGATGGTGGTGGCGGTGGTGGTGTAAAGATCTGTGTGGGATGGATGGCGGTGGAGTGGGGTTGAGAGGAAGGCACAGAGGGGGGGGGGGTGTGTGCTCGCTTCCACCTTCAAAACAGTACTTTGCAGGAAGGGGGGTGGGGGGCTGGGGTGACTTTGGGGAGATGCGAGAGAGCGGGGGGAAGAGGGGGGGGGGGGGCGACTTGCAAATGGCTAACGGCGAATTCCAAAAAAACACCGCCGTTCCCAACCTCCTGTTTTTTTCTCTCATCGGGTTTGTTTCGTTGTGGGGATTGCCCCCACCCCCACCCCTACCTACCTACCCAACCACGCCCCCCCTCCCCCCTTTTGCCCACTTGTGGCAATAAACCGCTCGTCCCGGTGGTGGTAGGGGGGTGGGGGGAGGGCTGGGCTGGGCTGAGGGGGGGGGGGGAAAGGGGGGGGACGAACGTGATGGATGCGTTGTGCACATGCAGACGGCGGGGAGGGGAGGGGGGGGGGGGGAGGAAGGGGGGGGATGGGGAGTGTGTGGTTGGGTGGGGGGTGGGGGGGTGCAGATCACGGGTCGGGCACCTCTCTCTGCCACGCTATACCCCTTCCCTCACCACCACCCCCTCTCTCTCCCCCCGCCTTCTTCCTCCCCCCACCGCCACCAACATACGCCACAATTTCTCGTTTTTCTTCTTCTCTTCTTCGTCTTCTCTCTCTTTCTCTCTGTATTTTCCCTCCAACTTATTTTTGATCTGAAATCTCCCATAACGACAGGGGGGTGGGGGGGGGGGGGGGAGGGGGTGCAGGGGAAAGGCGCCCAACCTTTTTCCCCCACCATCTCTTTCTCTCTCTTCCCGACAGCACACCACATCACCGCCCGCCCCTTAGATTGTGATTTACCCACGGGAAGAACGATGTGTGCGTGCGCTGAGGGGATTTGCGGGGGAGGGGAAGTGGGGGGGGGGGGGGGGGGGAGACGGGTTCGGCTTGCGCTCAAAACATCTAATATATCCTGGTGCTCGCAGGTTAACTTTTTCTTCTTCTTTTTCCCCCCCCACCCCACCCCACCCCCCCCTCTCCCCCCCCCCCCTCCGTCTTCTTGGGCAACCAGCACCCGCAAGAATAGTAACCAAAAAACCACTCACACACACACTCAAACTGGGAGGGCAAGGTTGCAAGGTGTGTGAGTGATGTCCAGAGGCAAGGGTATGGGATGGGGGGGGGGGGCGGTGGGGGTGATGTGAGCAACATTCACCCTTCACTGCCCATCTCTCTCAAATGATTAATGTGCGAGTGGGGTGGGGGGAGAAAGGGTTATACATTAGCCCCCGTGATGTCAATAACTGCGCCCCCCCCCCCACACACACACACACACCCCCAGCCACCAACACCTCACAGCGTCAATAGGCAGGGAAAACGAGAAAAAAGGCAGGCTTTTGCCCCCATTCCCACCACCACCCCCCCCCCCAGTTCAGCAACCCAGTGGAGAGGTGGGCCCCGTGATCAAACGAGAGTGTCGCCCGCCCTTCTCCTCCACCATCACCCCCCCCCCCTCCCCACCACCCCTCGTCGTAACACAACTTGCGCACATTTCTTCTTTCAGGGTTATGCAAGCCAGAGAGAGAGAGAGGGGGGGGCTGGAAGCTCGACTGTGCCTTGTTGATATTGCCTGAGGCAGTGTGGTGGTGGCGGTGCTGCGTGGGACAGAGAGGCGATGGGCATTACTGATGGATGAACCCTGCCCAGGGGATAAGATAGGTCTGGTTTTCCGGTTTTCAAAACCAGGGTTTCCCGGTTCCCGGTTTTCTGGAAAAAAAAAAAGGTCGGTCTCATTTTTGGCGGTTTTTTTGTGACTTTGGGACAGTAAAGCAGTCAGAAAAAACGCCATAAAAAAATAGAAAGTGACCCCATCGTGATCCGCACAGAGCCCAAATAGTCCAAAGAAGGCAGAGAAGCGGAGAAGAAAAAATGGACCTAGCGGGTGGCCCGGTGGGTGGTGATGCCCTCGTCATGCAGGTCTCTTCTGTTTTGAAGGTGCACACATGGTGGACTCCAGCCACCATGTCTAAGAGGGAGTCTAAGACTGCAGTCTGTACTGGAGACGGGAGTCTATTTTCCAGCTAGTTTACGCTCAGACTCCCGCTAGTTGAGACTCATGGGAGACACGGTGTACTCCAGCGGAGGTAGGGTAACCTCCGCTGGAGTTCACCGTGTCGTCTGCCTCTGTGCAGCGTCACTCGGTGCCATCGAATACATGGCGACAGCCCACCAACTCGAGACAGATCTGCTTGTCTGGAGGGCTGAGACGAGAACACGAACGACTTTCAAGCAGTCTTGAAGGTCGCCAAGCCTATTGGGGGCAACTAACAGATGAGATTTGTTTGTTGCCTGTCGTCACAGCTAGGTGCCCATCTCCTCGAAAACTCTCGTCTAGGCTCTACGTGGCGGAGATCTCGTGGACCCTTTGGCCATGACAAGGTCTGCCGTGCATCCACTCCACCCACAACGCACACCTGTCACGAGTGGTCGCTCCCACGTCCTCCTCCACCCTGAAGGTTGAACCCTCAAGGACCAGTGATCTCCTGCTGGCCGGGCTGCGATACAGTGAAGCCTTCCTACTTACAAGCGAATCCAGACTGTAGGGAACAGATGTTCACTACCGTGGCCTCCGGCGGCTGGGGGGGCTCCGCCCCCCAGACCCCCCTGCGTAAAAACATTGCACCAGACCGGTTTTTTGGCCGAGAGTCCAAACTTTCAAAGCAGCTGCTGCGCCTGCCCCACCAAGCAGCCTCAGTACGACAGGACGCGCGCAGGCACTGGGCCCTCTCAGATTCTGGGAGGGTTTGCGCGGGTCGCGCGCGCCGAAGGCGCGCGCGAAAAATTTTCAAAACCAGAAAAACCGGAAAACGGCGCCAGAAAAAAAGTCTATCTTATACCCTGACCCTGCCACAGTAGAAAAAAAAAAGAAGAAGCGCCAGGGGGAACAGGGGTGGGGGGTGGGGGAACTTTTATACCGCTTTGCTGCACCGCATCCATTCCGGGGGGGGAAGAGGGGGGGGCACCCCCGTTCTTACTTCCCCCCCTCCCCCTCCCCCACCCCACCCCCCTTCCACAGCAACTGTCTCGGAGAAAACGGGTGAGACACATACACAGGAGAGCGTCATATGCCTGCTGTGTACGCACAAACAAATGACATGATTTCTACGCTTGAGACGAGGTGAGAGGGGCATGGACTCTTGTATTGGTGTTTTGCACACCGTTGGTGGGACTGGGGTGGGGTGTGGGGTATGGGGTGGGGGGGTGGGGGGAGACAGGGTGCTTTTTTTGGCGAGTATGGCAGCGAAGAAATGTGGGAGGAGGAAGGGGGGGAGGGGGGGGGGAAGGGCGGGGTGTGGGGGGGTACCTTCCCCCTCCCTCCCCCCCCCCCCCTCCCCTCCCCCAACCAGTCATGCACTGCCACTTTGAGAAATCCATTCGGCTTAAAAAAAAGGAGGGGGGGAAGGGGGGGGGCATATATATATTTTTCTGTTTCTACTCAAAACTTGGGTAGGGGAGTCGGGGGGGGGGAGAGAGATCTGGGGGGGGGGGGAATAAATAAATAAAATGCGGCAAACTAAGAAAAAAAAACAGCTAGGGTGGGTGGGGAAGGGGGATATGAGAGATAAAAAAGAGTGTGGGGAGACGTGTGCGCTCAGAAATCAAGAAATACGGGGTAGTGGCACGGGGTTGGGGGGAGTGGGCCGCAAAGTCGAGAACATCACAGAGAGAGCGGCCCACCTCCACCCCCCCCCCCCCTTCACTCCTGGTGGGCTGAGGGGAAGCCCCTTCGTTGGTGTGCCCCATCTGGTTGTGGTGTGCTGATTTACTTTTGACCAATTCCACCTCTGGTGCCGGACGGCCATTAGTCAGAGTGAGCACTGCAAGGCGACCGGGCAAGATCTCTCGTGTCGCTCGCACGCACCCTCTTTCTCTCTCTCTCTCTCGCTCCCGGGCCCACCAATTCGCTTCGGCTAGGGAAGGGGGTGGGGGGGAGTGGTGTGCCTTACACATTCGGCTGAAACCACACGCATGCTCCCTTTTGCATGCAGGCTGTTCAGCCCTTTTAACGCGTCTGCACGATGTCGTCGATCTGTGTGGGGTGTGTGGGGTGAAAGAGTAGTCTCCAATTCAAAGGGCAAATCAAAAAAAAGGGGAGATCATGTGTGGATGTGATTTGGGATGTTCAAGTTCGTTTATTTGGCAACGCGTCACATCATGCCCAGTGCGAACCGCCATGCGGACCACCCTGGTTGGATTTGGTTTGCCAGCACACGAGGTGCTGCAGGGAACACGCCGTGTGATGGTGCCATGCAGCAGTTGTCTGAAGAGTGGGCTCCCAAAACCCGGCGGCCCGTCTCGGCAAGGCCCATTGCATACCTTGAGGATCATGGCGACCGTCTCCGTCGCAAGCTTGACGGCGCTGAAGGGCACCAGCAGCGGCACCACGACGTTCTCCGCAGCCATGTCCGACACGCAGCCCTTGCGCACGTTGATACCGTGGCTGGTCTTGCCCTCCATGTGCTTGTTGCGCAGCTCCGTCACCGTGCGGATGGGGTTCAGCCCCGCGTTCTCCGCCAGGGTGTACGGGCACGTCTCGAAGGCCTCGGCGTACGTCTTGATGCAGAACGCGTCCACACCCGTCAGCTCGCGCGCCTTCTTCTGCAGGTTGATGGAGAGCTGGATCTCGGGGGCACCGCCACCCGCCACCACCGCCTTCTTCTTCACCAGCGACCGCACCACGCAGAGCGCGTCGTGGAACGAACGCTCCGCCTCCGCAGCCAGCAGGTCGTTGGACCCCTTGATCAGCACCGTGGCGGTGGGCTGCGCCATCAGCGCCTGGCGCTGCGGGTCCGTGGCGGCCTTCACACCCGTCACGCGCACGATTTCCGCGTCCTTGTCCTGGACAACCAGGTCGGCGTACCCGAACTGTGGAGTGGCAGGGTGGATGCGTGGAGTAACATGTGAGAAAGTAGACCCTGCGCGGATCACGGCCCAGTTGGGTGTGGTAGTGTGAGCACAGCAAGAGCAGGGTCGGTGTGCTATACTCATAGTAACAAAAGGACGAGATGGCATCGTGGGTCATCAGGCACGCTCATCAGTGCGTGGCACCTCTGAACCTAAACCTCTGCACGGCAACAAAATATCCCACCCCCGTGTGTCCGAACGCCAGTGCCACCACAGCACCCTGTGCCAAGCCTCAGCATACCTTCTCCGCCTTGAAGCTGTCGATGTGGCTGATGGGCAGGCACCCGATGGTCTTGGTGATGAAGTCGACGTCGTTGCGCTCGATGTCCTTCAGCACCATGATCTTCATCTTCGCGAGGAAGTCGAGCGACTGCTCGCTCACGGCGTCACGCAGGATAGACTTCTGGATCAGCAGCACGTTGCAGCCCGCCTCCTTGATCTTCTTGCACAACCGCAGGATGTAGTCACGCTCCTGCTTGATCACACGGTCGATCTGCTGGTAGTCCTTGATTGCCACCTGCAGAGTGTTTTGGTGTGGTGTGGTGTGCGCTGGCTATTCTACACGCAATACGCATGCCGGAGGCCTGGTCGCCGTAAGTGAACTGGCACCAGACACTTCCACCACATCCGACATTCCCCAGCTGATTTGGCAAATTATTGGCCAATACGACCGCCCAAACTCCACCCAACTCCGCCAAACTCGGGTCAAATCAGGCGGATTCCGTTGAAAACAAACTCACCACACAGGAGACAAGAGGGCAGCACAGCAGCACCCCAACAACGGCAGCATAGCACCCACCCCACGCCTGCTCGACACCAGAGGCTTTTGCACGCCCCATACCTGCATCTCCATGTCGGTCTTCGGTGCCGACAGCTGGAACTGGATGAGCGCGATCTTCGCGTTCTGGATCTTCGTGGGGCCGCCTGCCGACGTGGATGCCCTCTGCTTGAAGATGGTGCCTGTTGTGTTCGGTGGGGTGTCCGCCATGCTCCGGTGAAAAATACGGCAGATCACCCGCATCAACCAAAAAAATACGACAGGTCACCCGTATCAACGACGACAAACTGCATGTAAAACCGCAACCCCCTCACCGCAATGCGCACCACAATTCACAATGCAAAAACAATGCCCCCCCCCGCGTCTGCCCCGCCCCTTCACTCCCATACCGTTGGAGATGAGCTCGGTGTCGTCCATCGTGCCGCCGAGGGAGGTGATGACCTTGATGTTGTTCAGGTCCACCGAGGAGTCGTTGTTCCTGTCGCGCACCTTGTACACGGAGTCCACAGCCATGGGAGCGAGAAGCGTGCTGCTCTGCGACACGACCTTGCTGGAGAGGGAGGTGACGGCCGCCTTGACGAGCATCTCACGGTCGTTGATGTCGATCTCCTTCGACATGTTGGTCAGCACCTCGCTTGCCAGGCGCCCGCCGCGCAGGAATGCGCTGGCAATGTCGGAGGGGTGGATCTCCCGGGACAGCAGGCCCTGTGCCGCCTTCAGCATGCTGCCGCACAGCACCACCACGCTGGTCGTCCCGTCACCCGCCTCAACGTCCTGCGCCTTGGACAGCTCGACAAGCATGCGTGCGCACGGATGGCTCGCCTCAAGCTTGCTGAGGATCGTCGCACCGTCGTTGGTGATCACCACGTCACCCTTCTCGTGCACGATCATCTTGTCCATCCCGCGGGGCCCCAGGCTGGTCCTCACGGCGTCTGCCACCTGCTTCGCCGCGATGATGTTCGCCATGCGCACATCGCGCTGCTTGTCCCCCTGTCCTGCCGTCCCCCTCCCCTTCTTCACAGACTCCACCTTCGACATGTTGATACTCGGCAGCGGGGCTGGTTGGGCAAAGATGGAAAAAATATATTAAATTGTATTTTATTGTATTTTATTAAATTGTATTTTATTGTATTTTATTCGCCGGGATTTGAATAAAATACAATAAAATACAAGGTACCACTCACCTGCACACAAACCCGCACACAAGCCCTCAAGACTCTTGGAGCGGCCTGACTATTTAGTGTCTTTGTCGCAGCAAGGGAGTTACGATACTGAAGGGGAGGTGCTACTGCCCGTGCAGGGCGACACCGCCTTAAAACTTGATAACCACACCAACCCGCACACCCTCCACTGCAGGCCACACTGCCCAGGTATGCCCGCGGGAAGGAGAGCCTGCTGGTCACAGAAGCACTTTAGTGAAGCAGCGGGGGGGAGAAAATGCAAGTTCTGCGATGAACTTGTCAAGGCGACGAGCGGCACCCGCATGAAGGCGCACCTCCGCCTATGCGAGAAGATCAGCAGTGCCGCCAAGGACGAGCTGAAGGCTGAGGATACTGCGCCGACCCCCGCAAAGCGCCCTGCATCAAGAACACCAGAGGGAAAGGCGCTGCCGAAGATCGCACGCATGCTCAACGCATGCCCCACCCCCACGGTCGCCGAGAAGGATGCGATCGTTGCTGCCTGGGCCAGATTTTTTTTTGGCTCAGGCACACCGTTCAGCCACGTGGAAGACAAGCTCTTCCTCGAGGCGTTGAACGCAACCCGCCCGGGGTTATCCCCGGAGCTCTTCTTCCCCAAGCGCCATTCGCTGGGAACGAAGTGGTTGGATCGCATCCACAAAGAAGAAGCGGAGCCTCAAATGAAAGACCTCCTCGCCGCAGCTCACATCGCCATCATGTGCGATGTGTGGAAGAACGACCGGTCGGAGAAGGTCTTCGCAGTCACTGCGATTGGGGATGGTAGCCCGGTGCTACTCCAGTCGGGTGTGCTGAGCGAGAAGCGGCACCGGGCGACGGAGTTCTTGGGCCACCTCAAGAAGATACACGAGCAGGTGTTGGGGAAGATCGTAGCCATCCTTGTCGACGGGGACTCCACAGCCGTTGCTTCGGCCATTCTGTTCAAGGCGTTCCAGACAGAAGCAGGCAGGCAGACGCCGTTCGTGTGCATCTGCGCGTGTCACACGGTAGCACGTGCGCTCAACGACTGCATCGGGGTGAGGACGGAAAGGAAGCGCGAGGCGAAGAACGAGTTCCACTTCGTCGCCGCACTTCTCTCTGCGCTGTCATCACAATTGCGCAACGTCGAGTTTCTATCCAAAACGTATGCGGAGAAACAACAGCAGTGCGGGCGCCGCAAATCAAAGAAGATGGTGAAGCCGGCGGTGACGAGGTGGCACACGTTCTCAACTGTGTGGAAGGAAGTTGAAGAGAACCGCAACGCGCTGCTGCTCATGAACCAAGAGGAGGCGGTGTGCTCCTCCTGCCCAGAAATCGGCAAGGTGCTCGACGCGACGTTCTGGGGTGTGTTCATGGGCTTGAAACCCTTTGTGGCAGGTGTCGGGGAGGTGATGAACTTCCTTGAGCAGGACGGATGCACCGCTGGGATGATCATTCCGGCACTTTCATACCTCATCGACTGCCTCAACGCCTGCAACCTCACCTCCGCTGCGAACAAGGCCAAGCTGGCCGCAGTGACGGAAAAGGTGAAAAAGAGACTGCAGAAGTATACCACCCACGAACAGGGGTGGCTCTGCGCAGCAACAGCACTGACGCCACTCTTCTTCGCCCCTGATCGTGAGAAGCAACCGACCTTCATCAAGGAGTTTACGCTGAAGCTGGATGTCAGGAAGGCGGCGCAGGCCTTCATCAAGAAGGTCAAAAACGCAGAGGCTGCAGCCGAGCTCCTAGAGCTCATAACACGAACGGGGGGTTTTGATGATGATTCCCTCTGGGACCTTGCGCAGGGAAGAAAGGCGTGCCAGTGGTGGAAGACTGTTGCACAACTCCACCCGACGTCGCAGGTCGCTCCCCTCGCTGCGATCCTCACTCGCATCCCCGCATCCACCAGCACCGCAGAAAGAGTTTTTTCGACGATGGGCTGGATGTCGGAGCACCGCCGCCACCGCCTGACGGCTGCGAAAACCCACAAGCTCACGCTTGTGCACCGCAGCCTGAAAGCGAAGAAGACCGTCGTGGAGGAAGGGTGGTGGAACCTCGAAGAACTGGAGAACGACGAAAAGAATATGATGGTGATCGACGAGCAGGACCCACCGGCAGCGGGAGAGAGCGGCGGCGTCAACGCGGATGCGGGTGAGGCGGACGAGGAGAGTGGCAGCGAGACGTCGTGGGACTGAGGATACTTCGGTGGGTGGGGGATTGTGTTGTGTGTTGCGCGTTGTGTGTGGGGCGGGGTCAGGAGTTGTTCGTTCGTCTCTCCACGCAATCTCTTGGCCGTCGATACTCCTTTATTTGTTGCACTCGTGTGAGCAGAAAGTCACCCACCACAGCAATCATCCAAGCGTGCTCTACACCAGCCCCTGATTATCATTTCAGGGTTTGTGTGTAGAAGCGTCGACGCATCAACAAAATACAGGCAAATAGCGGTTGCTTCTGAATAGTGCTGTGACTTTTTAGATTTTTCTGATTTTCCCGGTGAAGCTGGCCCCTTCCTCGCCCGGGTCCCAGAGCGTGCCCCCTGTGGGTGCCTTACTCCTCTTCGGACCATGTGGTTCCCCAGCTTCATCCTTTCTTCCTCAGGCTGCCCCTGTGAATGGTAGACTGCAGCCTCTTTTTGCCGCCAGCACAGAGTCACGAGCCGCTCAACCCCGACCAGTGCGCGGTTTGTTTGCCCTATTGATGTTCGTGTAGTACATGTTCCATGTGAAGAGCCCGAAGAAGCAAAAGTAGGACCTGCTGCGCTAGCCCCGCCAAGCAGCTACAAAACGACAGGACGCGCGCAGGCACCGGGCCCCCTCTCCAATAGAGCGGCACCTCATCCCAGGAAATCCCCCACCCGGCGTTTAGATTCTGAGAGATCGCAGAGAGTCACCCACCAGGCCTTGCCTGTGTATTATATTATGTATTTTATTGTATTTTATTGTATTTTATTGTATTTTATTGTATTTTATTGTATTTTATTGTATTTTGTATTTTATTATTTTGGGTCAGTGTATTTTTCCATCTTTGTGGTTGGGGGCGTGTGTGTGTGCCCATAGATACGCAGAGTAAAGGTTGCATAAAGTTATAACTGTCCCGACTGCAACACATCCTACTGCAATAAAAAGGGGTCGTTTCTCAGGATGCATCAGCGGGGGGTTTTTTTTTGCGGCCTGTGTGGTTGTCTTCGTCGTTTTTCTTCTGCGACCGGACATCCCCTTCTGGAGACACCGATCTACACTATGAACCGCTAGCTGATGCTGGAGCTTTCGGGAGCCTCTGCGAGTGGGTGGCCACGTTTTCTTTGGTGGACGCATCCAAAAGGAAATAAAGAAATAAAGAACCCGAAAAGAGGTCGAGGCACCCGCTCCACACCAGCATCTTGGGGCTGGGGGTTCACAGTTCACACAGGTGAGGATCAGTCCTCTGTGAGGCGCTTATCCTGAAGACGTTCCAGTTCCCCAGTCGGTCTCCAGAAACTCGGGCCGCGTCTGGCGCTGTATCGCCTCGGCGGGGCTGTCGTCCCTTACAGTCTTCTCTGTACGAGGTCATCCACAGGCTGCACACCTGCCCCGCGGCTGTGTGGCAGTCTTCGCGGAGTGCAATGCGAAGGTCTGGCCTGACGTGGTGTGACTATTTAGACTCCAGGTGTCTCCACCCTTCCTGGTCTGGGGAGCCTCGGTACCCAAGCCGTTTTAGGTCATGCTCCGGACCACGGCCGTGCTAGACTCCTGGTGCAGGCACCCGTCATGGTCCGGGGACGGCCCCCCCAGGCAGTTTAACGTCTTACCCAGGACTCGGGGTTGGTAGAGCGGGAAATATGTGTGTGTAGGAGGGAAAGGGGGAAAGGGAGGGTTACCTCTGCTGGCGCATCTCCGATGGGGCGCTGGGACCTGTTGTCAACCTTCACCCCCTTCACGCCCCTCAGCAGTGTGGCTGTGTAGGGCGCGAACACACGTCGTGTGATATCGTTTTGATTTGTTATGTTTAAGTGCATGGGGAGACAAAGGAAACTCTGTTATCACCTGACACTGTGGATATCGCACAGGGGGGCTTCGCTGCAGTGCCGAAAACAGTGCAGTTCGGGGTACTCCCTGCTGTCCTATCGGTGTGAATCGATGAACGAATGAATCATTGATAATTGCCGATAACTTGCTGATAGGGAAGACCACCCACAGGCAACGCAAAACTTCACGTCTGCAAATCAGGAAGGGGAGAGAAGAACCAGCGGGTATTCGGCAATCGTGAGAACAGCATCCACGCCTGCTGCGGGTGTGGCCTGCATGATCTGCATAGCTAATTTACCCGCGTTGTTCGCACAACTCCAACAAAAATAATTTTTGAAGTCGTGTCGAACACAGTTGATTATCATCCTCTTGATGCAAGATCCAGTGTCTGTCCGCACCCCCGCCCCCACTGCACTGACTCCGCACATCAACCCACTCCGAAAAGGGATTAACACGGCGCCATACAGGAGCCCCTTCGCTTCAAAGGTGCAGAAGACCAACAAATTAGGCGCTGGAACACTTGTCGCAGTTGTTGATTTTTTTTGGCACAGAGTGAATCACACCACCTTCCCCCACCCCCCCCTTAACCCCACCCGCAGCCTTGACAAGGCACACTCTTAGCACAGCCACACACACACACACACACACACGCACACACCTCACATTTTTTAAACGAGGCGCTTGGTATCGAAAGGTGTGAGGGAGGGAGGGGGGGGAGGGTGAGAGGGGGTCTGCCTTCCGCCACCCAGGCGCCATGTGTGAGTGGGGCACACTGTGTGTGAAGGCAAGCACCCCACTCGCACCTCCCCACCTGTCGCTGCATTTCCGCCTGACAAGCATGCCTTGCGTTTGGGAGAAGAAAGAATAAGCAATGTACCAAAAGTCGCTGATTACGGGACAACAGGCGGATAGACAGAACAAAAGGAAGCCATGGGGCGGCGGGGGCAGTAAAGAAGCAGAGAACGGGGTTAGGTGTAGAGCCGGCCTTCTCTCCCCTTCACTCGCGTGGGGGCGTGGCGGGGGGGCGGGGTGTGTGCCTCTGGGCGTGGGATGGCAATGCGGAGCACAGCGGATCCACAACGGCGTTGGTGGGGATTAGAAACGGAACGGAGGACAAACCAGACGCATGAGGGAGGAGATAGAGTGGGTACGTTTGTATCCCAATGGTTGCAACGGGAAAGGTTCTGCTGGAGGAGGCATGGGTATGTGGTGGCCACATCGCGGGTGGGGGAAATATCCCGCACAGCTCACGGCCCGCTTGTCGCGTGCATCCATAAATTGAGACTCAATTGGGCATCTGTGCGTGTCTTGTGTAGGAAACAAAGTCTTCCAGGGCCTTGACTCTGTGTCAAGGCTGTGTTAGTGTGAAGTCTGACACATTTGATATGGCTCTATCGCCCTCTTCTCTTTGTCACGCCCCAGCACCCCGGACGTTGCGGGTTCGCTTCGTGGCTCTCGTGGCGAGATTCGCATTGGTGATCAGAACACCAAACCCGGCGCTACTTTTCATTTGGTTCTGGCCGGAATGCTGAGCAAGCAAGGCCCCTCTGGATGGGAGAAATCCAAAAAAAAAGGTCTCCAGCGAAGCTGCGCCTTTTGTTTGGGGGAGGGGGTTCGTTTCGCTTTATTGTTGACGGCATGCCGACCCGGTTTCTCTGAATGGTGTGCGTGCGGGGGTGCCTGCTGTGGGAACACCAGGCCCTCACATACACACACACACACGTGTGGATCATGTTTAGAGAAGTGCAAAGCACACTGAGCACCTGCTCTTCGTGTGACATCCACTGTCCGAACACACACACGCATGGATCATTTTCTTATCATTTTTTGTCACAGTCGAACGCACTGAGAGCGCCGTCTGCTCTTGGCACATAGCCCAAGATGAGCCACACCGTTACAATTAGTGGTGCCTCTGACGCCCCATACTGCATCGTTTGTGCACCGCGAAAAAAAATTTCCGGGAGGGAGGCACCAACTCACCTCTATTTTTCGCGCAGGGGGGGCGGGACACAGCACCACCACCCCACCCTCAGGGCGACAGCGGCGGCACACCCGCCTGCAGCAGCGGCACATGAATGCCATCGTGCCCGATCTCCCTGTCGTCGTCCTCCTCCACTGCTAGCCCCACACTCACAGGGAGGTGTTGGCGTCTACTTGGCCGCTGGGGGCTGCGTGGCTCCCCCCCTCCTCCCCCTCCTGCTGCTGATGGGGCCCTCTCTGCTGTGCTGCTGCCCTGCGGCTCTGCCGGCAGCACAGCCGCAAGGATGGGATCCCCCACGGGAACACCCAACACGAACCCGCCGCCGCCACCCCCGCCGCTGCTCGGCGAGGCAGACGCGCTGGCTGTTGCCGGGGCGGTGCAGGGAACTGCCGCCTCCCCCGTCACCCCACCCCGCCTCCGGTCGCAGCGCCGCAACGCCCTGCGCTGCTGCCTCCGCCTCCGCCGCCGCACCGCAACCCGCTCCCCCTCCGACGAGCTGTCCGTGGAGGTGCCGGTGGAGGCAGACGACGAGCCAGACCGGCTCGACCTGCCACCCCGCCCCGCCCCCACCCCCCGCCTCCCCACGGCGGAGGAGGGCGCGGATGACGAAGTCCCCGACGCAGACGAGGTGGTGCTGGTGGCAGACCCACGGCTGGTCCCCCTCCCCGACGACGAGCTGCCCCTCCCCTGGCCCGACGTGGCAACGGACGACCTCCCGGATGCATCATCCCCGGATGTCACCGAGGTGCCCCCCGTCCTCCCAGTCTCTGAAGACCCCGCCCTGGAGCGCCTGCCCACCGCGGCTGCCCCACGCGCAGCCCCGCTGTTGCTGCTGCTGCTGCTGCTGCTCCGGCTCCGGCTCCCCCGCCTGCTGCTGCTGCTGGTTCCGGTGGTGGCGGTGGCCACCGCCTGCACCTGCCCCCGAACACGCCGGCACGGGGGGCTCCGCCCCCCACCCGCCGCCGCACCCCCGCTCCCGCTCCCGCTGCGTGTGGTGACCGTGCTGTCAATCGTCCCGCTGATTTCGGTAGATGCGGTGGCAGTGTCCGCCGCCACACGCCGGTCGGCCCCCCCCACCCTCTCCGCCTTACCCCTCCCCCCCTTGCCAGGCCCGGCAGGCTTGCACAGAGAGGCAACCTCGCATGCGTGGTCCGAAGCACCCGCTTCGATGCAGACGTCGAGGCGCTGCATGACGGTCTCCCCCTCCAGGATGGAACACCACACCTCATAGGTAGCGGAGCACAGCCCGGTTGTGACGCTCACCTCGCACACCATGTCCCCGCAAGGGGACTCCGGGTCGCTGGTGTCGATATGCGGAGCAAGAACCCTCAGGGAGAAGTCGGGAGGGAGGCTGTGCGACGACACATCGATGCGTGCCTGGGTTTGGCAGGGGGCGGCCTCCGCACACTCTGCACGGTGGGGCGATATGGGGTAGGCGCGGGGGAGGCGGAAGACGTGCACGACACGTCGGAGCGTCGGGGCGGCGATGCAGAGCCGGGCAGATTTTGGAGTGACATGCGGTGTGGCAGGTGTGGCAGGCGAGGAGACCCTCCCCACCACAACAGCAGGGACGTGCCGCTCTGCAGCGGTGAGGCAGAGGTCAGACGTGGGGTGCACCGACTCGACAGCGGCGCGAAACTCCCCAGGGCTGTCGATGGAGACCCTGTCGCCGGCAGGGCCGATGTACTCCAGCAGGGTCTGCTCTGGAGGGACACGCACTATGTCACGCAGCCCTGCCTCCAGCTCCGGGTAGGAGTCGACGAAGAAGCGGCGGCAGAGCCCTTTGTGCCACACCTTCACAGGGATGGCCATGTGTGGTGGGGAAAAGGGGGAAATGCGGTTAGTATAGTAGCGGAGAGGGAGGAGGGGGTGTGGGTGAGGGAGGGGGGGGGGGGGACAGCGGGCCCCGGTTCTTACGCTGTGTGATCCAGGGGGCAGCTGTACGATGCTAGTTCTGCTAACCCCGAGAAGCTACACGGAGGGGGGGGGGGTGGAGGCGGGTGTGTGTGTATTTGTGTGTAGGCTGTGCGGTTCGCAGTTTGTTGGGGAGGGTGAGGGTGTGTTCAGATTCGGAGAAGCGTTGCGGGTGTCCTTCGACAAAACACAACCAAAAAAAATGGCACGCCCAAAAAAAAAGAAGAAAAGGCTGTTGTTTTGTGCACCAAATCCGGGCAAAACAAAAGCTACTCCGCAGCCTGATGAGGAGGTTGGATTTGTTGCCCAAGCACTGCCTCCTATCTTTTTGACACTGACAGGAGCCCCGATGCAGTAAAAAAGCGGTGTGGGAGGAGGAGGGGGGCAATCTCCTGAGTTCGTAGGCAAGGGGCGCGCTGTGAAGGCGGGGAGGGGGGGCTGAGGCGATGTCATGTAGTCCGTCCATTCTCGTTGGGCACAGGCGGCGTGATGACCTGCCGAGTTTGCTGCAGGGAGGTGGGGGGTGGTAGTAAACCACACGACATGTCAGTCAGATCTCGGGCTGCAGTCCGAGGTGTCGGACGAATGACTCGAAAAAAGAAAACCCAACCAGGTTGGGCCGACAACTTCGGCGTCGAGAGGGGAGGAAGGCGGCGGGGTTTTGACACCCCCGTCACTCGTGATGCAGGTTGTGTCCGAGATGTGGTGTTATGGCAGAATGACGTGCGGACAAAACGTGCACTTTGAAATAGAAGACACACCGGGTTTCCCACGGGGAGCGCTAAAGTTTGTAGGGTGGGGGAGATGACACGTCAGTAACAGTGCCTCAGCGAAGAACAGGTCTGCACAAGACAGAGGAAGGGAGAGTGGCTGTCCTGGATTTGAATGTGCACGAAAGAAACCCCACCGAGGGGGCCGCACTGCAAAGTTTGAGACAACATAAATGCATTGCTTGTTCAATATGCCTTCTGAGACTGTTATTGCGACCAAAGGGCTGTGGTGCAAGAGGCACAAAATCAGCCTTGGCGCATGAAACAATGTCACTCCTCTGGAGGTTTGCTTACTTCTGCCACTATGTATTGTGTGACATGACCCGAATTCGTATTGTCCTTGACATGCACTTCATCCTGGGATCTTCGGGACCTTGTCAATCCAAAAGACAGTATGGATGGCGGGGACTGAAAACCCAGCCCTACACACAGCAGAGCCAGTCGTTGTGGACCACCACCCGCCAGGTCTGGGTGAAACATACCTGGCAGACGGCGGTGCGTTGCAAGATATGGCAAAATAACAGAAGGGTTGTCAAATCGGGCTGACCCAACAGGCAAACCTTGTCCCCCCTCCCCTCCCCTACCCACACCCTGACACACGACAAAACAGACACACTGAATCACATTGCATCCGCATACACACGGGAAGAGCTGCAAGGTGTGCCGCACAGAGTGAGACTGATGCAGAGACACCGTGCAGCGCACAAAACGAGAGAGATGCCACATGTCGACGGATGGACCAGAAGAAGGGCTGCACAAAATGGGGAGAAAAGAGGGGGTGTGGGGCGTGGGGTGTGGGGCAAAGTATCTCTGCTGTACCGGGTGGCAGCAGGGCGCCAGTCTGTGTCTGGGCAAGCGGCAATGTGCTTGTGACAACCAGACACGGAGTGAGGATCTGTGCACGAGTGCTCGTGGCCCTCAATTTCCGGGAATGCTTGACACACGCAGACAATGCTCGCTCAGACCAGGCCGCGCGGCGCGGACTGGTGCCGGCTTGCCACCGAATTCTTGTCGCAGTGCACAATACACTCACACTGTACTTTGAAACGACTGCAGCTCAAATGGAACCAAGCTTTCCCACCCACCTGCACTGCAGGAAGCTCTCAAAAATCTCCCTCATCAGGGATATCCCGAGCAGCGAGTGCAGGTGGAGTGGCATGCCGAGAGCTGCGTGTGCGTCTGACCACACTTACAGCCTGTGGTCCTTGAACCTGGCGTCAGGCTTCCAGCACTTCTTCTGCTGCGCCCACACGGCACCGTTCGTCGTCAGCTTCTCCCAGGCAGGGGCAAACGCAGCCTCCAGCTTGTTGATGTCAGTGGCAAAGTCGTGCACAAGCGTCTTGTACACGTCGTCGTACACAAGGGCCACGTCCGTCGTCATCATCATCAGGTCGGGCTTCTGCTCGATGGACCACTGGTACTTGTCACCGCTGCCCTTCGCCGTCTTGTAGCTCCCACCCCACGTGTTCAGCAGGGCGTAGTACTCGTTGTCCCACTTGAAGGGGTCCGTGGTCCACGGCCCGTTGATCCCGCTGGTGTAGGTGTCCATACCCTTCCCGGTCCCGCACTTGCCGGGCCACGGGTTGAGCGGCGCGTCCTTCGGCGAGTCACCAGCGCCCTGGGGGCAGGCACCGTGCGTGCGGCCGAAGGCGTGGCCACCACCGATCAGGGCGACGGTCTCCGAGTCGTTCATGCCCATGCGTGCGAACACCTCGCGGATCTGCATGGCGCTGTGCGACGGGTCCGGCACCCCCATGAAGCCCTCGGGGTTGACGTAGATCAGCCCGACAGTCGACGTACCGAGGGGCAGCTTGCAGTCGCCCTGGATGGGGCACGCGGGCTGCTGCGGGCCGGGCCCGAGGGGTGCGCTTGCGCTGCCGTCAGCGTCGTCGACACGCCCCATGCACACCTCCGTCACAGGCCCGCCCATGTGCAGGATGGACCCAGTGCCTGCAAGGATGAACAGGTCACCCCAGCTCAGCGCGTCACCGTACTTCTGCTTGATGGGCCACAGCAGGCCACGCGCCTTGTCCAGGTTGGTGTTGTCGTCCCAGCTGTTCTCCGGCTGGAAACGCTGGCGGCCACCGCCGCACCCGCCGCGCCCGTCGCTGGTGCGGTACGACCCAGAGCAGTGCCACGCGAGACGCACGAACAGCCCACCGTACGACGTCCCGACAGCAGACGTGGGGGACGAGTCCGCAGGCCAGCAGTCCTGCGACTTCGTCAGCATGTGCACGATGTCCGCCAGCACCGCCTGGATGGAGACACCCTTCAGCGCCAGGTTGTAGTCGTCCAGGCTGGGGATCGTCGCGTTGTCAGTCGGGGGCGTCCCGTGCAGCTGCCCGGGGCACTGCGCCGCCATGGCCAGCATTGGGTAGGCCACGGCCAGCAGAAGCATCGCCTTCACCATGTTCAGTGGATGTCACGCCTGGGGTGGTGCAGGAAGTGGCAGTGGCAAGGCAGGGCAGCAGGTTCGCAGCACACACAGGGCACAGCTTGCCACAGCAAACAGGTTGCGAGAAGACGCTCACAGGTGGTGCAACACCCTGGCGGGAAGGGGGGTTGGGGAGGGGAGTGCTGCCAACCTGCCACGACACTGTGCTTCTCTGCGTCGGGGTGGGGTAGTGGACACTCGGAGGAGGCTAGATACAAGGCACAACGAAACATGCTGGCAAATCATCCGGCAGCATTCCAGCAGTATTAGGCTAGCGGCTCACCGGAGCTGCGCGCATCATTCCGCAGTGCCACCGGTCGGCACACTCTGCCAGGGATCAGGCCACCCACCGCACAGCGGTGGGGTGGCAAGTCGTCAAGAGTACATCACACAGCCTCACAGAGGTGCACCCTCGCACTGCCACTCCAGGCAATGCTGTGCCTGGGAGGTCGGTATATCGACGAAGCTCGACTCGGCACGATATCACTCACCCATGCGACCTGTCTAAGTCATGCATGATTGACTGGGTTGTGTCTGAGAGGTGTCCAGCCAGCACCGTATCTCATCCAGTGTATGTAGCATGTCTGATACACACACCACCGGCTGGAGTGACAGATGGCCTGTTCGGGAGGTGGCACCAGTGGGGCAGACGATGCATGGATGCACGTGTCTCGGTGTCTCTGATGACGGGGCTGCCTGATGCACGAATTCGCAGAGGTGGTTTGCTGCAGCAAGAGGGGCTGGGCATCGCTCAGATGTGGCGGGGTTTCTTGTTCTGATGCAGCTGGGGGAAGGCGGCAGCAACGACGTCGCTGTCGCGGCGCACAGGAGCAGAAGCGTGGATGAAGGCGTGTGGGTGGGCCTGCACAGCCGCCAGCACCACCTCCTTGTCGCAGCACATCGCTGTGGGGGCGTGCCTCAAAGCACGTCCTTCCTGGCGCACAGCCGCCAGTACCACGTCACGGTTGTGACGGAGTGTCATCTGGGCGAAGCGCAGCGCACTGCCGCAACTCGTCACGGCCGCGAGCACCACATCTTTGTCCCCCCAGAACACCGGATCGACGAACCGCAGTGCACCACCATGTGCACGAGCTGCTTGAAGCACAACCGACCTGTTGCTTCGTAGTGAAGGGTCAGCATATTGCATGGCCCTCCCGTCCTGCAAGACGGCAGCCAGTTGAAGCTCCTTGTCACGGCACAGCGAAGCACTGGCGTAGCGAAGAGCGCGCCCGCACTTGCGGACGGCTGCAAGCATGAAGTCCCTGTTGCTGCGAAACGAATGTTCAGCAAAGAGAAGACTCTGTCCTTCAGTGTGTGTGGATGCGAGCACCATCTCCTCGTTCTTGCGGAAAATTACGTCAGCAAATTTCAGCGACCAACCCGATGATTTCAGAGCAGCAAGCACAACCTCATGGTCCCTGCGCAGGTTGTCTGACGCATAAGCCAACGCACAGCCTCTCTTCTGCACGGCTGTGAGGACCACATCTCTGTTGCTGCGGATCGAATCATCACAGTACCGCAAGACCATCGGGTCCTGTACCAACGCAGCAAGCTGCATTTCCGTGTCGGCCTTCACGGAGGGCTGGGCGTACTGCAAGGCATGTGCATTCAGCTTGACACATCGCAGCACGAAGTCTCTGTCGGCCTTGAGTGACTGGTCTACGCCACGGAGCACATGCGCGTCACTTGACACACATGCCAACAGTATCTCCTCGTCCTTCTGCAGATGGGATGGGGCACAGGTTAGTGCCTCGCTCTGGCCCCCACCTCGGCTGTGCATCGCAGCCAGCACCACCTCCCTGTCGCCCTGCAGGGAAGGGTGGGCGTGTTGGAGCGCAGGGGGGTATGTCTGTACCGCTGCAAGCACGGCATCTCGGTCGCAGCGTAACGACTCACCTGCAGATTGCAGCACCACCCCGTTCCACATCACAGCCTCGCGTTGGAACTCCCTATCCTCGCGCAATGCAGGTGATGCCAGGCTGAAGGCGTACTTGCTCTGGCGTATGAAGGCCAGCATGACTTCCCTGTCGTCACGCAGCGCTTCAGAAGGATCATCAGGAATATTTAGATCGGTGATGCAGGCAGCGAGTGCAAGATCCCTGTCGTGACGCAGTGCAGCACCTGCGAAGCGGAGGCCGCCATGTGCTGCCAGGACCACCTGCCTGTCGTTGCGGAGGGCCTCACATGCGTACTGGAGTGTGACGCAATGCGCTTGCACAGCTGTCATGACCACCTCCCTGTCGGTCTTCAGCGATGCATCGAGGTGCTTGAGTGCATGAAGACTGCGTTGGACAAGGGTGAGGACGTACGGTTTGTTGTTGAAGAGTGCAGCAGACGCGTGACTGGGGGAAAATGTATGCCGACAGGCTGCCAGCAGCACCACGTCCTGGTCCCCTCGCAGTTCTTCGGAAGAGTATTGAAGTGCAGCTGCACTCCTATTCACAGCTGTCGCGACGATGTCTTTGTCATTGCGGAATGATTCATCCAGGTGTTGCAGCGCGTTCCCGTCGCACAGCACCATCGCCAGTGCCACGTCACGCAGACGACGTGCCCAAACAGGGATGCTGTTCATGTCAAACCGACTCCGCACTGAGTTCTGCAGTCTGTCCTTCTCCAGCGCTTCCACGAAGCGAGCACCCGACAGGGCCACATCGATGCAGCACCCCTGCGACACACCTGCTGTGTCGGACAAAGGCGTGCTGTTGTCAAGCACGTGCCCATCCACCGACAGCTCCACGTCATCGACAATCACGTCTGCAGACAACACGAGCACCATGTCGAGTGCCTTTGCTTTGAGATGCACCGGCGTGTCGTCCTCCCCGATGTGTATCGCATGCTGCTCCCCAGTGCGCCCGTCCTTCAGGAACACCTCCATTATAAAGGAACTGCAGTAATGCAGGAACAGCTACTCCCTGTGTGTGGTAGAATAAGCCTGTGTGCATGGCCTGCGGCGGACATCACACATACGCAGTGTGCCAGAGGCAGCAAAAATGTCTGACTTTGGATATTCACTGACGCGTCCGCACACTACCACAAGGCCTTCAAGGGCCGATCAAGGGGCGGGTGAGTGAGAGGCCACCTGGACACCAAAAAGGACAACAGCAAAGGTGGCCCGCGGGGAGACCATCCGGTGGGAAGGGGGCGCAGATCCGGCCTTCAGGGCCCTCATCGGAACCATCTGTGGTAAACCATGGCGCTCCTCAAAGGGGGCCAACAATCCCTGCCGCCTGTGCGTGACTGTCGAGGGCACGGCTTGGCAGGGGCGTGGCAGCCCCATGGCTGGGCAGTCATGCATGTTCTTCTGTGTCGGGTTCACTGCCAACGCGGTTTCAGATATGTGTGTTGTTTGGTGCAGCTCATGCCGCGCAATCCTTTCACCCAAAGACGTGAAACCAATGTCCGGAGCTGAATATATTGTTCGGAAAATACAGATCCCTCGGCACCCACCAATGCTCTCACAGCCACTCGTTGTGTACCACCACCCGCCAGGTCTGGGTGAAACATACCTGGCAGACGGCGGTGCGTTGCAAGATACGGCAAAATAACAGAAGGGTTGTCAAATCGGGCTGACCCCAACTGGCAAACCTTGTCCCCCCTCCCCTCCCCTACCCACACCCTGACACACGACAAAACAGACACACTGAATCACATTGCATCCGCATACACACGGAAAGAGCTGCAAGGTGTGCCGCACAGAGTGAGACTGGTGCAGAGACACCGTGCAGCGCACAAAACGAGAGAGATGCCACAGTTGCACACCAGCAGTGCAAGGAGACAACACAGCAAATGCGGGCAGGGGGATGAATCACTTTGTTTGGTGTTCTGGCAGTCACCACACCATGATGGTGTGACTCACCCCCATGTGCATCGTGGCAGATACAGGCATGTCGACGGATGGACCAGAAGAAGGGCTGCACAAAATGGGGAGAAAAGAGGGGGTGTGGGGCGTGGGGTGTGGGGCAAAGTATCTCTGCTGTACCGGGTGGCAGCAGGGCGCCAGTCTGTGTCTGGGCAAGCGGCAATGTGCTTGTGACAACCAGACACGGAGTGAGGATCTGTGCACGAGTGCTCGTGGCCCTCAATCTCCGGGAATGCTTGACACACGCAGACAATGCTCGCTTGGACCAGGCCGCGCGGCTTGTCACCAGGTTCTTGTCGCAATGCACAATACACTCACACTGTACTTTGAAACGACTGCAGCTCAAATGGAACCAAGCTTTCCCACCCACCTGCACTGCAGGAAGCTCTCAGAAACCTCCCTCATCAGGGACATCCCGAGCAGCGAGTGCAGGTGGAGTGGCATGCCGAGAGCTGCGTGTGCGTCTGACCACACTTACAGCCTGTGGTCCTTGAACCTGGCGTCAGGCTTCCAGCACTTCTTCTGCTGCGCCCACACGGCACCGTTCGTCGTCAGCTTCTCCCAAGCAGGGGCAAACGCAGCCTCCAGCTTGTTGATGTCAGTGGCAAAGTCGTGCACAAGCGTCTTGTACACGTCGTCGTACACAAGGGCCACGTCCGTCGTCATCATCATCAGGTCGGGCTTCTGCTCGATGGACCACTGGTACTTGTCACCGCTGCCCTTCGCCGTCTTGTAGCTCCCACCCCACGTGTTCAGCAGGGCGTAGTACTCGTTGTCCCACTTGAAGGGGTCCGTGGTCCACGGCCCGTTGATCCCGCTGGTGTAGGTGTCCATACCCTTCCCGGTCCCGCACTTGCCGGGCCACGGGTTGAGCGGCGCGTCCTTCGGCGAGTCACCAGCGCCCTGGGGGCAGGCACCGTGCGTGCGGCCGAAGGCGTGGCCACCACCGATCAGGGCGACGGTCTCCGAGTCGTTCATGCCCATGCGTGCGAACACCTCACGGATCTGCATGGCGCTGTGCGACGGGTCCGGCACCCCCATGAAGCCCTCGGGGTTGACGTAGATCAGCCCGACAGTCGACGTGCCGAGGGGCAGCTTGCAGTCGCCCTGGATGGGGCACGCGGGCTGCTGCGGGCCGGGCCCGAGGGGTGCGCTTGCGCTGCCGTCAGCGTCGTCGACACGCCCCATGCACACCTCCGTCACAGGCCCGCCCATGTGCAGAATGGACCCGGTGCCTGCAAGGATGAACAGGTCACCCCAGCTCAGCGCGTCACCGTACTTCTGCTTGATGGGCCACAGCAGGCCACGCGCCTTGTCCAGGTTGGTGTTGTCGTCCCAGCTGTTCTCCGGCTGGAAACGCTGGCGGCCACCGCCGCACCCGCCGCGCCCGTCGCTGGTGCGGTACGACCCAGAGCAGTGCCACGCGAGACGCACGAACAGCCCACCGTACGACGTCCCGACAGCAGACGTGGGGGACGAGTCCGCAGGCCAGCAGTCCTGCGACTTCGTCAGCATGTGCACGATGTCCGCCAGCACCGCCTGGATGGAGACACCCTTGAGTGCCAGGTTGTAGTCGTCCAGGCTGGGGATCGTCGCGTTGTCAGTCGGGGGTGTCCCGTGCAGCTGCCCGGGGCACTGCGCCGCCATGGCCAGCATTGGGTAGGCCACGGCCAGCAGAAGCATCGCCTTCACCATGTTCAGTGGATGTCACGCCTGGGGTGGTGCAGGAAGTGGCAGTGGCAAGGCAGGGCAGCAGGCTCGCAGCACACACAGGGCACAGCTTGCCACAGCAAACAGGTTGCGAGAAGACGCTCACAGGTGGTGCAACACCCTGGTGGGAAGGGGGGTTGGGGAGGGGCGTGCCGCCACCTGCCAGAACGTTGTCATTCTCTCTCACGCACTGCACCGGTTGCTTGCGGCGTCGTGCCTAGAGGCACGGCCCCAAGCGTCTCCGGCCAACCCTTCCACCCCCCTGCGGTGGCCGTGTAGTGTGCCTGTTGGCAGCAGCCTGGCACACTCCCACGGTTGGGCTTGCATGCGTGTTGTAGGTACGTTTGTTCGGTGCCGGCTGCTCACTGTCATCGCGCATTCACATCAGAAAGCGCACCTTAGTGCACCCGGCCGCCCTCCTCTTCCTGCGATCACCAAACACGCGAAGCTCCTCGGAAAGACGTCTGTGTCACTTTGCCTGGCGGGTGCGCAGGTCGTAACCCACCCACCCACTCTTCTTCGCAACCTGTGTGGCTCTCTGGGTCCCGAGCTGCACAGCAGCTTAGTTGATCCTCAGCAGCTCCACCTCGAAGGTGAGGTCAGCGTTGGGCGGGATCACGCCACCCGCACCACGTGCGCCTGTGTGTGGGTGTGGGCAGTGATGTGTGTCGATCAGGTCGACACCTCATGTTGGGAGGCCTTCAGGCACTCGCATTGTGCTGACGTGCAATGTGAGATCATGATGATTTTGCGAGGCGGGTCAAGGCACAGCCCTGAATGAACTGCACAGAGGGATTGGGTCTCCGCAAAGGGGGCCCCACCTCCTCCCCCTCCCTCCCCCGACAGCAACCACCACCAGCAGCAGCAGCAGCAGGGCATACCGTAGCCGTAGTCGGAGGTCATCGACAGCACCGCCTTCTCACCCAGAGACATCTTCATCACACCCTCGTCCCACCCGCGGATCACCTGCCCCACACCAATCTGGAACTGGAAGGGCTGGCCACGGTCCACGCTGGAGTCGAACTTCTGGCCGTTCTGTGAAGGGTTTGGGAGGGGTGCACAGACAGGCGGTGGCAGTGGCGTGCAGTAGTCATCGCAAAGAGGCTCCCTTGTGTAAGACATATGTGCTTGCAGGATGGACACATAAGGCAGAGTAGTGTGCCACCGCCCCCTCGGAACGGGAGGGGTGGAACCGGGGAGTGACGCTTGAGAGTAAGAGAGACATGTACGACTGCCGTGCCACAAATCAAACCCTCTGCCCAACGCCTCGCTGTTGCACACAAGAGAGAGCCGGTCACCTATTGACTCATAATGCAAGCCGTGTATCCGGGCGTGCCTGCCGGAGAAGGCTATGCCACAGGGCTTTTCCATACCGCCAGCTTGCCGGTGTAGTGCATCGTCAGCTGGTCACCGCGCTTGGGGAAGCTCTGGCCGTTCCCCTCCTTCAGCACCTTCTTCGTCAGGCCGAGCACGTTGCGCGTCGCACGGAACATGGTTGTAGTGTGGCTGTGAATAAACTCTGCTCACAGGGTGGGGTGGATGTGCCACAATCTGCAGCTTTTTGCACAAATGCTACCCAACAGCGCTGCCTACGTGCCTCGGTGATGCAGAAGGTGCGTGGCTGCACCTATCGGGTGCGTGTGAAAAAAAGACATCTGCCGTCGCGGAGTGACGTTAAACCGAGGTGCAAAGTGGGGGGGGGGGGCAGTGAAATCGACATTGAAGGGAGCACAAGAATGATCACCCTTCACTCGTTATGCAGGTTGTGTCTAAAATCCAAAGTGGGGGGGGGGGGCATGATTATTCTGTTCGCAGCTGCATGTGAGACAGCGCATCGCACCGTGTGTAGTGGGGCAGCAGTCAGGCCGGCTAGGGTTGCCTGACGACACGCCATGGGATAGAGACCTGCAACCGGCAGGCCAGGAGTAGCGCTGCTCCTTGGTGTGACCGCCGCACAACAAGCCTGCGAGACACACCCTCCAACCAGAGGTGTGGCCGGGTGCAGGGCTGAGCCACCGGCACGGGCCTGCCGACTGCACAACCTCAGCGGAAACTCGTCAGCAGAGGCTAGGTGCTGCCGCAAGGGGAGGGGGCAGAAGGGTAGTGTGTGTAGATGATTCCTTCTGTTGTGCAGCTGACCAACCGCAGCTTTCACTGTTTAGTTCTCTCGGGGGGGCATTTCAGACCTCCTCTCCCATTCCTATCGGTAAACACACACACACACACAGGAGGAGAGAGGGATACACGGGCAGAATGTCACAGGCCGACCTCCACGGGGTCTCCTCCGGTAACACCGGTCCCCAGGCCGGTGGCCAACAGGCCGCCCCCCTGCCCCCCCTCGAATTTACAGAGCCTCGCAGATACGAGCTCCAGCCCCTCCCCCCCCTCTACGGCGCCACCCACGTGCGCGCCATCCTCCAGCACCTCCACTGGGATGCGGTGCTGGACGGATTAGAGGGTGGCGTCGCCGTCCTCGCCGCCGAGCGCCCCCCCACCCACGGCTCCCCCCCCACATGGACCCTCACGGTCAACGGGAAGGAGGTGGTCCTGACGGACACGCTGCTCCTCGAGGAGCAGAAGCAGCAGGAGGCGGCCGCGAAGAAAAAGGCCGAGGATGTAGCCCGCCTGAAGCGGCGCTACGATAGCGTCAGCGAGAGGCTCCAGGCGGAGCGCGCCGACGCAGCGAGAGCGGGAAGGGCCGCGAAGTCGCAGGCCAGTGGCGCCGTAGGACGGACCGGGCGAGGCGGCGGTGCGGCAGCAGCAGCAAAGCAGCACGCCCAGCAGGCGCAACAGCGGGTGACCAGGCTCCAGAAGGACCTGGAGAAGATCGCCGGGAGCCTGAGGGAGCTCGGCCACGACCCCGCGCCGACCGCCCCCGACACCGCCGCGGGTGATGGTGTGGCCTGGCAATCCGAGATGCTGGGTCTGCGCCGCCTACTGCAGGAGCAGGACGCGCGTCGCCAGCAGTTGGAGGAGCAGGTGGGGCAGTTGCAGCTGGGTCACAACAACCTAGCTGAGCAGGCGTCGCAGCAGGTGTCGCAGCTGCAGGAACTGCTGGGTTCCCAGGCGCAGGAGCACGGGCTGCACGTGCAGCGTGTGGGGGATCGCCTCGGCCGCCAGGAGCAGCGGCTTGAGGAGCAGGCGACCCTGCTGCAGCGCCTCCAAGAGCGCAAACCCGCCTCCCCCCCCGCCACCGCCCCCACGCAGGAAGCAGCGCGGGAGCTGAAGGAAGTGAAGGTGCACCTCCGGAGGCAGGAGGGGTCCCTTGCCAAGGTCGCAGAAGCCCAGCAGTCGCTGGGCGAGGCCGTCCCCCTCCTCCACAAGCGGGTCGGGGTGCTGGAGCAGGGGGCGAAAGGGGCGGCAGCAGGCGCCGACCTGCAGCGGGTGGCGACCGAGCTCGCCAGCATGGGTAGCCGCCTGGAAGAGCAGGGCCGTGCGCACGCGGCAGAGATGGCTACGGCGCGGAAGGGCTGGGAAGCCAGCCGCAAGGCCCTCGAAGACGACATGCGGGGCCAGCTTGCGCAGCGGGACGCCCAGATCCGCCAGGCGCAGGTGGAACGGGACGGCCTCGCAGCCGACCTGCACGAGGCGCGCAAGGCCATGCTAGGCCTGCAGGGAACAGCGGGTCAGCAGGAGCCCCTGTCCCACCTCCAGGCGCTGCAGCTCCAAGCGGAGGTCGACAAGGTCCGCGCGGACCTCGAGGCCCAGCGCGCGCTGGAGCAGCGACGCCTCGACGCCGCGGTGGCAGAGCTGCGCAAGTCGTGGGAGGCGCAGCAGGGGGAAGCCGTGGTGTGCGACCTGCGGCTGCAGACGGAACGCCTGGGTGTCGCGGTGAAGGACCTGCGGGCCTCCTGCGAAGCCCAGCGCAAGGAAGCCACGGCCGCCCAGCAGCTGTCGGCGCAGGCGTCCGTGGAGCAGGGGGCACGCCTCCAGGGCCGGCTGGACGAGGTGTGTGGGGAGCTGCGGGAGGCCTGCGAAGCGCAGATGGTGCGCCTCCAACAGGCCGGAAGGGAGGAGGGCGAGAAGGTGCAGCGCCAGCTGTCACAGCAGGCCAGCGAGCTCGGACAGAGCTGGCAGGGACTGTTGGAGGGGGTGCGCGACGCAGAGGAGGGCCGGAAGCGGCAGCATCAGGAGATGCTAAGCACGGTGAAGCGGGAGTTAGGCATCGACACGAGAGGGCGGAGTGGGTCCAAGGGGGCGAAGGGCAAGGCACCGCCGAAGCCCGCGGCCGGTCCGGCTATGGATGCCCCGCCAGCGCCCCCAGCCGCCGCCACCACCCCTTCCTCCTCCACCACCACCTCCACCTCCACCTCCACCCCTGCCCCGCCCGGGGACTCACACAGCAAACCAGTGACACCCGTGGCACCCGAGACACCAGCAACAGCGAACGCTGCCCCTACCCCTGCGCAGCCAGCAGCAGTGCCGCCGGCAGCACCGGCGCCGCCTGCCCAGCCCGCCCCGCCGGCCCCACCTCTCAGAGACCTAGCGCCCACGGCGGATGCCGGGGATAAGGCCCCACCGGGTAGGGAGGCGGGAGCCAGCAGGAACGGGAGGGTCAGGCAGGCCTCCATCACGGCGTATCTGAGGCCCCGCTCCAACCGCCTTACTCCCTACCCGCAGAAGCAAGAGGAGGAGTAGGGGGGCGGGCATCCCGGCCAGCGGGGAGGACCCGTGCAAGCGATCGATGTTCCCCCTGGCCGGGGTGCCGACCATGTCTGGGGACGATGCACACTTGCCGCCGGGCCCCCAGCCGCGCCCCACCCCGAGAAACAGGAGGTCTCGGGGCCGACACAAACACCTCCAAATAGAACACCAAATAGAACCCCAACCCCAACATCGCCCCCAACCCCACCTAGACCCAGCCGAGCCGCCGTGTGGGCAGGAGATACCCAGACAACGGCCCCGGAGAGCTGGAACCCCGTAGATGTGGCGTCAGGGGCAGGAGAACCCCGGCCCCTCCGTGGGGGGGGACAGGAGTACTCCCCCTCCACCATAGAGCAGGACGAGCAGTGGCTGACGCAGGCTGCAAGGAGACTGATGGCGCTCCGGGTACCAGTGCCTAAGGATGGCAACTGTCAGTACGCCGGCCTTGCAGAGCAGTGCGCGGAGTGGACAGCAGAAGGGTTGCGTGCAGCGGTGGCGACATCCATGCGGCAAGACGCAGAGCGCAGGGCCTCGTACGTGCCTGACCACGACGACCCGCAAGCTCCTGCATCCTACGACGACTACATCGAGAGACAGACGCGTCTAGGGACATACGGGGACGCGGCCACACTTCGGGTTGCGGCAGAAGTCCTGGATGCGCAGGTGTGGCTGCTCGCCTCCAACAGCAAGCAATACATGACCCGGTGTGGGAAGGGTGCCAAGGTGCTGGGGCTTACGTGGAGGCCCTTCCACTACGATGTGCTTCGCCTTCCCCTGAGCCTGGCCCGGGAGCTAGCTGCGACGCCGGCAAACCAGTGGACTATCCCTGCAGATCTTCCCACGCCCGCCCCAGCCGCTGCAGGCGGGGCGCGCGCACCTTCAGCCAGCCAAGGACCCACGGCGCCGCCGCCCCTGCGGCGATTGAGGCGCCCTGCACACCAATTATCATCGCCCGGAGTGCTCAGGGTGGCGACAGCTAACGTAACGTCGCTGCAAACGCACCTCGGCGACGTGGCGGGACTGAAGGCGGATGTTGTGGCCCTGCAGGAAACTCGTACGCCGGACCCGAGCAAGGGCACGCACAATGGCTACTTCGCAGCCCACGGCTGGGCTATGCACTGGGGCAAGGGCATGCCCAGGGTCGCAGGCGCGAACGGCCGCGAACAAACGAAGCCCGGGGGCGTGGCTGTCATGGTGAAGGAGGGCCTGGTCGCACAGGTGGTGCAGCCGAAGACCACGCAGGAAAAGAAGCTCTACGACAGCACCCGCATGGTACACGTCGTGCTAGCGATTGGAGACGGCAAAACGGCTCTTCACATCCTGTGCGTCTACGGTCACTCGGGGTCCGAAGTGGGCGAACAGCGGGAAGCCCTCCTGCAAGAGACGCTCGATCACGCAGCTGGCTTGGGACAGGTGCCCGTCCTGCTGATGGGGGACCTGAACACCAACCCAGAAACCAGCGCTGTCCTGTCCCAGGCGTGCCGGGTGGGCGGCTGGGTCGACGCGGCGACGACGCATGCGGACCTCGCACAGCAGAGAGTGCAGAACACCTGCTGGGCATCGGAGAACGGCACCCGGCTGGACATCTGCCTAATGAACCCCTGCGCAGCGCCGGCACTGCGTCGAGTCGAGGTGGCAAAGCGGGGAGACTACAACATACCCACACACTGCCCGCTCTTCGTCGATCTGGACCTCACTGCCTTCCGCCGCCCCAAAAAGATCTGCATCCTCCCCACCCCTTTCCCTGCGGGCAAGCCCAAGCTGGGGGACGCTGCAGCAAGAGGGGTGATGCAGGACGTACTAGCAGAGGGGGAACTACGTCACGGAGCGACGGCCGCGCAGCTCCTCCACCGAGCTTCCACCTGCGGCGAGCGCTTCCTGAAGCGTGTCCATGTGGGCCACCTGGAGAGACAGGAAGCGGCCTACACGGGCAGGGCGGAGGGCTACCGTATGCAGTGGTCGCGGACGGCTACCAAGCACCATCCCGCTTCTGCACGGGGGGCAGGAGACATGAACACCCGGGCGAAGGACGGGCTGCTAGGGAACATTCGATGCCTGGTCAAAGAAGGCCTCAAACGCCTGCAGGCAGAAAAACCATACGGCCTCACGAACGGGGAGGAGCACGCCTGGAACGCCGCGAAGAAGCGCCTAAGGGAGGGCGGCCTCCCCCAGGGGCTGCAAGCGGCGCTGGCGAACACAACCTCGCAGCTGCCAGACCTGGAGATTCTGGAGCAGGCCCTCATCGTCTTGGAGGGGTCGCAGAGGGGCATGTTTGACAGGCTCCGCGAAGCGAGAATCCGCACCTGGAAGGCGAGGATGCAGAAGGCTTGGACATACGAGGCAGGGCAGGTGTTTGCGTACCTCGCAGATCGTTTCTGCGCCCCAGCCACCTTCATGCGGCGCGAAGATGGGTCCTTCACGGCCTGCCCCAAGGAGGCGGACGAGCTGCTGAGAAGCGACACGGCGTGGGGGGGATATTTCCGCAAGTACGCGACAACGCCCGAGCCCCGGTGGGACACCTTCCGCCAGAGATACCTCCGCTTTCTCCCCGAGACGGCTGACATGGAGTGCAAGACCATCACAGCAGAAGACGTCGGGAAGGCCCTGGCCAAGATGTCCACGTCCACCTCACCGGGCCTGCACGGCTGGAGGGTCCACGAACTGAGACAACTCCCACACGAACTCCTCAAGCTCTTTGCGGAGGTGTTCAACGAGGTCGAACGATCGGGCGAGTGGCCGGAACAGTTAATGCATGCCATGATCTGCCTCATCCCCAAGCCTGGCAGCTCAGGCGAGCCTCTATCGCAGCGCCCCATCAGTATCACCCCTGTGCTGTATAGAGTGTGGGCAGCGATCCGGGTGAAACCGGCACTGAAGTGGTTGGAGACCATCGCACCGGAGGACCTGCACGGCTGCCGGCCTGGCCACGGTGCAGAGGACCTCATCTGGCACCTGGCGGCACGCATCGAAGAGGCCCACCTCACGGGGCGACCGCTGCACGGAGTCGCCCTTGACTTCAAGAAGTGCTTCGACACGGTGCCTATCGACCTCACCTTCCGCCTGGCTGCGGAGCTCGGATTCGACACCCGTGTCCTGCGCACCCTGCGAGCAGCGTACAGGACGATGCAGCGGCACTTCCGGGCGAGTGGCACCATCGGAGAAGGCTTCCTGCCTACCAACGGCATCATGCAGGGCTGCCCCATCAGTGTCGTGCTGATTAACGTGCTGGTGGGTGTGTGGATGCGGATGGTCGAACACCGGCAGGACACGAGGGCGCTATCCTTCGTCGACGATGTGTACGCCACAGCCTCCAGTCCGGAGGTCCTACAAGAGGTGGTGAACGACTCTGCGGATTTCTCTCACGACACCGGGATGGCTATTTGCGCAGAAATTAAGTCCCACGTGTTCTCAACATCCCCCGGGCCGCTCCGGATCATGTACCGGGCGAGGGACGGCGAGGCCACTCCCCTCCGGCAACGCAACAGCTTTGACTGTCTCGGGGCCATGCTGCACGCGCGCCTGATCAGGGAAGGGCGCACAGCGCCCCAGTCCGAGCGCATCGCCCGTCGGAAAGAGGGGGCGCAGCAGAACCTCCGCAGAACCTCAGCGCTGCCCCTGCCGGTGCAATGGAAAGGGCAGGCGGCTGCGATGACGGCGGGGGCACGGCTGTATTACGATGCCCTCGTAACTCGTTGGGACAGCAAGGCCATCAGGCGATGGAGGGGCCTCTTCGTCGCCGCGCTCTGGTCTGGCCCACCACGCAGAGCGCAAGAGATCGTGCTGTGTGTCCTCCATCAGGCGCACCGGGTGGACCCCGCTATCGCTCCTCCCTACCGGCAGATCACCACGTGGGCCAAGCAGATCAAAAAGTGGGGCCACAGCAGGGTGCTGTCCGAGGAAGCATGGGGGAGCAAAGAGAGGCTTGAGGGGACAGGCCCCCTTGCGCTCTTCTGGGCTGCCCTGCAAGGGATAGGATGGCGCTGGAGTACGGCGACCACCCTGGCCTACACGGACGAGGCTGGTCGCGCTGTCACCTTCGACCCTGTTGCAGCAACGCCGAGCGCCTGGGCGATCTTCGCGCACGACCTCCGCCAAACCCTGCGAAACGCCACGGCGGGGAAGCTGGCTGAACGCAGAGAGGACTTCCAAGGAGCAGAGCACGGCATTGACGGAAGGGTGACACGTTGCGTCCTGGAGGGGGAGGGCGCCGCAATTACGGGATACCAGCGAGGCCTCCTCCGCTCTGTCATTGCAGGGGCGGTGCCTGCCCGAGGGCGCACGGGCCTGGGGGAGGTGTGCCGGTACTGCACAGCTGGGGCCCCGGAGACGGTGTCGCACCTATGGTGGGACTGCGCGGCATGGGAGCCGGTCCGCCAGAAACACCCCGTAGCAGCGAGGGACCGAACTGCCTGGCCGGCATGCCTGGCGCAGTGTGGGGTAGCGCCCGTGTACAGATACGGCGTTCCGGAGAACGAGCAGCCGCTGCCCATGTCTTTTGCTGACAGAATCACCACCGTGGCGCAGCTGCACCGCTACTTCATCGCAGTCTTGGCGGCGCGACAGGAGAAGGACGGGCTGCTCGACCGCTCTGTACGCCACCACCGCACTACAGTCTACCCCTGGGAGTGGAGCACCCCCACCCCCGAGAGTGCCTGCATCCCTGCACTGGCGCCATCCGAAGTCAAGCAGACGTGGGGCAAGCGGCACCCAGGCATGTGGGTGGCTCTCTGCGACTGGCTAAGGGGCCTGAAGTGGGGACCGCAGGGGGGTGAGCAAACTGTGACCCTGATGGAGCTAGCCGTGGACTTCGAGCTGTCGACGGGCCTCACCCTCCCAGACACCGTGACACGCCGCATCCGCCCCCCTACCCACGTGGACCCGAATAAGAAGGGTGCGAGGGAGGCCCGCCCGCGCATTCCTGCAGACACGGCCCCGGGGCTCACCCTGTACTTTGACGGTGGCGCGCGCGACAACGGCACCCCCTTCGCTGTGGCGGGGGCAGGGGCGGTGCTGTACCAAGACGGCTGCAAGGTCTCAGAGAAAGTGCTCCCGCTGCTGAACGTGCGTAGCAACAACATTGCTGAGTACGAGGCGCTACGAGCAGGCCTGCGCCTCCTCGAGAGGGGCGATGCCCCTGAGGGCCCAGTCACAGTGCGAGGCGACTCCCAGGTGGTGCTGCGGCAGCTCCGAGGGGAATCCCTGTGCCGGGATGCCGCCCTCCGTCCTCTTTTCCTCAGCACGTCCGCGCTGGCTGCGGACCTCCAACCGAGGTTCACTCTCACGTATGAGCATGTGAAGAGGGGATCCAACACCGATGCTGACGCCCTCAGCAACGCCGCGATGGATGAGGCTGAAAGGCTGGGGGCCTCGCGGCAGAAGCTCCAGCAGGACCTCACGGTGTTCCAGAGCAGTATCCTAGGGAAAGCCGCCTCGCTGAAAGGACTCTGCAGTATGGTGACGAAAGTGGGCAAAGGGCCCTGGCATTGCGGTCATGCTGCCAACTCAACGGTCCTCACGGCTCTCGGCGGAACTGTGGCGGCGGGCCTGTCGAGGAGGGCCCAACTGAACCCTGCCACTGAATCGGTGATGCGCAGCCTCCAAGCACACCTGGCTGAGCCAGTCCACAGCCGGCAAGATACGGTATTCCATGACCGCGGAATGGCGTGGGCCGCCACCTTCGCCCCACAGCCGCACTACCCAGAGGGCTGGCAGCAGCCGGCCCAGCAGTGGGCGGCGCGCGGTCGGCAGGCCAACAGCCGGGTGGGACGCCCATGGGAGCGGAGGGGCGCTGCCCCCCGTACTGCCCCCCCTGGTGCCAGGAGGAACGCAAAGGTGCTTGCCTGCAAGTTGCATTGGAAGCCCCGTTGCTCGGCATGCCAAAAGCGACGCCTCCCAGAGGAGGTGTGCTGCCGCAACCACCACAAAGAGGGGGACGGGCTCCCGGTCACTATGGGCTTCTGCAAACGCCACAGCATGGACCGATGCGGTGACTGCTACAGCGATGGCAAATCACTAACACATTGCTGCCACACACACCACGCTGGCTATGCTGCACGCCCTCCTCCCCGGAGTGGCACTGAGTTGGCCCCACACTCTAACCCGAGTGGGGCCTCCGCTGTGACGTAGAAGTGGGCGGGGGTGGGCAATGATCCGCGCAGGATCTCCCCACACAAAACGTGGTCACCACACACACACACACAAGCCCTCAAGACTCTTGGAGCGGCCTGACTATTTAGTGTCTTTGTCGCAGCAAGGGGGCGATATATACCGCTTTTTTATTGATTTCACGTGTCAGTGTTTGACTTTTTCGCAACTTCATTTCTTCCTTTTCTCCCTCTCCAACCCCACCCGTGACACCACCAGGGTTTAGCTAGCCCTGGTCCGATTATCCCCGGTTCTTCGCTGAAGAGACGCGGCCGGGGGGAGGGGTACGAAGAGTACGCGTCGAAACCGGTGTCACGTCGTGTTGGGGAATCCTTCGGGAGTGCGATACTGAAGGGGAGGTGCTACTGCCCGTGCAGGGCGACACCGCCTTAAAACTTTATAACCACACACACACGTGAATCTTTTTATATTAGTGTAGACACACACCGAGCACTTGCTCTTGATGCGATATTCACACACACACGCCACTCCGCCTTACTCGCCTGTGCCCCCGGCACCACCACCACCACCACCACTGCACCCTGCCTCCTCCTCCTCCCCCTCCCCATCCGCCGACCCCTCCTCCGACTGGAACACGCCACTCGCCTCCGGGCTGTCCTCCATCAGGAAGGTCGGGGTGCGTGGGGTGGCACCTGCCGAGCCATCGCCAACACCACCACCACCACCACCACCACCCCCACCCGGCGCAGGCACAGCAAGCGAGAGCGCCGCTGCGGGGGGCACCATGGCCCACATCGAGGTGAACCAGGTGTTGCCGCTGGCCATCCCGCCGTGGATGTAGAGCGTGCCGTCGGGCGATGTGGCGAAGGCACATCCCTCCTTCGGGGTGAATGCCTTCGGCATCGGGAGCTGCGACCATGCCAGGGACGCCAGGTCCAACGCATGGTGGTCCGCGAAGCAGCACCGCAGGTTGGTCCCACAGAGAACGTGCAGGACACCCCCCACCACCGCTGTGACATGCCTCCCACGCTTCAGGGGGGGCGTGCCGCCCCCGCAGGGCTTCAGCTCTTCCCAGAGGAAGCCGGACGCGCTGCCAGCGGTGCTGCTGCTCCGTCGGGGTGCGGCGGGTGGTCCGCCGAGCGCCTCAGGGAGGCGGAGGCGCCAGATGTCGTTGAACTGCCCGCAGCCCAGGCCCCCGAAGAGGTAGAGGTGGCCGGCGTGGAGGTGGAGCGCTCCGTAGCTGCTGCGTCTGCCGGGGGCAGGGCTGCCGGTGTCGACGGGGTGCCATGAGTTCTTCGCGATGTCGTACCGCCACGTGTCGTTGTATTTGTTGTCCCCGATCCCCCCAAACACCAAAATCTGCCCGTTGGGGAGCAGCGTGGCGGCGTGGCTGCTGCGTGGGGGCGGCGGGGCCCCCTTGGGCTGCAGCCTGTCCCACCGCCACTCTCCGACGCGGATGCGCCATATGTCGTTCAGCTTCTTCCGCCCGGCGCCCCATCCCCCAAAGAGGTAGAGGTTATCGCCTGCCCGGGTCAGCGTGCCCTTGCATCGCGGTGGCGGTGCCTCTGTGCCTGTGGTGTGCACCTCTTCCCAGGTCATGTCTGTTGCGGCGGTCCATCTGTGCAGTGTGTTGTAGCGGCGTGTGCCCTGCCCGCCGAAGAAGTAGAGGTGGCCGTCGCTGCCGAATTCAGCCATGTGTCCAGCGCGCGGGGTTGGGCCCTCCCCGCTTGGGGCAACCTGGCATAGCATTGTGCAGGGAGGGTTGTGTGTAGCCTGTTGTGGGTATGGTGTGTTGTGGAAAAAACGTGTGGGCCTCGGCATGTCTCCAAGTACGGCAGAAAGCATATTTTCGTCGCGATTGTGGCGGCAGTGGTGGCGAGGCTGCAGAAGAGGGGGGAGGAGTCACTGCCTCATGACTTTCAGCTCTGCCAATATCCGGGGGCTGGCCCTCTAACCGGCCGACCAGGCATCCCGATTACTGCGCCGTGCTCCATTCAGGTTATCCGATTATTCTGTTCTCACTCAATAAACAGCTTTGGGGAGAGGGTAGAATGCTGCTTGGAAACCGTTTCAAATCGCTGTCTCATAGGGGCGGCCGTAGCGTTTGCCCCCAGGGATCAGCTTTTTTTTTCAAAAAATAGTGAAGAGCGTTCACTCAAAAGTGTACAGAAGCTCTGCAGCTCGTAGCACACTTAGACAGAGCGAAGGCCCTCAGTACGTTTTCTTTTATTCTCGTGCCGTTTTCGATTGCCCAGCAAGTAGAAAAATATCGATTGCGATGGGTGGGCGGGCGGGTTTGGGAGACTTGGCAGATATGAAAAGCAGAGGATCTGCCGTCCCTTTAACTCTGCTGTGAGTGCAGAGAGCGGAGTGTCCGGGGGTCTGGTGAGGGTTGAAGTGCTCAGGTCTGAGAAGTGTGGGTTTCTCAAACCACCCCGGAGTAGGACTGAAACTAAATAACGCACGACTTTGCAGTGAAAGTGGGGGGTGTGGGGATAGCGAAGAAGAGATACGCTGGAAACAGGGTCTAGCTAGACGGTGCGGATTACCGTCTTCCGTTCCCAAGCTTCAGCTGCACAGCAGCTTAGTTGATCTTCAGGAGCTCAACCTCGAAGTTGAGGTCAGCGTTGGGCGGGATCACGCCACCCGCGCCACGTGCGCCTGTGGAGGTGGTGGTGAGCGGGGGTGTAAGCATGCAGAGCACATAAACCCGACATTAGCTCGGCAGCCTTCGGCGGCTTCTCAAGACAAATAGGCGAGATGGGCAAAAATTGTTAATCTGTCCCGCATTGCAAAGACGCCTTGGACAATTTTGAATTCGTCACATCGTGTACCGCATAATCATGGCTGCTCTGTTGGCAAGCACCGCCATTGCCCGAAGCCTCAACAGCGGGGCATACCGTAGCCGAAGTCGGAGGTCAGCTTCAGCACCGCCTTCTCACCAACAGACATCTGCATCACACCCTCGTCCCACCCGCGGATCACCTGCCCCACACCAATCTGGAACTGGAAGGGCTGGCCACGGTCCACGCTGGAGTCGAACTTCTGGCCGTTCTGTGAAGGATTTGGGAGGGGTGCACAGACAGGCGGTGGCAGTGGCGTGCAGTAGTCATCGCAAAGAGGCTCCCTTGTGTAAGACATATGTGCTTGCAGGATGGACACATAAGGCAGAGTAGTGTGCCACCGTGTGTAGCTCCCCGGCACACTCCTTGCATTAGCGCATGAGTGTCCCATTCGACTCCTGGGCACCAAAATCGCTGAATGTGGCACAGCCATACCGACGCAAGGGTCCCCGTGTAGTGCATCGTCAGACGGTCACCGGCCTTCGGGAAGTTCTGGCCATCGCCAGCCTTCACCACCTCCTTGGTCACACCCATTGTTTGTTGCGGCGGTTAGCTAGGATCCTGCAAGGAAGCGTGTGTCGTGCTCAAGACACCCCTGATAGAGATACACCAACACCAGCCATGCGAAAGCGGCCAACAGAGTCTTGTTGGCTCCAGTGCATCTGCACTCTGCCCTCAACAACACACACTGGCTCAAAGTACAGTTGGGGTGGTGGGCGTGGGGCGTGGGGCGTGGCGGCCATGCCGTAGAAAGTGCAGCCTGTCTTCATTCAAATTGCAGCGGGTTGTCATTCGATTCCCTGTGGATGTGGTTTTGGGAACATTCACCGCTCCGTGATGGTCATCTTCTTCCTTGCTGGGTGACCGGGTGCAAGCCGCTTGGGTCCAGAAACTGTGAAACAAGGGCTGCCAGATACTTATTCACTGTGACGAAATGAATGGTTCTTGTTATCGTGAAAAAAACCAACACAATACGGAACTGATTTTCGTTGATGGTGTTGAACACAAAAGAAATACCGTATACGTAAATATTATGGAACGTAAATATTATGGAACGGGCCCATTTTTGGCCGGTCCGTTCCATAATATTTACGTTCCAAAATATTTACAGGGCCAGTTGGGGACTCGGTGGTGAGGACGGCTTGCGTCAGGAATCGCGCGAAAAGTGCACGAGTAGGTCCCGTCAGGGACTCTGTACGCCGTCCGATCACCTGGTCCAAGTCCCCGAGTCGCAGAAAGCCCTGTAAATATTATGGAACAAAAAAAATCTGGAACGCCAACCCACCAGCGTTCCAAAATATTTACGTTCCATAATATTTACGTTCCAAAATATTTACGTATACGGTATTCAAAAAGAGGATGTGCAGATAAATTGCGATACAATGGCCGGCGTTTGTCGTTTCGCGGATAACACACCCGGCAGAGTTGGTACGCATGGGGTTCCCGGTCTCAACAGGGGGACAAATATATAGCGGCATCATTGTATTCCGGTATGAAATGAAGTTGGGGGGAAATGGGCATCGTCTTCATCGTCTCCTTTTGTTGTGAAGCATTTTCTCCTGACACGGAGGCTCGAAATAGCCATGCCAACAATAGAGGTTTGGCCCCATGAAACAAAGGGCACGACATTGCCTTGGCACAAGCGGTGCAACCCCCTGACGTGCGATACGCCAGGGCAGTGGCATACACGCTGTCAGCAGAAGGGAACGTTGAGCTCACACAGCAGCACCGACACAGTTCACCCACATCTCGGCGACTTTATATCACCTCAGGGTTGCCAAGACATCACAAACACGGCAGGTGATGCATATGGGTGTTCTTCTTAACATCGAAGCATCCTGTCGTGACACTACGCACACCAGGCGCCATGGGCGGGGGATAGGGGGGAGGGAAAGTATCAGGCCTGTAGAACGAGGCGTGCTGTGAGCAGGGCTTCACAGATGGCGTGACGCTGTGATCGGGGTGTGTGGGGAGGCATTCGCAACGGCTGTCGAAGGCACCACACACACACACACACACACAAGCCCTCAAGACTCTTGAAGCGGCCTGACTATTTAGTGTCTACGTCGCAGCAAGGGGGCGATATATACCACCCTTTTTATTGATTTCACGTGTCAGTGTTTGACTTTTTCGCAACTTCATTTCTTCCTTTTTCTCCCTCTCCAACCCCACCCGTGACACCACCAGGGTTTAGCTAGCCCTGGTCCGATTATCCCCGGTTCTTCGCTGAAGAGACGCGGCCGGGGGGAGGGGTACAAAGAGTACGCGTCGAAACCGGTGTCACGTCGTGTTGGGGAATCCTTCGGGAGTGCGATACTGAAGGGGAGGTGCTACTGCCCGTGCAGGGCGACACCGCCTTAAAACTTTATAACCACACACACACACACACACCTTGGCATCATTGCCCCAGCAGAGGATACGCCTCCAACTTCTGGGGACCAACGCCACACCACCGCACAACACCCGACACAGGCCATAAGCAAGAGAGTTGGCATGCCTGGTGGCTGGCCCAACACAAAGCACACTTGCCCCTTCCGTCAGATGAGGAAGGACGCGGGCCACAGGGGCCGTACAATACCACAGGAAGCTATGAGATGACAAGAAAGAAAAAGAGGGCAAGGGCGAAGGGTTTGTATGCTGGATAGTTAGTTGGGAGAGGGCAAGGGGGGAGGAGGAGGGAGGGGGGTGTGATCGTCGAGAGTGGATGGAAAAGCAAGTCTCCCAGCACCTTGCAATGTTGGAGGAGGGAGAGGGGGGGGGGGTAGGCAGTAAAGTCGAAGGGATGGAAAAACCAGAGGGGGTGGGAGGTGGAGATGGGCAGTGTTGCACCCTTTAGTCTTTGCCGTTCAGCCCAGCGCTGAATACCAACACGAATACGAGACATGAAAGAGGTCTCATGCGGTGTATGAATGCATCGTGGAGAAGAACGCTTATACCATCCACTACGAATCTAAGAAAACACCATCACGACCACCACCACCACCACCGCCACCACCACCCACAATCACCCCAAAGAGTGTAGGGAGGCCAGCTCTGCACCTTAGGGGGTCTTCGCGATTGGAAAATTTGCGGCAAAAGTTCGGCGATTTTTTCACCTATAAATCGGAGGAATAACGGACCGAAAACGCACCGTTTTCGGCACCGTCGCAAAGGCCCCTCTCTCTACCCTACACTGCTCCTCACCCCCTCACCCCCCTACCCCCCTACCCCCTGCCCCCTACCCACCCCCTAGTCACTAGCACCCCCCTCCCCGCCCCCATCCTGCCAGGAGGTGCTGCCGACAGTCACGGCGAATGCAGGCACCCTCCCCCAGGCAACGTTTCCGATGTTGTGCTCCGTATCTTGGTTGGCTTGTCGGCTTTTTTTGTCGGGATCATCCCGCCTTTATTCTTCTCCCGAATTTCGAGCGACGAAGCGCAGCGAAAGTAATGTGGCAAAAAGGAATGCAGTTAGATGGGCGAATCTTCGATTTCTTGTGCCACCGTGACACGACGAGGGCTGTGGCCACAGTCAGTTGGCGCATTGGTCCCCAACTGCCTTGCAGGATTGGCTGGCCTTTCCTGAGGCAGGGGGTTGTGAAGCGAAGAAGGAAGCCACCGGGCTGCATTTTGTTGCTTCTGCCTGTGCTCAGGGTCACAATGGCTCGCCATCCTGCAGCAAGGTGGCGAGCGTGCATAGTCTCTGAGAACAAATGGAAAGTTATTACGATGCACCCCTTGGTACATCGGCCGATCTGACATTGCGAGCAGCGACACCACAACCGAGCAACAACACACATCAACATGAATGGCACCAGCTGAACTGGAAGTAAGTGTTGTGCTCTTTTCGTTGTTTGGTGTTGATATTATGTTTGCCAAAGCCCGGCAAAAACAAGGCAGGCCACATTATTGACACACAGCACTGAGCGGAATTTGGCAAGACGAGGGGGCGCTTCGCCGATTGGTACACTTCAAAATATATTCGGCGCATCAAAGGGGAAATGCGCCAAAACACACACGTTTCTGCACAGCATGGCGAAGACCCACAGGGGCCCAGTTCTCACACGCGGAACAGCAGGGGCTGCCTCGCCCAACACTCATTTGGGCATTGCCGGATTCAACCCTCCACATGCGACACACGGTTCCCGTGCGGAGTGGTTGTCCAAAAAAATGCGAAAAAGGCCAATCCGTGCCCCGCTGGATTGTGAACAGGCATGTAGCTTGGGGGGTCCAGCTGGTCTCGAGACCAGCAGTTGCCTATGTTGCTGGTCTGGGGGGAAAAAAAACCAGACAAATGAATCGCCCAACTGAATCGTGCTAGCTAAACTCCGGAAAGAAGTGTCTTTTTTCGTTGAACGCAGCCAAATATAAGGCCTAACCTGTTTTGGCGCACGGGTGTGATGACAAAAGGGAAAAGTGCTAACACGAACATGATGTTGGTCTTCTGGTTATGTCTGGTTTCTTAGAACACTTAACGTGTATGCAAAAACCAGACAAATGAATCGCCCAACTGAATCGTGCTAGCTAAACTCCGGAAAGAAGTGTCTTTTTTCGTTGAACGCAGCCCAACCCACAGGGACCGCGTAGCGGAAAGAAAGACAAGGGATTGAAAGGGTACACCACACTTGAAATGTTTAACGCGATATGGCTGCAACCGCCGCATATCTCGCAGGGAGGGGCGCCAGGGGGACAGGGCACGGCGATGCCACAGTGCCTCGGGTAAACTCGTCTGCTCGCTGTGCATGCGTAGGCACCCACTGAGCGGAAACGGAGATGCCCGCACCGTCTGCGGTGTCAAACAAGGCACACAACAAGTCATTCGCGAGGTAATTCTTGCTGTGGCCCTTGTTGATTGCTGCCACCGCTGCCGTGTTGTCCACCTGCAACCCCAACGCACAGCCCGGCCGCGTAGCGGCTGCGAGGCGTGTCGCCTGGAGCGCTGCGAAGAGCTCTTTGACATATATATGGTGGGCGAGGGGTTCATCAAAACAGCCCTGGACAATCGGCTCGGGGTCTAACTCCAGAAGGGCTGCCCATTCTGTGTCGGAAGCGTCAGACCACGCCGTGACCGAGGGCCCCGAAGCCCCTGCCTCAACCCATACATTCTGGCCCAGATCGGCCGAAATCAGAGAAAGATCAGCGAGAACAGAGGGGGGGATGTCGAGAGGGCGGTCCCACTGCTCCGGTTCCGCAACCAGCTTGGCCGCGGATCTCCTGAGGAAGGCGAGGGAGGCGCGGAAGTAGCAGAGACGCCTCTGCGTCGAGAACAGAAACCAAATCATACCGCCGAAAACCTTGTAGAACTCCCGGGAAGTAGCCCTGTTCTCGCGAACCGCCGCCACGGCCGCCGAGGCAAGGAATTTCGACACCCAATCGGGGTCCGACCTGAAGCGCTTAGGCGACGACTCCAGATCAAATTCCAACCCCAAGGCGATGAACCGCGACTGCGGTGTGCCGAACTCCGCACCCTCGTTGAGCTCGGCGCCCACCGACTCGGCCTTGCCGAGGAATCGGGTGTATCTCTCGGCTGCATCCTCCCGGCTATCTCCAACCACAAACCAGTTGTCCACCCAAGACAGCCCATCCTCCAGGGGGAGAAGCACGCGCGAGGCCCTCTGCGCGATGCACGGCGCCCAGCTCCAGCCCATGCACATCACCCGCAGCGAGGTGCGCCGAAACGGGCCCCGCTCCCCAGCCAGATTCACCCCGAAGAAGTCGCGGACCCCGTCCCCCAGGGGGAACTGGTAGAACCAGCTCTTCCCGTCAGCCTGCACCACGAATTCGGCCGCCAGGAACCTCCGGACCACCTCGTGGATCGACGGGAGGAGCATCGGTGGCGGGTCCCGCATCAGCCGGTTCAGCTTTCGCCCGTCGCATACCAAACGCAGCAGCCCGGTCTTTTTCTCCACGGTGAACGCCGGGAGGACCACCTTCGGCGCGTCAGCCAACCCCAGCACCCCCCACTCCGAGAGGTTATCCCAGTGCCGCAGCATGTGCCTCGAGGTCCCGCGCGAAAGAGGCCTGTCGCCCAGATCCACGCCCGGTCGCATGGCCCGCAGGAAAGCGCCCCGGTCCCGAATCACGTCGATAACCCCTGACAGGATCCCCTCGGAATCCAAGGCCTCTAAGGCGTCGAGGTTCAGACGTGACGTCGAAATGGGGGCCAGCTCCCCCGTGGGGCCACCCCGCGCCAAGGGCGGGCCAAGATGCCGCCCCTCCACCGTCACCCGCGCTTCCCTCGCGTACGTCGCGTTGACGTCCGGCGAGTAGGAGTCGTCGCCGACCCTCCGAGGAAGAGGAGGAGGAGGGGGCGGCCGTGGCGGCGGTGGAGGCGGAGGCGGAAGTGGTGGCGGTGGCGTGGGAGGCGGCCTGGGCCGAGGGGTCGCCGGCGGGGAAGGCGTGCCTGGGGGCTCGTACGCCACGCACGCCGTCCTCAGGAGCTTCCCAGGGAAGGCAGGGCAAAGAGCGACCCCCGGGATAGCCCCCGGTCGAGCACCATTGATGTGGAGGCCGTCTGCCTCGCCAGCTTCAGCTTCCCCGCCGGGAGGTACCTGGCCAGGGCGTCCAGGGAGCTGTGGCGGGACAGCTGCCGAAGCGACTCCAGGCACAGCCCCTCTTGCAGGAGCTCCGCCAGAGCCCCCCGACGGAGGGAGTGCCCACTCAGCTCCGGGTCCTCCTTCTTCAGCGCCGCCACGATGCGCCGGTAGGTAGTGTCGACCACCAGCGCGCCCGCCGCCCGCCCCGAGATCGCCTCCCGCAGCACCTCCGTCCAGCACTCCGAGAGGAACAGGCCCGTCGTGACGCCCAGGCGGAACGGGTCGCTCTTCGTCTCCGCCCAGTTTACGGCGACAAACTCGCTCTGGAAAGCGATGTCCCCGCACTTCAGGCGCACCACGTCCGACACCCGCGCCGCCCCGCACCACCCCAGCACAATCGCGAGCTTCGTGTCGCGGTCGACGTCCGCCCGGCCCACCACTGCGGCCACCTGGGCGGATGTTGCTGGCTTCGCTTGGTGCTGCGGTCGGAGGGCCCCCAAGCGCTTCAGACCTCGCTTGAAGTCTTGGAGCAGCTGGGAGTCCACCACAACCCCCATGCGGCTCATCGCGGCGACCGCCCTTGATACGTACTGTAGGGCGGAGGAGGGCCGGAGTGGGGAGTCCGCTTCGGACATGAGCCTCTGCACCCAGTAAATGATGCAAAGGTCCCACGGCAAGAGCACACCCGTGGTCTGCTCCCACTCGTGCCGGAACTGGAGGAGTCGCCGGTGGGGCCCCTCGAGCCCCCTCCACGTCGACGGTGCCAACGCCTCCCCCAGCGTCTTCACCGCGCGCTTGGCGATCCGCTGTGCCTCTCTGGCGGTCAGCGGGTCCTCCTGTGCCCGTCTCCTTCCCACCCGCGCCGTGGAAAGCACCCCTATGCTCTCCAGCATCGCCGTGAGGGGCGAGCTCACTGCCTGTGGCCCCCCCTCCTGCTCCGCTGGCTGGTGGGGTGGCCCTGCTGCGGCTGTGGCTGCGAGCTGCGTTGCTGTTGTTGTTGATGTTGATGCTGTGGGTGGTGGACCTGGGGGGAGCGTGGCTGGCGGGCCCGTGCCTTCTCCTTTGCCGCCCGGAGGTACGGAGGAATCTCCGGCTTCCCGAAGAATTCCTCCTCCATCGCGGAGGCCGCCTCCCATCCGCCCCCCAACACGCCCTCGTTGAGGGCTTCCAGCCTGCAGAACTGGTTCTGCATCAGCCGGACCAGGAGGTCGTCGTAGTCCTCCGGCTCCTGCAGCGACGGCAGGCTCGTCATGATGAGGTTGATATCCCTCATCCGCGCCTGCGCCTCGTGGGCCTGCGGGCGCAGGGCACCCCCCGCCCGGGCCCCCAGCAGGGCGTCGTAGCGGCGCAGCTGATGCAGGTGCACCAGCCCCAGCGTGGCCTCGTCCGCGTGCCACCACTCGTCCACGTCCAGGGGGTTGAGAGCCCCGGCGCCCCTGCGGCTGTCGCTGCTGCCGGCTACGCTGCCGGCCCCGTCCCGCTGCTCCGGCTTTCCGGCCCTCGGTGCTCCGGCGCCGGCTCCGGAGCCCGTCCCGTTTCCCCGCAGGCGGGCCAGCTCCGCCTGGAGGTCCGCCACCTCCTGCATCCGGCGTACCTCCTCCCGGAGGGAGGCCACCTCGTCCTGGGGGGCTGCAGCCCGGCTCGCGCCTGCCTCAGCCCTTACCCTCGCGTGCTCCGCGAGGGCCGTCTCCCGCTGGGCCTTAGCCCGTTCCTCCATCACCAGCGCGGCGTTGCGCGTCTTCTCCCTCTCGAGGGCCAGCTCGGCCTCGAGGCGGGCTCTCACCTCCGCGTGCCTGGCGGACTCCTCGGCGACCATCGCCCGCGCCTGCGCCTCCGTGACGGCGTTTGAGGCCGCCGCCTCCACCGACGCCACCTTCGCGTCCGACTCCGCCCCCGTCACCCGCTGTGCCGCAGCGGATTCCACCTTCGCCGCATGCGCCGCTGCATTCGCGGATGCGATGTGCATCCCCGCCGCCGCCTCCGCGTTGGCGGCCCTCGTAGCCGCCCCCGCCTCCACCCCCGCCGCGTGCACCCTCGCGTGCGCCTCCACCTGCGTGGCCCGGATGTCGGCCCCCGCGACCTCGCGGGTGGCCACCTCACGGGCGTTGGCGGTGTTCACTGCCGCCAGCGCCTGCCCCATCGCCATCCCGAAGTCGCCCGCCGGGAGGGGGGCGGACAAGGCGTCCGGGTTGCCCGCGCCGCGCCCCACTCCGGACAGCACCAGCTCCGAGTTCTGCACGCCAGGCATCGGTTGTGTCGGGGGTTGAAGGGTGGAGTAAAGAGAAGGGAGTAGGTGGGAGTGTTGAACCACGAAAATATTTTTCGTTGAACGCAGCCAAATATAAGGCCTAACCTGTTTTGGCGCACGGGTGTGATGACAAAAGGGAAAAGTGCTAACACAAACATGATGTTGGTCTTCTGGTTATGTCTGGTTTCTTAGAACACTTAACGTGTATGCAAAAAAAAATAAAAAGGGGGTTTTCGCCCAAAAATCGCCCTCGCGGAAACCCTGCATATGTCTGATCGTGCAGTTAGGAACAGGGCCAGGGATACGCACACGGGAATATTGTTGTAGTCGTGTCGAGCAGACACTGTTCTTGATGTGATGTTCACTGCCTCCACACACACGTCACACAATAACTGTCCAACTGCCTAGTTGCCCAGCTGCCAGACACAAAAGGGGGTGGCAGGGGCTTCGCCCGATCCACACAATGCGACCATCGGGAAAACATGAACAAACTATAAAATGCCGGCAGAGCACTAGCAGGGCATTTAGGCACAATGCATAGGGGGAAGAAAGGGAAAGTCAAGAAGCAGATGAGATGATGAGCGATGGATCACAAAAAAAACAAATGGGGCGGTAGGGCGGTAGGGCGGTGAAGAGACTCGTACAAAGCAAAGTCGAACGCAAAAAAAATTCCCCCCTCCCGCTAAACGATTGTGTCATACGTTCCAAGGCCTTGTCAGTTACGGCAAGGCAAACTCCGAAACACATGCCGAGGGTGGGGGTGGGGGGTGGGTGGGCAGTGGGCAGAAGGAAACGACGCGACGTCGTGAAGCGGAGAAAATAAGGTGCAGAAATGGGCTCTCCCTTCACTCGGTATGCACACGACAAGACACAATGCGAGGCGGGGGGGAGGGGAGGGGAGGGGAAAGGGGCAGGGGGGTTTGAGGGGGGGGGGGGCAGTGAAGCAGAAGAAAAGAAAAAATCGTGGCTGATCTCCCTTGGTAGGGGAGAGTGCAGCAAAGTAGAGAAAGAACAAATAAGATTGCACAGAGTCTACTTCCCCTTCACTCTTTATGCAGGCGGTGTGTCGGAGGGACGAGATCTGCCTGTGGTGTCACAAGATGCTGTGTGTGCAGGATGGGTCCTGTTGACAGAAGGCAGCAGGACGGAAGGTGTCGAGAGATGGGCTGTGCCGAATCAATTCGAAACAGGGTCACTTTGCAAAACGCGTATGAAATTCGTGAAAGGCGGCGAAAGCAACAGCTTTCTTTGGGCGGTGTGCACATCCTGTCCTTCTAGACACTGAGGTGATACCGTATTCGGAAAAATACTGGAACGGAAAAATGCTGGAACGGATTTTTTCTGGAACGGAAAATAACTGGAACAAACCCGAGTTTTCGAAACTTGGAACATTATTCCGTTCCAGTATTTTTCCGTTTCAGAATTAGAATATGGGGGAAATTGGCGGGTACTTGTCAGTTTTTCGGGCACATGTGAATCCCACCTCACCCCACCCCATGCCATGGTGGAGGATGGTGGGCCAGCATACCCTTGGGAAAGTACCCGACTCCCAGAAAACGGCCAAGTCCGCGCAGACCCCCCAGAACAATTCTGGAACGGAAAATAACTGGAACAAATGGGGTCTCGGCTGGAACTTGGAACATTATTCCGTTCCAGTATTTTTCCGAATACGGTATATCATAGTCATGCCAGCGAACATTTTGTCGTCTCCGATGTGCACACGCACTGCCAATTGCATGCAACAGAGCATTCTGAAAGACCATCGAGGGGGGGGTTTGATTGTCGAGAGGGGGTAGAAGATAAAGGAGGCCTTTGCCACGGTGCTGAAGGCGGTACCTTCTTTCGGTGCATTTCCCCCAATCAATAGGAGAAAGCCGCCGAACTTTGCCGAAAACTTGCCCAAATCCCACAGCTGACCTCCCCTTTGACTCGCTATTGCATGGCTGTTGACATTAGGGGAAAGAGGGTGGGAGGGGGTGATGGACGATTCTTCGGATAAAACATAACCGAAGACACTCCGGGAGGCAACAGAGAGAGGTTGTGCATCCGACAGGCCGCCATGGGGAGCAGTGCAGAAGGCAGTGTCTGTGTTGGGTTTGTAGAGATGGGGTGATTCGCTCTGAGGTCCAGACGCATTTAACTGCGAAGATGGAGTCGGGGGGCGGGGGGGCTGAATTGCAGGAAAGGGGTCCACAAGGATTACCAAATGGGATGCGCTTGGGTTGGGAACAACGCCGAGAGGCGCAGCCTCTGCGGCTGGAGCTGGTGGGAGGCCTCGAGAATGGGGGGCCCGATCCACACCCGAAAAGCGGGGTGTGTCACAGCCACATTTTCTTTTGGCTGCATTCCACACCCGAAAATCGTGAGTGTGACCACCCGGATTTTTGAGACTCCCGATTTCACTCCAGCCCCAAAGGGGCGGAACTCGCGGTGAAATGGAGGGTGGTTTTTGCACCAACTGCCCCTGCAGCTGTGCAGATATGACTCCTTGGGTTGGGGGATCGTAATACGTGCAATATAAAATCGGCGGAAAGGTCCTGCGAGGGGAGAGGAAACGTTCGTGGTGTGGTTGAACCCGGGAAAAAATAAATTACAGCCGGCATTTCTGGTTTCGATGCCCCGGCGGCATGACGACCTTCATTATTTCTTTCCGGGCGGGGTGTGTCTGGCCGATCCAACGTGATAGCAGAGAACGGGGGGACCACAAGACCCCAGCAGTTTAGCAGAAACCCCACCCTGTGCTCTGAAACCATGAAGCTATTATCATGCGCCTCTGATGCACCGGTTGGCAATCTCGAGGAGGAGGGAGGCGATGTACCATCTGTTGGTATGTCGTCGGCATCGATGTCTTTCCCCCGACAATACCTCATTCGGTACGATGTGGCGGAGACACAACGCAAACAACCTTTACTGCTGATCCAGCCAATGGTGGCGCAATGAGGCAAAACTCGGGCACGAGAAAGAGAAGGGGATACGCGCCGCCTCTCCCTTCAACTCCACCTGTGGATATGCAGCAGAACAACACCTCGAAACAATGGGGGTTAAGACGGGGGCGTGAGCCCAAGGGTTTGCGGGTGATGGGTTGTGGAGTGGGGTCTGGCAAACTATCTGTCGGTGTGTATAATTAAGGATTTCAGCACTGCTGATGGGGAGGCAGTCCATGGAGTGGCAAAGGGGCACGCCTTTGCATGCCTCCCCGCCCGAAGGGGTTGAGGGGGGTTGGGGGGTGGTTGGGGGGAATGTTGTTCCTTTTGGAGGGCTTGCGATCGGGAAGAGTTCAGATAAGGAACCCCTGCAAGGGGAGGGGTGCAGAAGCAAAAAAAAAGGAGGGGGGGTGCAGAGCGACGGGGTTGGGGGGGGCGGAAGAAGTAACACGGCGGGGGAGGGGACTGTTGGCAGGATGATTGGAAAAATATGAAGTTGTGATTCTGTGCGGTCTGACACATGCTAAACCTCGACACCGGATTCAAACTTGCCCGTGATTCGGTTGCGGTGGAGACGAGGGTTGCCGCGCCCCCTGCTGCTGCGCGTCGCTGACATGCCCCCGATACTGCCCGAGGACAGGCTAGACCCAGAGGTCTGCAACGGCGAGGGTGGCACGTATGTGCTCAGGGTGGCAGATGTGTCCAGCGTCGAGCCGAGACGTGCATCGCTGCCTGTCGCTGTGAACAGGGGCAAGCGTTGCCCACGGCCCACTGCGGACAGCGGTGCGGGTGCGGTGTACGCGCCGCGCCCCGTTGTGTACACCATAGAGAAGGTGGGGTCTGCTGAGGGGAGGCGGGGCATGCTGCGTTCACTCGTGCCTGTGGTGCTGAGCTGTGCAGACGAGGACTCCAAGCTGTGCACTGCGCCCTCCTGCTCCTTGTCGGGTGGCGTCCAGCATTCCGTTGTGGCCATAGGTGCGTAGGGGTGTGGGGAGTTGCTGGAGGTGCTGCATGCGGCAGGGTCGGCGATGCTCTCGCTGTCGCCGGAAGTCGACAGAACCTCCTGGACGATGTGCACGCGCTGCGACAGCACGACGTAGATGTCGCACAGCAGGTCAGCCACCGCCTTGGCCACTAGGCAGGCCATCGCACCCACAAGCAGGTCAGCGGCAACGCCGAAGCGCTTGTCGTCCATGTCCTCGCCATAGTAGGCAAGGGCCTGCAGCAGCACCGCTGTGGCGCTCAGCACGTGCACTGCGAAAAAGAGCACGTTGTCGCGTGGGCGGCAGTACGGCCGTACCAGCAGCATGCACGGCACCATAGCTGCGAACAGCACGAAGAGTGCCACACGCAGATTCCCGCACACGGTGAAGCTGGTGGTCTCTGGTACCGACAGTCCTGCAGCTACGAACATCAGTGCAAATGATAGGAGGGCGAACTGGCATGTGCGCTCATCGTGCGGCTTCACAACGGCCATGAAGCGGTGTGGCCACGGGTCGCTGCTGTCCGTCGCAACCCACTCACCACGCCCCAGCATAAATACGCCAGGTTTCGAGCGCTGCTGTCTCTTCGCACCGACATTGCCATTTGCATTCGCACCCCCGAAGGAGGCCTCCCACCATGTCTCGTACATGGCACGCTGCGGCAGGGCAGCACGCACGTACCACGCAGCACACAGCGGGACAGCGACACAGCCCAGCACGCCTGCCACCCCGGCCAGGAGCTCTCCTGCATGCTGCGGGTACGCCACGAGGTGCTGCGAGGCGAAGGCGAGGCCCTGGTACAGCAGCAGGAAGGCGTGCAGCGCGACAGAGGGCATGCGTGCAAAGCCCTGGTAGGCCAGCAGGGAGTGCAGGGGGTCCGCACTCGGGACCCGCTTCACCGCGCATGCCAGCCCGTACAACAGCCCTGCCAGCAGCAGGCCTAGAAACGTATTGCCCAGCAGCGCACCGAGGTAGGGGCTGCCGCCCACCTGCAGGCCTGTGGGGTGCACCGCAAAGGGCAGTGCTGCGTCCACCCCGCACTGCGGCGACACCAGCAGCCCCAGCGTGGCTGCGGCCGCAGCACCGTTCGCCGTCAGTGCCGCCATGGCCGGCAGGACCGCCGCACCCGCGTTGGCACGCCTCACCACCAGCACGCCGCCAGCAGACCTGATGTCCAAGCTGCACCGACCGACCAGTCCAGTGCCTGCGTCTGACACAGACAACTCCGCCTGGTCGCCCCGCCCGTCATAGTCGGCATGCCCGACGCGCAGCCGCACCCCGCCGCCGTGTGTGTCGTCCAGCTCGCTCGTGGCAAAACCCTCCTGCTGCGAGGTCCAGCCCGGCCCCCTGCCTGTGTCTGTGTCGGAGCCTGCAGGCGTGCGCTGGCCAGACATTGACACAGACAGAGACAGGGGCTGCGACAAATTCATAGCCACCTGCCCGCCTGCAGACACCCACACACCCACGACCGCCGCCCGCTGCCGGAAGGCGTATGCGGATACGGCAGCAGGGCACTCCACCACCAGGTGCACGGCGCCACCGGGCGGCAGGGGCGTGATGTCCGCAGCATCCGGTGCACCAGTGGTGCCAGGCGGTGGGGCCTGCGTCCACGCCGGCCCGAATGTCGGTGGCGATTTGGCAGGGGTAAATGTGCCCGACACGGCAGGCGGCAGGGGTGTGGACACAGGGGGTGACAGTGTGCCCTGTGTGGCGGGAGCAGTCGTGTCTGCGGAGGTGGGCGCAGGCACCTGTGTCGGCGGTGCTGCAGTGCCCACTGGCAGTGTCTGCGGGACAGTCGTCGGTGACGCGGTTGTGGCAGGCTGCGACGTTGGAGGCACAGCTGTCGATCCTGGAACTGAAGTCACGGGCGTTGGGGCAGCAGTTCCCGCCTCAGGCGTTATCCCAGGACCACCTGTCAGCAGAGCGTCTGCTGGTGTCTCTGTGGACAGGGGTACCCATGTGGAAGGCGCACCAGTGTGTGGAACGGATGTTGGTGCAGTGGTCAGTTGCAGGGGCGGCGTTGCCGGAGACGTAGTGGGAGCAAGAGTCACAGATGCATTAGTGGGTGCGTTCGTCCCCTGAGGTGGTGCTGTCTCAGGTGTTACTGTCGATGGGTGCGATGTCACTGGTGTTGGTGCTGCTGTCGGAGGGGCTGGTGGACCAGGAGGGGTAGGAGTTGCGGGTTCAGGTGACGCCGGAGCGCTGGTCAGAGGTGTACTCGACGCTTCCGCAGACGGTAACCCCGTTTGTGGCAGGGGCGTCGGGGGGAGTCCCGTTGGCAGGTGACCTACCCGTGTGGGAGCAGGTGTCTGAGGCACTGATGTTGCAGGTGGCGGTGTCTCTGGTGCTGCTGTCTTAGGTGCAGGTGTTGGTGGTGACGTCGTCTCAGGTACCAACGTCGTAGGTGGCGGTGTGGAGGGAGATAGGGGTGTCGGCGTTGGTGCCGGTGTCGGAGGAGATGGGGGCACAGGTAGTGACGTGTCAGGTGCCGTTGTTGGGGGAGATGACGTCTCAGATACCGGTGCCGGAGAGGGGACTGCCGGTGTTGGTGTCTCAGGCACTGGGGTCATCGGGGCCGGTGTCAACGGAGATGGACTCACGGGTGCTGGCGTCGGCGGAGATGGTGTCTTCGGTGCCGGCGGTGCCGGTGTAGGCGGAGATGAAGTCTCGGATGCCAGTGTCAACGGGTACGGTGTCACAGGTGCCGGTGTCGGTGGAGATGAAGTGCCGGGTGCCGGTTTCAGCGGAGATGGAGTTGCAGGTGCTGATGTAAGTGGTGATAAACTGACAGGTACCGGCGTTGGTGGAGATGAAGTCTCGGGTGCCTGTGTCAACGGAGAGGGGGTCACGGGTGCCGGCGTTGATGGAGGTGGAGTCGCAGGCACTGGTGTCAGCGGAGATGGTGTCTCCGGTGCCAGTGTCGGTGGAGATGGGGTCGTGGGTGCTGGTGTTGGCGGAGATGGCGTCTCGGGTGCCGGTGGTGTCGGTGGAGATGGAGTGGCTGGAGCTGGTGTCTTCGGTGCTGGTGTTGATGGAGATGGTGTCGCAGGCGCTGGTGTCAGCGGAGATGGTGTCTTCGGTGCCGGCGTCGGTGGAGATGGCGTCTCGGATGCTGGTGTCGGTGGAGATGGAGTGGCCGGAGATGGCGTCTCAGGCGCGGGTGTTGGCGGAGCTGGAGTGAGTGGAGATGGTGTCTCGGGTGCTGGTGTTGGTGGAGATGGGGTCTCAGGTGCTGATGTTGATGGAGATGGGGTCGCAGGCGCTGGTGTCAGCGGGGCTGTTGTCTTCGGTGCTGGTGTTGGTGGAGCTGGCGTCTCGGGTGCCGGTGTTGGTGGAGATGGTGTCTCAGGTGCTGATGTTGGCGGAGCTGGAGTGAGTGGAGCTGGAGTCTTCGGTGCCGGCGTCAGCGGAGCTGGTGTCTCAGGTGCTGGTGTCGGTGGAGACAGAGTGGGTAGAGATGGTGTCTTCGGTGCCGGCGTCGGCGGAGATGGCGTCTCGGGTGCCGGTGTCGGTGGAGATCGAGTGGGTGGTGCTGGTGTCTCAGGTGCTGGTGTTGGCGGAGCTGGAGTCAGTGGAGCTGGTGTCTTCGGTGCCGGCGTCGGCGGAGAAGGCGTCTCAGGTGCCGGTGTCGGTGGAGACAGAGTGGGTGGTGCTGGTGTCTTCGGTGCCGGCGTCGGCGGAGATGGCGTCTCGGGTGCCGGTGTCGGTGGAGATAGAGTGGGTGGTGCTGGTGTCTCAGGTGCTGGTGTTGGCGGAGCTGGAGTCAGTGGAGCTGGTGTCTTCGGTGCCGGCGTCGGCGGAGATGGCGTCTCAGGTGCCGGTGTCGGTGGAGCTGATGTCTTCGGTGCCGGCGTCGGTGGAGAGGGCGTCTCGGGTGCCGGTGTCGGTGGAGACAGAGTGGGTGGAGATGGTGTCTTCGGTGCCGGCGTTGGTGGAGATGGTGTCTCAGGTGCCGGCGTCGGCGGAGATGGCGTCTCGGGTGCCGGTGTCGGTGGAGATGGTGTCTCAGGTGCTGGTGTCGGTGGAGATAGAGTGGGTGGAGATGGTGTCTTCGGTGCCGGTGTCGGTGGAGATGGCGTCTCAGGTGCTGGTGTCGGTGGAGACAGAGTGGGTGGAGATAGCGTCTCGGGTGCCGGCGTCGGTGGAGATGGTGTCTCAGGTGCTGGTGTCGGTGGAGACAGAGTGGGTGGTGATGGTGTCTTCGGTGCCGGTGTCGGCGGAGATGGCGTCTCGGGTGCCGGTGTCGGTGGAGCTGATGTCTTCGGTGCCGGTGTCGGTGGAGATGGAGTCCTCGGTGCTGGTGTTGGCGGTGACGGTGTCCTCGGGGCTCGTGTTGGAGGGGCAGGTGTCGGTGGAGCAGGTGTCTGCCCGTAGTATTTTTTGCACACGACCTGCATCGAGTTGACACCTGAGTCATCTTCGTATATCTGACGGCCTTCCAATTTTGTGATAACTCCCATGACAGCCATGCCTGGCGGGCATTTATACTTTGGTGACCAGCTCCCCTCCCCAGACACGTCAGCGATTGACAGCATGTTCGCACTCTGGCAGTACATATCAATGTCAACCACACCCTGCCTGTCATCGGTGTTTGATGATACCTTCAGGTCAAAACCGACTATTGGATTGTCTGATCCGATGCAGTACTCGGCAGACTTCCAGGATCCGTATCCAACAGACGCACTGGATATCGTGCTGTATGCAGATGACCCTGGGTACGCACAATACAGGTTAACACCCGTCACACCCTTCTTGTCGCTGTTCATGTGGCTCTTGAGACCGAAACCATAAACGAACTTCCCGGCTTCGCACAAGTCCACGTTACTCCATTCACCACGGTTCCCCTGTTTCACCACTGTGACGGGGGGCACAATTGGTTGTGGGTAATCCTTGCAGTACAGCCTGACACCGTTGAGCGCCGTGTCGTCGCCATCGCCCTGCTTTTTCTCCACACGAGTCTTGACCCCTGCCACCGCCTGACCCGAGGGGCACGTATAGGTGGGCCCCCACTCCCCGAAGTGGGTCTTCGCAGGCGCCTCCAGTTCAACCCCTGTGCCACAGGTCAACCTCACGTCGTTGGCAGCAGTGTCATCGAGACTCCCGCGCTTTTTCTCCACATTCATGCGGAAGGCCACCACAGGGTTCACGTTCGTGGTTCCCAGACGTGTGCAGTAGGCTTTGTCACCAAACGTTCCGAAGTCGAGATACTTGCTGTAAATCACTGAACTGCGTGCAGACCCGCCAGGTTTGCCACAGTAGAGCTCAATGTCATTTAGCGACGTGTCATCTTTAATCCATCGGTCCTCTTCAGTCCTCAGGCGATATCCGTACACAAACTCTCCGGATGGGCAGTACTTATAACTGCTCGCCCAATCTCCCCAGAAGCCTTCATTATTCCAAGAACCCGAAGACGGCAGCACCCCACCCTCGCCCACGGGCAGAAGCAGGAGTGCAGTGAGGAGACCAAGGACACGCCACGCCTGCATCGCATCTTGCATGGCTCACAGATGCCAAGCTCCCGTGCCGAGGGCGAGTCTGCCAGGAGGGCAGATGGTCTCCGCAATGCCTGTGAATGATATGGTTGGCACGAGAAAGGTGGTGTGCAGCGAGGAGCAAGGCAAAACAAAGACAGGGGGCATGTGCTATCAATGCAGAGGGTGGGGGGTCTCTGGGGTGGGGGTGGGGGTGGCCACGCACATATTTGTGCCCCAACTCCCACGAGGAATCCGGCCTGCCTGGCGGCACGGTGTCGACACACAGATATCCACCGGAACGGTCTGCGCCCGGGCCCCCGTTCTTGTGGGTGAGGAGTCCCTCCTGAGTACAAGGGTGTCGGAACTCCTTGATCATACATCGCACCAGGAATCAATTCTGGGGATTTCCTGATTTCAAATCGCGGCGCTGAAATTCCTGATTTATTCCCGATAATTCCTGATGTTTTGGGAATGCTGAGGTTCAATCGGCACTCGCGAGCTTCTGTATGTCACGACGCGCCGAGTGCGACACACAGCCACCGAGCCGTCACGTCACACTGCCTTCGCCTGCTCGTCGCTCACAAAGGGAAATTCCCGCAGCTTCTCCGCCAGCAGCTCGCGTCCACACCCGCTTGCGTGATGTCGCCAGCACAAACACCACACTCGTGTCCTAGTGCTTGTTCTACTCGACGATCTTGCAGAGCTTCTCCCGAAACGAATTCGGGATCCTGTGAAAGACGCATGCGGTTCGAGACACGGAAAGCCGTCACGAGTGGACATACCTTTCGGCCGCTCCCTTGTTTATCGTCTTTGTCTTCTGCACGTACGCCTGATCCGCTTCGAAGCAGTGCCGGTGCGCTGCACAGCAAACAGAACACGCCCGCACGCTCCGTGTCCCCGGTTGGCAGGACCAACACAAGTCGCAGCACAGCTTGCGCTTCGAACCAGTGGCGAACGTCCCCAAGCCCACGAGGTCGCCACAGGCACGGCAAGAAGGATCTGTCGTGGGCATTGCGGCTCTGCAGCAAATCATCGATGTACTCACAGAGACGAGACACGGTCCCTTTCCGCAGCCGTCTCGTGGTTCAGCGCCTTCTTCAGCACCTGCACTGCTTCCGCAACATCGCTCAGTGGAGACTTGGCCTTCCCCTTGAAGTTATTTGCAATTGCTTTCAAGCACTGGTTCGACCTCAGGTCACAGTACTCCAGCAGGTAGCACAAGATTCGACTGGCAAAACCCCGGGTGAAGTCTTCTCAAACGCCATGTCAACAGGCTGAATCCCGTTGAACTCAATCTCCACCGCCAAGAACCCGAAGTCGCGCGCCACCTGCAGCATGTTCTGACGTTGGAGCACAGTCTTCCCCGAGCCTGTTGGACCTGTGTTGCACAGCAAGGAACACCACCACCGCGCAGCTGTCGCGACACGGCCGTGCCGAGCCCGTTTAGCACATTGATCTCTGTGACTGCACTTGCTGTGAGAGTGCAACAAAGAACCCCCAGCCACACCTACCCGAAGCCGGGGGAAACCCTATCTGTGGAGGGTGCAGTCGAGAGGAACACTCCCCCAATTGTGGTCGGTGCGGTGTACGCTCAACAAAAGGTTCACATGTGTGGGCACTTCGGGTGGGGGACGCATGCATTCAAGTCAGACAATAACCAAGACACAAGCCCAGGGCTGGCAGGAAGCAACACGGGAGGAGAGACTGAACCCAATCCCTCCTGCGAAAGGCTAGGGTGCAGGGGGGAGTTGGGCTATCTTTTTCATATCTCACTCCCTCACGTTATACATTGTGAAGATACCCAGAATGTACAGCGTAGAGCGAAAGGCATCGACTCATGATCGAGCAAACTCTGATGCACACTCCACTGTGGACACCACACGCACATGCACACACACACACACACACACACGCACACACGCACACTCGCACACGACCCTCTGTCTCTCTCTCGTGTACTTGCTGTGTGGATAATCCCATAAAAGAAGATACCCGCACTCTCTCCTCTCTGTTGTTTGTATGTTTGACAACATGTCGCAGCATGACCAGTACCCACACCACTCGGCCTTTGTTTTGCTCTGACCCCTTCTTTCCTTCCTTCGTTGCTTCGAGCAGCGCACGAGGGGGCGGGGTTAAGAAGGTCGTCGCCAAAACAATCTTCTCCGTTGTGTCAGAAATAGAAGGCATAAATGCTGGCCTGGACCCCCCCCCCTCCGATTCAGATGCCTGCATCGATCGCTGCGATGGCCTCAAGGTAGCAGGTGCGTAGCTAACAGAGATCCCTAAGAAAATTGTGTCTCCGAAATTATTTGGTCCGATTTCGGCCGAAAAAACGGGGAATCGGACCCCACCACACATCGAGACTGCCATTTTTCGGTGTTTCTCGGGGTCTGGGGGTCCAGGGGGGCACTTCACCACCTCTCTATCACCCCACATGGGGTCCCAAACAGGGCACACAGGGGTTCACAAGGGCACAATGGCCATCACCCCGACCCGCAATCACGAGACTAGGCAGTGAATGGCTTGGTTGACGGGCAGGGGTGTGGCAAAATACATGTTGACAGAGACGGCAGAGACGTGGTGTGTGGTCCCTAGCAAAAACAATCGGGATCAGAGACAACTTTGGGTAGAGGAGGGACCGTTCAGCAAAATTGGTAGGGATCAAAAAGCAACAAAAAATACTTGGAGACAAAGCGATTTTCGAAGAAAAAGTGGTCGACACTTCTCAGCAGGGAACCTAACCGAGACACAACGCTCCCAGCCCAGAATCCTCAAGGCTAGCCTGCCGGCGAGGGGCAAAACGGGGACCACCACGTCGTAGTGCAGCAGCTGTTGCTGCGAACAGACACGTGCAGCAAACCAAGTCCACCTCGAGACACGTGATCATGTACCATATGCTGACATACAGAAGCTGGAAACGAAACAGGCATGTCCGACGGCCCGGCAGGAAGGTATGCTCGTGGGCGAGGGCGGCGGATGCAGGGGGTCGTACACGGCCAGGGGGGCGCGGGGGGGCGCGGGCGGCTTCGCCGCCCGCGCCCCGACGTTGTCGTCCCAAAACACGAAAAAACGTGTTTAAACGCATTTGGCAAGGGTACGACAGGGTGCGACAGGGTCTCAGACCCCCCCAGGACCCATATGGGACCGATTTTGGGGTCTAGTGGCCCTTCTGAGGACAATAGAATTTTTGTTGCATCGACCCCAGCCTGACGGTCCGCCCTCTAACTTTGGGCTTTGCATGTAACCGATTGTAACCCGATCAGCCTTGGCATGTAACCGATCGTCACCGATCAGCCTATTCTACAGACCTATTCGGACCTATTCACCACCAATTCGGACCAATTCGGCCTGTTCCAGACCTATTCGGACCTATTCGCCACCAATTCGGACCAATTCGGCCTGTTCCAGACCTATTCTAGAGGAGGCATAGCAAACGGAAATCCCTAACAAAATTTTGTCTCCGAAATTATTTTGGCCAATTTTCTCCCGAAAAACCTAGAAACCAGACCCACCGCACATCGAGAATGTCATTTTTCGGTGATTTCTGGGGTCTGGGGGCCTTTTGCCACCCTCCCGTGCCTCATCATGTGTTGATCCCTCCTTTATTAATTGTCAGGTAGGTAACCCTGCACGGGTGTTGTCACCGTTGATCACTCTTTATTAACTGTTAGGCGGGTAAACCCTGCACGGGTGTTGTCACTGTTGATCGCTCTTTACTAATTGTTAGGCGGGTTAACCCTGCACGGGTGTTGAGCCCTCTTTGTTAATTGTCAAGTGGGTAACCCTGCACGGGTGTTGTCACTGGTGATCACTCTTTACTAATTGTTAGGCGGGTTAACCCTGCACGGGTCCTGGCCCGTGCCTGTGTGTGTTGGGGGGGGGGGGTAGTGAAATAGAAGTAGAAGGGAGCGGAGCACAAGAATGGTGTGTTGGGGGGTGGGGGAGCTCTTTCCAACATGTCCGCATCTGCATTAAAACCTATTGTCTCTTTGTGCCCCTCACCACTCAACCATAAAGGTTGCCCTGCCTTGGGAACAGGGAATGGGGTTTAACACGTGTGGCGGTCCTGTTGGATGGAGTGCACATGGAACAGTATGGTGTGGGAATGTATCGTGACTTGTGAAAGGGAGAGTGGGTGGGGGTGGGGGCGGGGGGGGGGGGGGGGGCGGGGGGCTTCCTTCAGCGATTCCAGTGAGCTGCAATCCCAAGGCTGTCCTTTCAAACGCTTGCCAAGGCGTACGCCGTTTAGGTGTGGACTATTGAAATAAAAGGAAAACGAGGCTTTGGAAAAAGCCAAACTGATCGAATGGAAGATTGAAGGATGGGCAAAGTTTGTTGAAAGTAACATGGGGGGGGGGCAGTCAAGAAGTGGGGGCTTGATTGTCGAGAGTGAATGGAAAAGTGAAGTGGGGGGGGGGGGGGGTTTGATCGTCGAGAGTGAATGGAAAAGCAAGCCTCCCAGCACCTTCTTGCAATGTTAGTCCTTTTTGTAGTCACTACCACTACACCAGGAGTGGGGGGGGGGGGGGGGGCAACCCCTTGATTGGCCTGTGTCAGGTCCCAGCTCTTGTTGAAACAGAACGCAAACCCTTGCGATGTGTGGCTTCCAAGTTGGCCTGTGTCCCTTTGATCCACATGAAATGATCCCCAACCCCAGCCTGACCCAGGTTAGCCAGGGTCACACGTCTGTCTGGAGGAAAATCCTGGAGGGTGGTGTCAATGGAGGTGAAGTTGTAAGAAAGGGGGACATAACTGTTAAATCCTGAAGCAAAGTCATCATGATTACCAGGATAAATCATGTTCGTGACGACTGTGATCAAGACATTCTTCATTGTGGAAAGAACAGAAATTTCGTCATCCTCTGCATACCTTCTCGTTCTTAAACGGGTAAGCACGTATGGCTCACTACCGTCGTCAAGGGGTTGGCAGGGATGGTACGGGAGATTTCCCCACATTCTCACCGCCTCCACTTCCGGTTGCACCTCTCTGCATGAAAGAGAAGCCGCCATTGCAGTCACAAAATTGACGGCTTCTTCGCGAAGGGAAGCGCCCCCACGTGGGTTGCCTGTGAGACATTCATGAAAAGCATGAAACAGGCAATTCCCATCACCAGGCACATTGACTGTGCTCAGGGAAAACAAGAGAAGACGTTGCGTGAGGGTATCATGACGAGACGCGGGATTGTCGATGCCCTTGTCAGGTACGTGGGGCCTCCGTGGACCGGGACAGGGGAGTGCCATGGGGACCGCCTTCCTCCGCATATCCTCTTGCTCCATTTGTTCTTGTGCGTTTTCCACGTTTGGACCCATGTTCTGAATTCTATAAAAAACACTTGAAGCACGGGAAAAGTCACGCTCAGTGGGGAGGTGGAGGGAGTAAAAATTCGTTTGGGTATCCTGCCGGTACTGGTAAAGGAAGATAGTAGGGAGAGAAGCCGTACTTCCTGCTTCCCAGTTCTTTGCCTTCTCACACCATGTGCGAGGCCGTAACTCCCTGACCCTGGGTTTACCTTCCTTGTTCTGAGTAATAATTCTCAAGCGAATCTGGTGCACATTCACAAAAAAATGCAGGGCAAAAGAACCACCACGTTGGGTCACCTTTTCATCTTCCGCCGCTTTGCACATACTCTTGCGCCAGTGAACGAGAGACTGGTGCCTTTCATGTACGGGCAGGTTCTTCTCCCCCTTCTCTTCAAAAACAGAAGCAAGGGTATCCTTGTGTATTTTCATGAGGTACACCTCCAGGTCGTGTTTCATGTTTGTTGCGTCACCAAAGGCACTCTCACGCAGAGCGCGGACTGACTGGTACGCAGAAAAACGGTTGAAACGGAGGAGGGAAAGAAAAAAGCCGTCACCTTCCTGCACAGTATCTGTGACGGGGAGATGGTGGTATTTCGAAAAATACAGCAGGGTCTCTGGGATGAGGTGGCGTTGGGAAGTTGCTGGAATGTATGACTCGTCACTCAGTTGAGCCGTATCATACCTCCCATGTCCAAGGCGCCCCTTCTTGTCTCTTGGGGTCTCTGGCACCTGGGAGAGGTCAATGACTTCAGTCCCCCCAAACCGTTTTCTCTTCCGGACTGTGGGCCCGCTCCGAACAACAGAACGCGACTTCACTGCCACAGGGAATGTGCGCCTGGGTCGGGTGCCAAAAAATTGTGCCTTGGTGGTGGGGAGGACACCTTTCGGCACAAGTTTAAAAACTTCATATGCATGGCTTTCCCGATCCAGATCCCCTGCGGCAATGGCGCGCTTGGCAGTGTCCGTGTCGTGAACCACCCAATAAAGCGTTTCGCGCGGATAGGCGTGCAGTTGGGCTGGAGTCAACTTCTGCAATGTGGCAACGGTGTCTTTGAGGGGGAAGGCAACCATCCAATGCAGAGTTTGACGGTTAAAAAAAAAGAGGGCTGGGGAAGAAATAGACTGAGGATCATCAACAAAGGTATTTTTTTTACTTACCGGCAGAAGCCGATAGCCATTGTTCCGGAGTCCACTTGTGTGCTGTTCGATGGCCCGTTGCATCGTTGCCAGCGTGAACTTACCGGTCCAGTGAAAGCTCTCTGGATTGACCTCGTGTTGCAAAACCTGCATCTCCCGGAAGGTGAGAAACTGGATGCCACACTCACCCAAAAACCAGTTGAGGGAAGCCCAACCCCCCTCGTGCGTGGACTCCGACGCATGCAACACACCATCCTTCTGCCGCCCACAACCTGGAGAGGCGTGGAGGCCGAGAGGAAAACAATGCTCATTCAGGAGAGCGATCCTAGCCGCCCCAACATCATTTGCCTCAGGATCAGCCTCATCACCCACCTCCACCTCCTCTTCCTCCTCCTCCTCCTCCTCCACAGCATCCACAGCATCCACAGCCTCCTCACCATCCTCACAACCCTTGCCATCCTCACCCTGTCCCTTCTCCTCTTTCAACGCAGCAGGTGCAGTCTTCACTCTCCGGTAGAGCTCCGTGATTGTATCTACCACGGAGGGCGAGATGGTGTCGGGGAAGGTGCGGGCCTTCAAGCCAAGGGTCTCCTCCACGGCCTCGACATGGCCACTCAACTGCTCCGTCCAGTTGCGCAGGAGGAGGGCGGAGAGGTCGCGCTTCGTCTCCCCAGCCTCCACCTTCAGGCCCGCCTTGGCCAACAACGCGAACAGGGTGGGGGCGTCGAGGCGGCCCAGCCGCTCCCTCGGCTGCAGCTGCTGCCCCTTCTCCCGCAGAATGGGGAGGATTCGCCCCCACTGCGTCAGGGCAAAGCGCACACGGACGTCGTGCGACGCAGACGAGACAGCGTCGGACCCCCACGGCTTCAGCCCCGCCTTCCGCAAAAATCTGGACAGCGGTTTCGAACGAACCGGAAGGATGCCAACTGCCTCCTTCACGGACTTCAGCCGCTCCACCCAGACACGGGCATCCGCAGAGCCAGGGCCACACAGCTTCTCAGCAAAGCTGCGTGTCAGCGCCTCCTTCTGCCGCGCCACCTCCTTTCCCTTGCTCATCGCCGTGACAGGGATGGCGTGGAGGGCGCAGAGGCGGACGAGGTCAGGGTGGGCCACCCCGCTGACGGCCTTCAGCGCAGCCGCAGAAGCCCCCGTGGCGGTGTTCGCCGCGGCCTCGGTGTACATCCCGCCACGGGTCTTCTTCCGCGCCCGCTTCGCCTGGCGCAGCAAACGGCCGTACCTGTAAGGCGATGGAAAGGAATGGTTGTACGACGAATCACACTGAAAACAGGAAATGGTGATAATGAAGTAGTCTTCTTCGTGACTTGGAAAAGTCATGAAGAAGAGAGGAAGAGAGAATGACAATGAATGAGATAAAAAAAATCTATCGGTTCTGACTCTGCCAGCATATGTTGTTGCGATGTAAAAAAAAAGAACGAAGGGAGGGGAGAAAAAAGGAGGCTGAAGAGCCTGCATACCTTGCGTTGTTGCAGTTGCCATAACCCAACAGGAAGCGGTTCACCTTGCTCTGGGTAATCCCAGACAAGGCAGCAGAAGAGAGGTTGGGGGCCCTCTGCGCCAAGAACGATGCATTCCCAGCCACACACTCTGCGAGGTCTTGTGTGGAGGGTAGCGAAGGGAGGTCTTCGGGTGATGCCGACGCCATTGCAGCTTCATCGTAGCCGATGAACCTTGCCAATGTGCTCGCAAACCCCTGGATGCAGGGAACCCAGACCTCCGCAAATACATCGTGGTGATCCTTCACCACCTCCAACGCCTCAGCCCGCCCCACCTCCTCCTCACCGTGGCGGGGTTGTCCCCAATGCTTCCGCAGGGCAGGGAAGTCGTTGTCGGCGGAGTCGGCGCTCAGGTCGCGGGCGAGGAGGTGCAGCGGCCTCAGCACACCCCATCCCGCCTCGAAGTTGACCTCGAGGCGGCCCGTCTCCTCGTTCAACCGCCTGGGCTTGAGGTCGTTGAGGAACCTCAAGTACAGGCTGCCAATGAAATGGCAGGCTGCACAGTAGGCGGCGACGGTGGGGGTCCCCAGAAGAGTGAGGATCTCTGTCGCAGTCGGGGTGAACCGCTCCTCTCTCACCATCTCCAGGATGGAGGCGGAGAACTTGAGGAGGCGGGAGCACTGCTGAGGACGGGCATGCCACTTCGACCCCCGCTCACGGGCAAACCCCAGGCCCCGGGGGTAGCGCATGTCAAGTGCTTTCCCAAGCTCAGCATCCACGAAAATGACCCCGGCGGTTGACCGGCCGTTTGTCGGGTCGAGGACTGCAAGTACGCTGGCAACGTTGGCTGCCGGGTCGACCCGATGAGACATCATCAAGGCCTTCCCCGCCGTCTGCACTGCGTACTTCAGTGCGCCTCCAACCTTATGGTGCATGCACCGTAGGTGGACGATGGCGCCCCCCGCGTCCCTGGTCGCCTTCGCCTCCGTGCTAGCATGGTCGCTCAGGGTGGCGTTGCTAATACGGAGCTTGTGGGCGGAGACTATGCGGCGGACCGCCTGCAGGTTGGAGGTCTTCCCTGCAGCCTTCCCGTTCTTCAGGGGGAGGGCGGAGGCGCAGGCCCCGCGTACGCGATTCTCGTCTGCAGCGACGTGGGCGGTGACAACGTGCAGCGAGACACTACTCCGGCCCAAGGAGGAGGTGGCATCGTGGGCGAGGGAGAGGGTGGCCTTCTGCCGGTCTTTGCCTAGGCCCCCTCCGCCGGTCTGCGTCCTCGCGACATCCTCCAAGAAGACGGCGAAGGAAGCCGCTCCGCTCGGGATCTCGAATTCGCGGAGCGTCCAGCGAGAGGGGATCGGCATCTCCACCCCATCGCTCAGGAGCTTGATGATGTCGCGCAGCACCCTGCGCGACGACTCCTGACCGATGCCAGCCATCCGCAACTCCAACAGCGCCCGCAGCACCTTCATGGGGTAGGGCTCGGTGCAGGACTTCCGGCCCGTCACCCCACGAAGAACAATGTCCCCCTTGCGCCCGAGAACCTCGTGCGCAGCAGCCAACTCCTCCGTCAGCTGCGCAATGCGGTCCTTCGCCCTCAGCAAGGCCTTCTGCAAAGCCTTGACCTGCAAGACCCGCTCGGGGAGGGTCTTGGAGGGGCGCCCCACGGGGGCCGGCGGAGGCGTGCCCTGTCCGACGAAGTGGAGGCTGCACGGCCGTCCCGGCACTGCATTTCCGATGCAGTACTTCTTCTTCATCCCCCGGGTATCACTACCCTTCTCGTGAGGATGCAGAGCAGAAGACATGCAGTCGGCGTTCTCCTTCACCAGGGAGAAGAGGGCGGTGTCCGACACCTTCGCACCTGCGGGCAAGAGGGAGCGCAGGAGAGTCAGGTACTCGGCGCTGCTGATGCAGCACCACCCCTCACCAGCAGCCACAGCGTCACGCAACGCGTCCATCGCAGTCGCAACGGGGGAGTCGGTGTTGGCGTGGGAGGCGGAGTCAACGGGGCAGGCGGAGTCGGCGAGGTCGGCGAGGTCATCGAGGCTGGCGAGGTCGGTAGGGTCACTGCACACAGAAGAACCAATGTCGACATCGTCGGCGGGACTCGTCGGAGACGTCGGTGGGAGCGCGGCAGGCAGAGGTTTCGGCGGCACGGGAGTCGGTGACGGAGGCGCCTCAGGCTCATCAGGCTCGTCGTTGCCAGCAGCAGCAGGACCCCGCGTGACCGCCGAGATCACGCTCTGCGAGACGGGATCCGCATCCTCGGGGTGGGGGAGGAGCGCCGCCTGATCAGCGAGATCATCGGGCTCACCCAGAGGAGCGATCAGGACATCGTCGGGGAAGCAGCGGCCCGGGGACGAAGCAGTCAACTGCCGGATTGCCTCTTCGGAGGAGAGGGGATTGGGCCGACGGATATCTGCCAAGCAATACATCTTCTGCACGCCGTTTGAGGTCCGGCTCGTTACGGGTTTCGGCCATCCTGCGTTGCGGAGAAGCGCACCCGCGACCTTCCCCGTAGTCTCGTCTGGGATACCCTGCAGCTTGCACGCTTCCGCGAAGGTAACCAAGCCGGACATTATCAGAAGCTGTGGAACGTGCCAGTGCCTGCAGTGGGTTAGTGCTGTGTGAGCAACGTAGGTGCAGCAAAGTTAAAGTTAAGCAGTCTGCTGAGGGGTCCGCACACAACATCTGGGAGGCACGCAGAGTGACCGAGAGTGGAGGGGGCAAGGGGAGACACCGTTCTGTTTCGGTTACAATCGGTTACATGCCAAGAACAATCGGTTACAATCGGTTACATGCCAAGAACGATCGGTTACAATCGGTTACATGCCAAGAACAATCGGTTACAATCGGTTACAATCGGTTACATGACGAGGGCAATCGGTTACAATCGGTTACATGCCAAGAACAATCAGTTACAATCGGTTACATGCCAAGAACGATCGGTTACAATCGGTTACATGACGAGAACAATCGGTTACAATCGGTTACATGCCGAGAACAATCGGTTACAATCGGTTACATGCCAAGAACGATCGGTTACAATCGGTTACATGACGAGAACAATCGGTTACAATCGGTTACATGCCGAGAACAATCGGTTACAATCGGTTACATGCCAAGAACGATCGGTTACAATCGGTTACATGCCGAGAACAATCGGTTACAATCGGTTACATGCCGAGAACAATCGGTTACAATCGGTTACAGGCCAAGAACAATCGGTTACAATCGGTTACATGCCGAGAACAATCGGTTACAGGCCAAGAACAATCGGTTACAATCGGTTACATGCCAAGAACGATCGGTTACAATCGGTTACATGACGAGGACAATCGGTTACAATCGGTTACATGCCGAGAACAATCGGTTACAATCGGTTACATGCCGAGAACAATCGGTTACAATCGGTTACAGGCCAAGAACAATCGGTTACAATCGGTTACATGCCGAGAACAATCGGTTACAGGCCAAGAACAATCGGTTACAATCGGTTACATGCCAAGAACGATCGGTTACAATCGGTTACATGACGAGGACAATCGGTTACAATCGGTTACATGCCGAGAACAATCGGTTACAGGCCAAGAACAATCGGTTACAATCGGTTACATGCCAAGAACGATCGGTTACAATCGGTTACATGCCAAGAACAATCAGTTACAATCGGTTACATGCCAAGAACGATCGGTTACAATCGGTTACATGCCGAGAACAATCGGTTACAATCGGTTACATGCCAAGAACGATCGGTTACAATCGGTTACATGACGAGGACAATCGGTTACAATCGGTGACATGCCGAGAACAATCGGTTACAATCGGTTACATGCCGAGAACAATCAGTTACAATCGGTTACATGCCAAGAACGATCGGTTACAATCGGTTACATGACGAGGACAATCGGTTACAATCGGTTACATGCCGAGAACAATCGGTTACAATCGGTTACATGCCAAGAACGATCGGTTACAATCGGTTACATGACGAGGGCAATCGGTTACAATCGGTTACATGCCGAGAACAATCGGTTACAATCGGTTACAGGCCAAGAACAATCGGTTACAATCGGTTACATGCCGAGAACAATCAGTTACAATCGGTTACATGCCAAGAACGATCGGTTACAATCGGTTACATGACGAGGACAATCGGTTACAATCGGTTACATGCCAAGAACGATCGGTTACAATCGGTTACATGACGAGGACAATCGGTGACAATCGGTTACATGCCAAGAACGATCGGTTACAATCGGTTACATGACGAGGACAATCGGTTACAATCGGATACATGCCAAGAACAATCGGTTACAATCGGTTACATGCCGAGAACAATCGGTTACAGTCGGTGACCTACCGAGAACAATCTCGCATCCTGGAGCAACCTATTGGCAGACCGTCCACAACCGTCTACAGACGAAAAAGAGACGTACCGTCCCCATCGTGACCAACTGGGGGTGTTTTTTGGGTGTGGACGGTCCGCCCGCAGCCTAGCAACCTCCAGTAACCTCTTGGCAGACCGTCCACAGCCGTCCACAACCATCCACAGCCGTCCACAACCGTCCACAGGTGAAAAAGTGCCAGAACACCCCAATATTGACCACCTGGGGGTGATTTTTGGGTGTGGACGGTCTGCCTGAGGCCGTAGAATGCGAAAAAACCGATTTTGGTACTCTATTGGCCTGTGGTGGCCCGTAGAAATGGAGTGTTTGCGATTTTGAGCCATTTTCCTAAGGAAACTGGCCCAGTTGGCTGGAAAATGTGAATTTTTGAATTTAAAATGCAACATCGAGCATTTAGAGAGTGTGGACGGTTGTGGACGGTCGTCCCGGACCGATTTGGGACCACTTTTGGTATAGGGTCGAAAAGACAATGCGATTTTAAAAAAAATAATTTTTTAGACAGCCAGGTCAGCAGGCTATGCCTCCTCTAGTTACAATCGGTTACATGCCGAGAACAATCGGTTACAGGCCAAGAACAATCGGTTACAATCGGTTACATGCCAAGAACGATCGGTTACAATCGGTTACATGACGAGGACAATCGGTTACAATCGGTTACATGCCGAGAACAATCGGTTACAATCGGTTACAGGCCAAGAACAATCGGTTACAATCGGTTACATGCCGAGAACAATCGGTTACAGGCCAAGAACAATCGGTTACAATCGGTTACATGCCAAGAACGATCGGTTACAATCGGTTACATGCCAAGAACGATCGGTTACAATCGGTTACATGCCAAGAACGATCGGTTACAATCGGTTACATGCCAAGAACAATCAGTTACAATCGGTTACATGACGAGAACAATCGGTTACAATCGGTTACATGCCAAGAACGATCGGTTACAATCCGTTACATGCCAAGAACAATCAGTTACAATCGGTTACATGCCAAGAACGATCGGTTACAATCGGTTACATGCCGAGAACAATCGGTTACAATCGGTTACATGCCGAGAACAATCGGTTACAATCGGTTACATGCCAAGAACGATCGGTTACAATCGGTTACATGACGAGGACAATCGGTTACAATCGGTTACATGCCGAGAACAATCGGTTACAGGCCAAGAACAATCGGTTACAATCGGTTACATGCCAAGAACGATCGGTTACAATCGGTTACATGCCAAGAACGATCGGTTACAATCGGTTACATGCCAAGAACGATCGGTTACAATCGGTTACATGCCGAGAACAATCGGTTACAATCGGTTACATGCCAAGAACGATCGGTTACAATCGGTTACATGACGAGGACAATCGGTTACAATCGGTTACATGCCGAGAACAATCGGTTACAATCGGTTACATGCCAAGAACGATCGGTTACAATCGGTTACATGCCAAGAACGATCGGTTACAATCGGTTACATGCCAAGAACGATCGGTTACAATCGGTTACATGCCAAGAACGATCGGTTACAATCGGTTACATGCCGAGAACAATCGGTTACAATCGGTTACATGCCAAGAACGATCGGTTACAATCGGTTACATGCCAAGAACGATCGGTTACAATCGGTTACATGCCGAGAACAATCGGTTACAATCGGTTACATGCCAAGAACGATCGGTTACAATCGGTTACATGCCAAGAACGATCGGTTACAATCGGTTACATGCCGAGAACAATCGGTTACAATCGGTTACATGCCAAGAACGATCGGTTACAATCGGTTACATGCCAAGAACGATCGGTTACAATCGGTTACATGCCGAGAACAATCGGTTACAATCGGTTACATGCCAAGAACGATCGGTTACAATCGGTTACATGACGAGGACAATCGGTTACAATCGGTTACATGCCGAGAACAATCGGTTACAGGCCAAGAACAATCGGTTACAATCGGTTACATGCCAAGAACGATCGGTTACAATCGGTTACATGCCAAGAACAATCAGTTACAATCGGTTACATGCCAAGAACGATCGGTTACAATCGGTTACATGCCAAGAACGATCGGTTACAATCGGTTACATGCCGAGAACAATCGGTTACAATCGGTTACATGCCAAGAACGATCGGTTACAATCGGTTACATGACGAGGACAATCGGTTACAATCGGTTACATGCCGAGAACAATCGGTTACAGGCCAAGAACAATCGGTTACAATCGGTTACATGCCAAGAACGATCGGTTACAATCGGTTACATGCCAAGAACAATCAGTTACAATCGGTTACATGCCAAGAACGATCGGTTACAATCGGTTACATGCCGAGAACAATCGGTTACAATCGGTTACATGCCAAGAACGATCGGTTACAATCGGTTACATGACGAGGACAATCGGTTACAATCGGTGACATGCCGAGAACAATCGGTTACAATCGGTTACATGCCGAGAACAATCAGTTACAATCGGTTACATGCCAAGAACGATCGGTTACAATCGGTTACATGCCGAGAACAATCGGTTACAATCGGTTACATGCCAAGAACGATCGGTTACAATCGGTTACATGACGAGGGCAATCGGTTACAATCGGTTACATGCCGAGAACAATCGGTTACAATCGGTTACAGGCCAAGAACAATCGGTTACATGCCGAGAACAATCAGTTACAATCGGTTACATGCCAAGAACGATCGGTTACAATCGGTTACATGACGAGGACAATCGGTGACAATCGGTTACATGCCAAGAACAATCGGTTACAATCGGTTACAGGCCAAGAACAATCGGTTACAATCGGTTACATGCCGAGAACAATCAGTTACAATCGGTTACATGCCAAGAACGATCGGTTACAATCGGTTACATGACGAGGACAATCGGTTACAATCGGTTACATGCCAAGAACGATCGGTTACAATCGGTTACATGACGAGGACAATCGGTGACAATCGGTTACATGCCAAGAACAATCGGTTACAATCGGTTACAGGCCAAGAACGATCGGTTACAATCGGTTACATGACGAGGACAATCGGTTACAATCGGTTACATGCCAAGAACGATCGGTTACAATCGGTTACATGCCAAGAACAATCAGTTACAATCGGTTACATGCCAAGAACGATCGGTTACAATCGGTTACATGCCGAGAACAATCGGTTACAATCGGTTACATGCCAAGAACGATCGGTTACAATCGGTTACATGACGAGGACAATCGGTTACAATCGGTGACATGCCGAGAACAATCGGTTACAATCGGTTACATGCCGAGAACAATCAGTTACAATCGGTTACATGCCAAGAACGATCGGTTACAATCGGTTACATGACGAGGACAATCGGTTACAATCGGTTACATGCCGAGAACAATCGGTTACAATCGGTGACATGCCAAGAACGATCGGTTACAATCGGTTACATGACGAGGGCAATCGGTTACAATCGGTTACATGCCGAGAACAATCGGTTACAATCGGTTACAGGCCAAGAACAATCGGTTACAATCGGTTACATGCCGAGAACAATCAGTTACAATCGGTTACATGCCAAGAACGATCGGTTACAATCGGTTACATGACGAGGACAATCGGTGACAATCGGTTACATGCCAAGAACAATCGGTTACAATCGGTTACAGGCCAAGAACAATCGGTTACAATCGGTTACATGCCGAGAACAATCAGTTACAATCGGTTACATGCCAAGAACGATCGGTTACAATCGGTTACATGACGAGGACAATCGGTTACAATCGGTTACATGCCAAGAACGATCGGTTACAATCGGTTACATGACGAGGACAATCGGTGACAATCGGTTACATGCCAAGAACAATCGGTTACAATCGGTTACAGGCCAAGAACGATCGGTTACAATCGGTTACATGACGAGGACAATCGGTTACAATCGGTTACATGCCAAGAACGATCGGTTACAATCGGTTACATGACGAGGACAATCGGTGACAATCGGTTACATGCCAAGAACGATCGGTTACAATCGGTTACATGACGAGGACAATCGGTTACAATCGGATACATGCCAAGAACAATCGGTTACAATCGGTTACATGCCGAGAACAATCGGTTACAGTCGGTGACCTACCGAGAACAATCTCGCATCCTGGAGCAACCTATTGGCAGACCGTCCACAACCGTCTACAGACGAAAAAGAGACGTACCGTCCCCATCGTGACCAACTGGGGGTGTTTTTTGGGTGTGGACGGTCCGCCCGCAGCCTAGCAACCTCCAGTAACCTCTTGGCAGACCGTCCACAGCCGTCCACAACCATCCACAGCCGTCCACAACCGTCCACAGGTGAAAAAGTGCCAGAACACCCCAATATTGACCACCTGGGGGTGATTTTTGGGTGTGGACGGTCTGCCTGAGGCCGTAGAATGCGAAAAAACCGATTTTGGTACTCTATTGGCCTGTGGTGGCCCGTAGAAATGGAGTGTTTGCGATTTTGAGCCATTTTCCTAAGGAAACTGGCCCAGTTGGCTGGAAAATGTGAATTTTTGAATTTAAAATGCAACATCGAGCATTTAGAGAGTGTGGACGGTTGTGGACGGTCGTCCCGGACCGATTTGGGACCACTTTTGGTATAGGGTCGAAAAGACAATGCGATTTTAAAAAAAATAATTTTTTAGACAGCCAGGTCAGCAGGCTATGCCTCCTCTACTGTAAGTCGGCAGTATGGCTCTCATTAGAGGGCGGACCGTCAGCCCAGGGTGGATGCGCCAAAAAATCCATTGTGCTCAAAAGTGCCTGTAGACCCCAAAATCGGTCCCAGATAGGTCATATGGGGGTCTGTGACCCTGTCGGACCCTGTCGGGGTGCCGTTTTTTCAAGTGTTAACGTTTTTTTGTCATTTTGGGGCTGTTTCCCTTAGGGTTTTGCTGAAGACAAGGCCAAATAGTCAGTAAAAAACGTTACAGGGGGGGGTCAAATAAACGTACTTAGTTGAATAGTAGTACTTAGCCGAATAGTAGTACTTATTTTTTTGGGGCTCTGGGGCACGTTGGGCCGTTGAATAGTAGTACTTACTTTTCACCCTTTTTTTTTGGGGAAATTTTTCGTTTTTTTTGAGATTTTCTTTTTGGAGACACACAAATCTGCAAACTTTGGGGCAAGGAATGGGGACAACGGGGTCTATTGGTGCCACTTAGGGGAACCAGGGTGCACGGGGTCCGTAGAGGGGGGAAGTGACCTACGCTCAAAGATATGTCGTGACGAAGGGAATCGGGGCATCCCCCCTCAGACACATACGGACGGGAAACCAGCGAACCCGCAAACTCCTGCGGTCCAGAGGCATCAGAACCACTGCTGAAGACCGCAAACCCGGAAACCCGCAAACTCCTGGGGTCCAGAGGCGTCAAAATCACTGCTGAAGAGCGGCGCGCATTAAACGACTCCTCATCTACGGCGTCCGCAGTCCCTACCACCAACGAGAAGATGTGGACGGATGGCCCCAGACACACCTCACCATAGATGTAGCCTTCGAGGACCAGCTGAGCCCACCCCCCACCCCCCGCAGCCCCCTTCCCTGACGTTGTTTGACATTCTCTCCTGTTGTGCAGCACTGATCAACACACGCCCGCAAACCCGCAATCCAACTGCCCAGATTTCACCATCCACCAACAGAGCCAATAGCTTCGGCTGGTGTCCGACATAATGATGACGTCCGATGCTTTCATGTGCCTCCTGCTGATGGAATGCCTCCTGTTCAAGATATTCGAGGATGGGCCACCGCCATGCGCTCCCCGGCCTTCCTTCAACCAACTGGCCCGGGCCAGGGCACGCTGGTAGCCGAGCGCTTGCGGGATATGGGGTACGTGCTGAAGGTGTCGGGTGAGGAGGACGGGTTCGTGAAGAGCTCCCTTTGTCCGGACCTCACCTTCGCACCAAGCACAGAAACATACCCTGAGGCTGGTGGTGCGGACCTTGAACCTGGGTTGGACGGGAAGGCAAAAGAGAGCACAGAGAAGCAGTCCACCCAAAAGAAAGTTGTGTCTCAGCCAACCCAACAGTCAAGCATCTTGGCATGGGCGAAGCCGGTTCGTGTGAACTCTCTCACACAGACACAGCCTTCCCAGTCCTCCCAGTCCTCCGAAAAGAAGCGCGCAGCGTCCCCGACCACCCAGACTCCCAACAAACACCGCAGGCTCTGCAAAGGGTGTAGGAAGCCTGGGCACAACATGCAGACTTGCCCCAGCAAGCCCAAGAACTTGAAGAAGAAGTAAGTTGGGGCGTGCTGGTTGTGGCTTGTCTTTTTCACATCTTTTTTTTAAGCATCAACGCACCAACCAACCACCGACAGTGAAGCTGACAGCTCTGATGAACTGTGTATGCTTTCACTAACTCAACAAGAATGTCAACCAGGGGGGGGGGGGCAATACAAATCAAAACGGTACGAAACCAAATGAGGGGCGAGTGGTAGGACGAGAACAGAGCGGATACTCGACCGGAAGGCAGAAGAAGTGAGAGACGGACGACAGCAGTGACCAGCGCGCCCCTGGTGGACCAAACAGCCCCGCAGAGCCCCTGCAAACAGCGTTTTTAGGAAAAGTTGAATAGACGTACTTAGTACGTCTATTCGCTCGCAAACTATTTATTAATTTTCTGGCGAGGTCGATTTAGGCCCGCGCGTTCGCCGAATAGTAGTACTAAGTACGTTTATTTGACCCCCCCCCTGTAACACTTCACCAGAAGTGGTTACCAGGCCAGTTAGACCCCCAAAACATATTTTTATGGGAGATGTGCTATGTAACAAAACGTTAACACCCAAAAAAACGTCGCCCAGGGGGTATTTCTGACCTTCCTTTGGGTGGTAACGTTTTGTTACGCGGTTCTGTGACTGTTCAGCTGCATTCTCATGGTTGTCGATTGCAGGGGGATCCGCTGGCGCCGCAAAGTCGCTCGCCGGAGAGCGGGGCTGCCGCGAAGCGGCGCCCCGCGACCGGCAGAGCGACTTTGCGGCGCCAGCGGATCCCCCTGCAATCGACAACGTAGGGGCGCGGGCGGCGAAGCCGCCCGCGCCCCCCCTTGCCCCCCCTTGCCCCCCCTTGCCCCCCCTCGCCCCCCCTCGCCCCCCCTCGCCCCCCCTCGCCCCCCCTCGCCCCCCCTCGCCCCCCCTCGCCCCCCCTTGCCCCCCCTCGCCCCCCCTCGCCCCCCCTCGCCCCCCCTCGCCCCCCCTCGCCCCCCCTCGCCCCCCCTCGCCCCCCCTCGCCCCCCCTCGCCCCCCCTCGCCCCCCCTTGCCCCCCCTTGCCCCCCCTTGCCCCCCCTCGCCCCCCCTCGCCCCCCCTCGCCCCCCCTCGCCCCCCCTCGCCCCCCCTCGCCCCCCCTCGCCCCCCCTCGCCCCCCCTCGCCCCCCCTCGCCCCCCCTCGCCCCCCCTCGCCCCCCCTCGCCCCCCCTCGCCCCCCCTCGCCCCCCCTCGCCCCCCCTCGCCCCCCCTCGCCCCCCCTCGCCCCCCCTCGCCCCCCCTCGCCCCCCCGCGACCCCCCGCGCCCCCCCCCCCCCGCGCCACTGCACCCCCTACTCTGGACCCTACCTTCGGCGTCCTGCCCGTCGCGTTTCCCGATGTTCTGGAATGGAAGCCGGGCACGCAGGTGGTTTTGTGAGCTTCTGTCCTTGTTGGCCGTCGTCTGTTTGATACCCGTGTCCGTCGCCCCTGCGCCACAGCCCCGGTGCCCCTGTATCCCTCGCCCCCCCTGACAGTACGTTCCTGCCCATGGACGTCAGACACGACTGTGCGGCTTTGGAGGTTCTGTCCCCGTGGCCGTGTCCGTACCGCTTTCGAGGTCGAATCGTATCTCACCTCCGCCTCCCGGCTCCCTGCGTCCGCCGCCCTCGCCTGTGAGCTTACGTTCGTGACAGCTGCTCCTCGCGGCCGTGTGGACGCCTGCTGGTCCCCGTTTGCCACTTGCGAGAAGACTAGGTTTGAGGCTTCTGGGCTGGCAGTGTTGTGTCTCTGCTTTCTCGTTTGGGTTCCTTGCTGAGAAGTGACTACCACCTTTTCTTCGAAAATCGCATTGTCTCCAAGTGGGGGCCCTCGCTACCAGTCACTACTCGTCACTGCTCGTCAGCCAGTGAGGGGAAGTGCGCCGTGGCTCACTTTTTCTCACTCAGTCACACTTGGTAGCGAAGGCCCCCAGTATTTGTTGTTGCTTTTTGATCCCAGCAAAATTTGCTGAACGGTCCCTCCTCTAATGGTTTCTTGCACAACCCAGTCATGTTTTGCACATCACGACGAACTCGGAAATTCCTCATATTTGCACTCCAGGTCTCATATTTGCACTGGTGCAAATATGGGACCTGGAGTGCGTGCAAATAATGACTGGGGGGTGCAAGAAAGTTCAAATTGCGTAGTTCCTGCGTACTTCGTGCGTAGCCCGAGCGTACTTTGGGTAGTTCGTGCGTATATTGTGCGAAGCGTTTTTGACAGCACCAGTAAACGGACTTTTGGAACGTAACTATTTTAGAACGGACCGGGAAAAAATGGGCACGTCGCTACTTCGCGCTACTTCGTCGCTCGTAACGAGTAAAAATATCAGGTGGCTTATACACCGCCAATGTGAGGTGTGCGGGTGTATTCCTGAAGGATTCACTTCTGCGTCCACACTGAGTGATTTTGGAGTGATTTTCACTCCAAATTTCACTCCAGGAACATTGGATGCTGCAAGGTTGCAGGGGTTTCTGCAGTATTTGCCTTGAAAAAGCCAAAAAACATGATTTTTTCACGAAACTCGACATGTCCGTGCGTTATTATCCAAAAAATGGTCCCAGGGGGGTATTCTGGAGCCATCTCCACCAAAAACTACACCATCCGCCCGCAAAATTGTCCGAATAACGCAAGTTTTCATGAAAATAACGGAAAAATAACGCGTTATTTTGGGGGCCCTCGCTACGAGTCACTGTGAGTCACGAGTCGTCAGTTGTCAGCCAAACATGGCTGACTTCTCACTTTTTCTCACTCAGTCACACTTGGTAGCGAGGGCCCCCTTTAGGAGAAAACGTTTTTGGTGCCCCTGATTTACCCCTTTTTCACTACGCACAAACTACGCAATCTGGGGGGGGGTCTCGCTTTTTGGTCCCCCCCCAGTTTTTTTTGGTCCCCCTTTCTGTGTGGCTACTGAGACAGGACTGGAGGCACTGCGCTGACCGAGCAAAAAATTATTGCCAGAACTAGACTGGCGTACCGCCCCAAGAGGGGGTGTGACAAAAAATATTTTTTTTCCCTTTGTGTTTTCGAGGTCCGCAAGGTCCCAAAAATCACTTTTTGGGCACATTTTTCAGAGGTCGCCAGAGGTCGCCACCCGGGAAATGCCATTTTTGGGGTTAAAAAACGGTTTTTCACCTTGCCCTCGTGAACTAGGTGGGGAAGGCGACGGTCAGACGCAAAATAAATGGAGGACCCCAAAGGAGGGTCCGCATCAGGCGGAAATCAGCAGAACCTCGCTCCAGACCACATTGTGGGCCAGGACAGGGTCGGGAAGAGCATAAAACACCAGAAAACCGGTCCAGGAGGTCTCTCTGGGGCTCAAATCCCCTGAAAAGGGGTCTGAACAGGTGGCGACCGAAGGGCGACCAATGGTGCCCACGGAGTTCCTCATCCCAAACTTGGGACCCACCGAAAAATGGACCAGATGGTGGTCCCAAATTAGGGACCGACTAACAAAGCGACCAGATGGCGGTCCCAAATTTGGGACCGACCAACAAAGCGACCAGATGGTGGTCCCAATTTTGGGACCGACCGAAAAATTGACCAGATGGCGGTCCCAAATTTGGGACCGACCCGTAAAGCGACCAGATGGTGGTCCCAATTTTGGGACCGACCCATAAAGCGACCAGATGGTGGTCCCAAATTTGGGACCGACCGAAAAATTGACCAGATGGCGGTCCCAAATTTGGGACCGACCCGTAAAGCGACCAGATGGTGGTCCCAATTTTGGGACCGACCCATAAAGCGACCAGATGGTGGTCCCAAATTTGGGACCGACCAACAAAGCGACCAGATGGCGGTCCCAAATTTGGGACCGACCAACAAAGCGACCAGATGGTGGTCCCAAATTTGGGACCGACCAACAAAGCGACCAGATGGCGGTCCCAAATTTGGGACCGACCGAGAAAGCGACCAGATGGTGGTCCCAAATTTGGGACCGACCGAAAAATTGGCCAGATGGCGGTCCCAAATTTGGGACCGACCCGTAAAGCGACCAGATGGTGGTCCCAAATTTGGGACCGACCAACAAAGCGACCAGATGGCGGTCCCAAATTTGGGACCGACCAACAAAGCGACCAGATGGTGGTCCCAAATTTGGGACCGACCGAGAAAGCGACCAGATGGCGGTCCCAAATTTGGGACCGACCGAAAAATTGACCCGATGGCGGTCCCAAATTTGGGACCGACCCCTAAAGCGACCAGATGGTGGTCCCAAATTTGGGACCGACCCACAAAGCGACCAGATGGCGGTCCCAAATTTGGGACCGACCAACGAAGCGACCAGATGGTGGTCCCAAATTTGGGACCGACCAACAAAGCGACCAGATGGCGGTCCCAAATTTGGGACCGACCCCTAAAGCGACCAGATGGTGGTCCCAAATTTGGGACCGACCAATAAAGCGACCAGATGGTGGTCCCAAATTTGGGACCGACCCACAAAGCGACCAGATGGCGGTCCCAAATTTGGGACCGACCAATAAAGCGACCAGATGGCGGTCCCAAATTTGGGACCGACCAACAAAGCGACCAGATGGCGGTCCCAAATTTGGGACCGACCAACGAAGCGACCAGATGGTGGTCCCAAATTTGGGACCGACCAACAAAGCGACCAGATGGCGGTCCCAAATTTGGGACCGACCCCTAAAGCGACCAGATGGTGGTCCCAAATTTGGGACCGACCAATAAAGCGACCAGATGGTGGTCCCAAATTTGGGACCGACCCACAAAGCGACCAGATGGCGGTCCCAAATTTGGGACCACCATCTGGTCGCTTTCTCGGTCGGTCCCAAATTTGGGACCGCCATCTGGTCAATTTTTCGGTCGGTCCCAAATTTGGGACCGCCATCTGGTCGCTTTCTCGGTCGGTCCCAATTTTGGGACCGCCATCTGGTCGCTTTTTTGGTCGGTCCCAATTGTGGGACCACCATCTGGTCGCTTTATTGGTCGGTCCCAAATTTGGGACCACCATCTGGTCGCTTTCTCGGTCGGTCCCAAATTGGGACCGCCATCTGGTCGCTTTATGGGTCGGTCCCAAATTTGGGACCACCATCTGGTCGCTTTCTCGGTCGGTCCCAATTTTGGGACCGCCATCTGGTCGCTTTTTTGGTCGGTCCCAATTGTGGGACCACCATCTGGTCGCTTTCTCGGTCGGTCCCAAATTTGGGACCGCCCTCTGGTCAATTTTTCGGTCGGTCCCATATTTGGGACCACCATCTGGTCGCTTTATCGGTCGGTCCCAAATTTGAGACCACCATCTGGTCGCTTTATGGGTCGGTCCCAAATTTGGGACCGCCATCTGGTCGCTTTATTGGTCGGTGAACATCCTTCAGGATTTTGAAGGCACGTCTCACACCGGTTGGTGCTGTGTCGCATTCCAGGGGATAGTCCTTCACTTGGGTACGATTCGGCGCGACTGAGTCATCAAGCTTCATCCACCTGCCTCTCGTGGTGGCGTTGGATTTTCGCACGCTGCGCCGCATTTTCACCCGGCCGAACTCAAAAACCCAAAGTCTACTGAAGATAGTCTGGCCTCTCCACAACATGTGATGGGAAAATGTTGAGGTCGGGCCATGCCAGCCCTGGCACGAGATCACTGCTCGTACCTGGGACCACCCGTGTAAAAGTCCCCCCAGGGGGGACTTAAGCACAGGTGGACCTAAACACGGGAGTGGGCTGGTCTGGAGGGTCATCAGGTGGCCGCTAGGCCACCTGGTGCCCTCCAGGTGCTGTCAGAGTCGTAAAGTGGGGTGCCAAAAGTCCATCCGGACCGGAATCACCCCCATACGACGGAAGCGGAAGAGGTCTTCTTGGTCTCCACCGTGCCACCCCCGTGTTTAAGCCCCCCCCTGGCCGAAAGTCGCCTCCAGGGGGGGGACTTAAACACGGGGGGTCCCAGGTACCCCCGAAAATTCACATTGTGTCTACAGTGTGGGGCCCGAAAATCGAGTTTTCGGTGTTGCTTTTCCACATTTGGGGTTCCCAACTTCAGGACTGTCGCGCAATTACCTCAAAAGTGGCCGAGAAACCCAGGAATTTCTTTTTTTGAAGCCAATATTTTTTGTCACAGTAGCTTAGCTGAAAAGTTGGGCGAGTCGTCCACCCTACCAGAACTCACTATACACCGTACGAAAGAACGCACGACATGTGGGGCGGGACTCCAGAAACACCTGGGCAAGGTTGCCCCATGCCCAGAAACACCTGAGAAGGAAGTGAGTTCCAGGAGCCGCGTAGAACACCCTCGAGATTGTGAATGATGATACGATCACAGCCTTCAGGGCGATGCGAGGTGCCACCCTGAAGGTGGCCCTTGACATCAAGGAGAGCGTCGGCCGAGGGGTCGACGAAAAGCTGAAGAAGGCGCTACTGGCACTGGATCCCGCGGGGTATACGGAGGTCACCGCCACACAGGCAACCTCCGCTGACAACGTCCAGGAGACGTTATCCGAGGGGATCACAACGGCACTAGAGATCTGTGTCACGGGATCCAGGCGCCCACTCTCCCTCGACGGTCTGGGGATTGTTGTTGGGTATGGTGTCGTTTCCTGCAGCTGCAAAAAAGCGTAGCAACTGTGCTTCCTTCTTCCTTAATGATGCATTGACGCTTCCACCCGGAGGAGCTGAAGCAGGCACCGCTTAATGATGCGTTGATGCTTCCACCCGACGAGCTGAAGCAGGCACCGCGCCAAAGGGCACCCCCAAAGAGACCTGCAAAGACTGCGTCGAAACCCGCACCGAAGGCTGCCAGCGCTGCAGCACCTGAAGAACCTGCAGCACCTGCAGCACCTGAAGCGCCTGCACCCTCACTGACCCCGGAACAGCAAGAACTCCTTGCGTTTGGGGTCCCGGCATAGAGACAGAGAATGGCTGAGTAAATCAAAAAATGAGACCCCCCCCCCCTTTTCACTACGCACAAACTACGCAATATGGGGTCGTCAGGGGCACCAGTTTTCCAATTTTTTGACATCACGGAGTGGCCCCCTGGAGTGATATCATGGGCTGCAGGGAATCGGATTCCTGGAATCGAGAATCCGATTCCGGAATCGAAAAACCGAATGGAATCCGATTCCACAAAAAAGTCAAAAAATAGATTTTCCATTGGGTGACACTTGGTTTTTCATGTTTTTGTACGGGAAAAAGACAATGCGATTTTTCGTGATTTTTCACCTCGGATGAGCCTCGATTTCGCAAAGTCGTCGGATTACCGAGACTTCTTGCTGAGCAGTGAATGGGGTCTGGCGAAATGAGGGCAGGAACATGCTTAGATTGACGATTCAGTGCGAAATAATGGCCATCGTGGATTCCGCGAGCCAAATTAGGTAGTCATTTTTCTGCTTGCGTTTTTTTAGTTGTATTTTTTTCGCGAATCTGGGCCATAAAATGGATTTTTGGTGGGCGACCGAAATCCACCCCATGGGCTGCAGGGAATCGGATTCCTGGAATCGAGAATCCGATTCCGGAATCGAAAAACCGAATGGAATCCGATTCCACAAAAAAGTCAAAAAATAGATTTTCCATTGGGTGACACTTGGTTTTTCATGTTTTTGTACGGGAAAAAGACAATGCGATTTTTCGTGATTTTTCACCTCGGATGAGCCTCGATTTCGCAAAGTCGTCGGATTACCGAGACTTCTTGCTGAGCAGTGAATGGGGTCTGGCGAAATGAGGGCAGGAACATGCTTAGATTGACGATTCAGTGCGAAATAATGGCCATCGTGGATTCCGCGAGCCAAATTAGGTAGTCATTTTTCTGCTTGCGTTTTTTTAGTTGTATTTTTTTCGCGAATCTGGGCCATAAAATGGATTTTTGGTGGGCGACCGAAATCCACCCCATGGGCTGCAGGGAATCGGATTCCTGGAATCGAGAATCCGATTCCGGAATCGAAAAACCGAATGGAATCCGATTCCACAAAAAAGTCAAAAAATAGATTTTCCATTGGGTGACACTTGGTTTTTCATGTTTTTGTACGGGAAAAAGACAATGCGATTTTTCGTGATTTTTCACCTCGGATGAGCCTCGATTTCGCAAAGTCGTCGGATTACCGAGACTTCGCGAAGAGAGGCGAAGCCGAGTAGGCGCCGCCCCGGCGCCGGGGGTTTGGGGGGCTCTGCCCCCCAACCCCGCCGGAGGTGAAAATTTTTTTGGGCCTTTTTTGTTAAGGTGTACCGAAAATCGACTTTTTCCGGGAGAAGACGTGCAGGGCCGCGCACTTTACGTGCGCGTGCGCGGGGGGGGGGAGGGGGAGCCCGCCGCAGGCGCCGGAAATTTTTGGGCCTTTTTTGTTAAGGTTTACCGAAAATCGACTTTTTTCGGGAGAATGTACCTGAGGCCGCGCACTTTACGTGCGAGTGTGGCGGGGGCGGGGGGGTCAGCCCGCCGCAGGCGAAAAAAAATTTGGGGTGTTATTTAGAAGGTGTGCCGAAAGTCGACTTTCTCGGGAGATCATGCCTGCGGCCGCGCACTTTTCGTGCGTGTCCGGGGGGGGGTGGGTGGGGGGCGGGGGGGACAGCCCGCCGCAGGCGGAAAAAAATTTGGGTCTTACAGAGAAGGTGTAGCGACAGTCCACCTTTTTGTCACTACATACTAAAGGTTGGGAGGGGGGCGTTGCCGGATTTCCACACCACCCAAGAGGTACCGGAATGGCGCGTTGTGGGTTTTTGTTTTTTTTATGTAACAAGATGACAGCCCACTCGCCTGTAGCCCTACACTGTCACCTTGCCCCGGGGAACCACCCCCGGGTTTTTTGTATTTTTTATTTTTTTTGTCACACTGGTTAGGTGTGGTGGTTTTTTTTGTTTGTTTTTTTGTTTTTTTTGGTCGTGCCAGCGGCACGTTTGATTTTTTTAACATTTTTTTGGTGCTGCCCTGGTGATTTTTTTCGGCAGATCTTTTTTTTTTGTTTTTTTTGTTTTTTTTGTGGGCACCGTGGCGCCTCTTTTAGATTAGGCAGTTTAACGTCGTGCCCAGGACGTGTTTTTTTTTGTTTTTTTTTTGTGCCGTGAGTGGCCCTGACCTCCGCCGCCTGCAGTACCCACACACAGTGACACACACGCACACCCTCCCAACCCCCGCCGTGCTGTTGTGTCAGGGACAGGTAGTTTAACGTCGTTTCGGACGGGACGCGGCTTGTTTCTTTGATTTGACTGCGAAAACAGATACGGAACAAAGGTGAGTCGCAACTGAACGTTAACATATAACCAGAACAACCCCCCCCCTCTCTTCCCTCTCATGTCGGCACTCTTGCCGCATTAGTTCTTTGAGGCTGGTGATTGGGGAGGGGGGGCAGAATGGGAACGACGCGCGCTCTCGCGCTTTTGCTTCTTCCTGAAGTAAGCCGGGTGGTCGCGCGGGTGGAGCTCACGACGGTTGATCTTCAAGAAAAGGGCGTCGTCTACCCTGTGTGATTTCAGGCTGGCCCGGTACTTCGTCAACACGCGGTTGAGCTCCTTGAAGTGCCGTTCCACCGCAGCTTCGGTGTGTGCACTGGTCACCAAAGCCACGGAGAAGGTAGTCAGGATGGGCATTGCGGCGACCTGATGGTATCCCTCCCAAAACATGCGGAATGGGGTGTTTACAGGGCCCATGCGAAGGAAGGTGGCAACCTCCCTCTCGATCCTGGTGCGCAGGGTCTCCAACACGGGTTCCTCACCCATCTCAACTCCAATGGGTTGGCCGTCCTCGTCAACCGCAGCGTTGACCCCCCTGTAGTTCCTGCACTCAGCAAAGGGGAGGAGGTAGTGCATGAGACAAATGTGGTGTTCCTGCATCTTTTCCACAGACCAGTTTTGAGACAACTTGGAAGGGTTGAGGAAGTCGAACAATTTCAAACCATCGAAGGAAAAATTTGTCTGCATCCTCTCCTCGTAAAATGCCATCAGCTCAGCAGCAAGCCCCTTGAGTTCGCTGTCTGACTGGATGAACTCCTCCTTGCTGATGTTTCTGAGCTGAGACCCAAGGTCATGCACCCCGGTTGCCAAGTCAAACAGTGACGACCTGTCTCCCTGAAATTTGTCCGTCATCTTGGCAATGGGGCCAGCGAGCGTGACGAAAAAATCATTCATGCGCCAAAATTTCGCATTGTTGCGGTCTTTCGGGAGCAGGTACTCCTTGAGGGCGGCGAGTCTATTTGCGGCATCCCAGACGGTGTTCCACCGGACCTCACAGATGCGTGACAGGCTGACTGGCTGCCTGGAACCATTGTCCCTCTGTGCAGTGTGGAGACTCTCCTGTTTCTGGGGCGTGCTGTAGTCATCGACGACCTTGCCCAGTTCCTCTCTCCACTCCTTGATTGGATCGAGTTTCACCGTAAAGTCCTTCATCAGCAGTTGCATGCTGTGTGCACTGCAACGGTAAACCAAAATCCCCATTTTGACAAGCCCATCCATTGCACTTTCAACCATATCCTCTGCTTCCGTGCTGTCAAGCTCATCTGTCTCCTCGTACCCGTCCCCGTCCCCGTCCCCGCTACCCTCTTCCCCCTCCTCCCCTTCTTCTTCATCCCCCATGTGCAAAACCCTCAGATCCTCAAGAGCACGCTGCATGGCTGCCGCGTTGTCCGCAACCACGCTGAAGACACGTATGTCTTCATCGAGAAGTTCCTGGATCACGGTCTGCATTTCTCCCAGAATCGTGTCCGCCGTGCTCGCAACAGTGAGGTGCACGTTTTTCCAGTAAAACATTTCGGTCCCCGTGGAAATTGCAAAACCCAAAAAATTCCGCCGACGCACCCGGGCCCCGTCAAGCATTAAAAAGACGTCCCTGCCCTTCAAATGCGTGATCACGTCTTTGCGGCAATCACTTGCCATGGATTGCTGGATGGATGGTGCAGTGCTGGGAAAAAGGTTCGCACCGGCAAGCATTTCTTGGGGAAGAATGCTCCGGAACGGGCTATCCGACCGGAGCACTTCCAGAGGGATATTGTGGAATGCAAGAGCATAAACCACCCTCTCTGCAAAAGTGTACCCGAACGGTGGCCTGTCTTGGGAGTGGAGGACTGGCACATCCTGGAGGAACGTTGTCCTTGCATTCTCACTGCACAGGCCACTGTCTCTCGCAGGAGCATTCTGTGCGAGTGCCCTCCAGTGGGCCGCGTGCTTGTTCTCAAAATGCTTGCCGAGGGTTTTGGTCATCCACTCCTTGAGAAAGGTGGCAGAGCAAAAAGTGCACTTCACCTTGTCGATTACCCCCTCGATCGGGGAGGTCCAGGATTTGCATACCTCTGTGTCAGGGTTATATCCCGTCAGAAGGGGCCCACACACCTCCCCGGCCCAGACTGTGATGATGATGACGACGGCCGTGAAGTAGGCCAGCACTTCCCGCAGCACACCGGGAAACGCCAGGCCACTCGACTGGGAACCGTTTAATGTCTTGCTCCCGGACCCCCGTGACTTCTTCATCGGCGGGGGGTCACCCACTTCTTCCGCCCACACAGCATGAAAGTTCAGGGGAACGTCATCAGCCACCTGGCTCGGGCCCTGGTTCTGGTTCTGGCTCGGGCCCTGGCTCTGGCTCTGGCTCTGACTGCTCTCGCGATGCTGAGCCGCGAGCCGGTCGAAATCCCCCTGCCCGTGCACGCGAGTGAGAATCTTCAGCTCCAGCGTTCTTCCCACACCAACAGCCATGGGGAGGTCGAGGGTCGTGGTGGGGTCGCAGGTGTAGAGCACCTTGACGGTCGTGCAATCTTCCTTGGGGGCAGTGTTCCCGACGACCATCCCCACCCAGCACTGCACCGTCCGGCTGTTATCCCGCCACTTGTGCAGGAAGATCTGCCCAGGCTGCAGCTGCTTTGCCCGCTTCAGCACAGTTGGGTTCTGCATCGCCCTGCTGGTCTGGGTCATGCTCTGCGTCATGGCTTGGCTCACGTGGTCTGCAGCTTCGTCATCGCTCTCACTGTCCTGAGTGAAGCTGACTCCGAGATCGCCTGCGAGGTCGCCAGCGGGGTCGCCTGCGACTGCGAGATCCTCCATCGCGGCCGGGTCGAGCATCGGTCCGGCCATGATTTTCCGTGTCCCCGCAGCCCTCCCCTGGCAGGCCGAGTTGAGCAAGTTGGATTTGGAGGAGGGGCAAGGGCAGGTTGGAGCTGGGTGGGGGGGGGGGGGGGTGGAACAAAAGATGGCGAGCAACCAGAAATCACATCATTTTTTATTATTAGTCTGACCAATTTTTGGCACTTTTGGAGCGCCATTCTCAGAAGAAGTCCTCGGCAGGGGTGGGGGGGGGGGTAAACAGCCCGCCGCAGGCGCCGGAAATTTTCAGGCGTGGTTTATTATGTTGTGTTGACGTTGTGTTGGCCGGAAGTATTCAGGGACAAGTCAGGGACGGAGAGCCAGCCACCTGGCCCAACCAAAAACCGGATTTTCAACCAAAAATTCGAATTTTTTTCACGGTGTGCGAATGTGTTCAGAGTAACGGAAAATGCCCAAATTTTCATGTATCGAAAGAGTTGGCGAGCAATTCGTCCTTCTGTTCAATTCGACCCAAAACGACCACCAGCCATTTTCTAAGGGTTTCTGGGTGGGTTCTGACCAGAAAAATCGCTGAAAAATGGCCAGAAACCCCCAAAAACCACCCAGAAATGGTCAGAAATCGGTTTTTGGGCCCATTTTTCACCCAGGAACACGTTTTTGGGCCTCTGTGAAAATTTCAATTTTTTGACATTTTTCGCGATTTTCTACAACTACTCGCCCACACAAAAACCGTTTTTTTGCAGGGAAATGCAACAAATCAACGAATTAAGCCGTTTTAACCCCTTTCGTGCACTTTTTGGTCCCAGAAGGGGGTATATGGGGTGTTGGGGTCCCCCTACGACTTGTCCATTTTTCGACATTTTTGGGTCAGATTCCGGAATCCGATTCTCGATTCCGGAATCGGTGGAATCCGATTCTGGATTCTGGAATCGGATTCCACCGATTCCACAATTCCGGAATCGGTGATTTCGATTCCGGAATCGGATTCCACAATTTTGGAATCGGCGTTTTCGATTCCGGAATCCGATTCCACTCTTTTTCTGGAATCGTGGAATCCGGATTCTGATTCCGAATCCGGATTCCACGATTCCCGGAATCGAAAATTTTTATTTGGAATCCGATTCAATGCAGCCCATGGTGATATTTTACCCAAGAAATTTCTTTTAGGGGGGGTAGGGACCCGAGTTTCGGGTCAGATTCACCGGGAAATGCTGCCTTTTTTGGGGTCAAAAAATAACGCAAAAATAACGTTATTACCGTTACTGGTAACGGAATAACGCCCAATGTATGGACAATAGAATTTTAATTGCGCACCCGGGGGGCCCTCGCTACCAGTCACTGCTCGTCACAGCTCGTCAGTCAGTGAGGGGAAGTGGGCTGGAGCTCACTTTTTCTCACTCAGTCACACTTGGTAGCGAAGGCCCCCCCGGACATTAATTGCACTGCACTCCAACACCGTTATAGTGCACTTAATTGCACTCCAGGTCACTTAATTGCACCGCAGTGCAATTAAGTGACCTGGAGTGCAATTAAGTGACCCGCAGTGCAATTAAGTGAGCTGGAGTGCAATTAAGTAGCCTACTTAATTGCACTCCAGGGGGGCCTTCGCTACCGGGTGAGAAAAAGTGAGAAAAAATGAGCGGAAAAACGCTTAAAAAAAGAGTCAGGGGAGTTGGGGGGTCCCTAGCCTGGGGAGCATATTTGAACCCCGAATCTCGAAAATTATGCCGGCGTGACTCGTCCCAAAGCAGGTTTGGGTCGCTCTATGGCGAGTTGGTGTAAAAATCGCAAACCAGAGTGACTGCGAGTGACTCGCAGTGGGGTCCCCGGGGGGGGGGGGCTGCTTGATGAATCAGCGGAGTGCGGTGTGCAGCTGATGCACCACCTTCTTTTCCTCACTAGTCTCATGCGGGGCAGGGGGTTTAGGCAAGCTTCGCTCGTACGTGGGGGGGGGGGGTTGTGGAAGTAGAAGACAGAGACGAATCACAAACGGGAACAGATGTTAGGAGAAGCAAGGGAGAGGGGGGGGGGCAGAACATATATCACGCCGAACCGGAGAACTCGTGCCAGTCTGCATCGGGATCGTTCCCGGCAGTGCTCTGTAAGAGCTTGTCGACGACATCTGGGGTTTCACCACTGCCGTTCTCCGGGAAGCAGTCCAACACGCCCTGCACCTCCTGCATCCACGGAGTGACGTCCACATCCCGAAGGCCAAACTCATCCTCGTCATCTACAGACGCATCGTCCTCCTCGGTGTCAATCGTTGCAGAAGCTGCAGGTGGAGCACTGCCAGCCTCAGGCTCACCCGTAACCACTCTGCTGGCAGTGCGCGGCTTCTGGGGGATGAGGCCCGCGACGAGGTTCCTGTAAGGGCCGATGGGCAGTTCGGGGAGGCCATACTTGTACAGAAAGTTATGAAGCTCTGCCACGACCCTCCCACACAGCGCGAGGAACTGCGAGTCACCCTCGCCCCCGAGATGGTACGGGTACGTGAGGATCTTGAAGTCCTTCACACGCGCATTTCCCCGCTCCACCCTTCCACGAACGAATCCGTGGGAACCGTTGTAAAAGAGAAAGGCTTTGCGCAGTCCGTGGGAGAAAGTAAGTTGGAGCTTGTCGTTACCTGAGGTGTGGGGGGTTGTGTGTAAAACCCAAGAATTATACGGACTGCAAGCCAACATTCCTGTGACCGAATAGAGAAGGGGAGAGATGGCATGGAACCGAGGGGAGAGGGGGGCAGGAACCTTGGGAACTCCGACTAGTGAGCAGGCCCACTGTGGCCATCTGCGCCGCCACAGGAAGGTTACAGTCAGGAATGGGGACCCGTCGGTTTTCATCCCCCTTCCTCGAGTAGCAGCGACTCCCAGTCACGCACTGCTTGGCTCCCGCGTATGCGCCATCCGCAAGCACAACGTCGCCGTCGGGCACCAAGTTGGGCTGGTGCGCGAATGCGGATGTGGAGGAAGTGCCCCACAGGTGCGAGTCAGGGATAGCACCAGCATGGCCACCCGTGAAGAACACGATGAGGCCGTACTTGTTGGTGCCCATCTGAAACTTCAGAACGGGCCTCTTGTAGTACCCGCTCCAGTTAGCCGCATAAAGGTAGCTTCTGGAGACGGGCACCGGGAAGACGTCGATCAGCATGGTGCTTGCAGGCAGGAGAGGGGCGTGGTTGAACTCGTCCTCGATACGCCTGTCAGAGACAAGCTGGACTTCGTTCAGGAAGAGGCCGCAGTACATCAGCCCTTCGTTGAGCATGTCGCGGCACTTGTCAGAAGACAGGTCGAAGGTGAAGGGGTCTGACAGGGCGGTTTTGAGCGGCTTTCTGAAGAGGTAGTAGAATACGACCAACTGATGTTTTTCCGTGAAGATGCTTGACCCGTACTTCCGGAAGAACATTTCAAGCATGTAGGGGGGGTAGCCGGTGAGACTCTTCGCCTTCCCCTTGCACAGCTTGTCCCAGTCGTGCGTCTGCTCGGCCAGGATCTCGTTTATCGAGAGACCGATCAAGGGGTGCTTGACGTCATTTGCACGAGCCCTATCAGCCTCAAACTGGCGGCGCAACTTCGCCTTCACCTCGTTCAGCTGCCTCTGGACCCGCTCCTTGGGAGATTCCGCAGCCGAGGCCTGTTCTGCACGCACCTTCTTCGCTGCGAACTCCTGCGTCACCTTCTGCAGATTACACTTGACGGATGTATTTGGCAGATTACACTTGGCCACCTTCTCCAGATTACACTGGGAGCACTTCGTGGCCACAGGGAGCCGGAACTCAAAGGGCCGGAACACGGCCTGGCTGTCGCACCCAGTCAAGAGGGCGCGCATCCACTCGGTCGCGTCCTCCTGCACCGTGGTGTCGTGCCACCTCGGTGGCAGTGCCTTCACCAGCGCATGCATCGGCTGCCCGGAGATGACGGGGCACTTGTTTTTCGATGACCTTGTTCGGGGCTGTGGGGTGTCCATCCGTGCGAACACGTCACGTAGGGCCGAGGACACAGCGTTCGGATTCGAATCATCTCTCACTGCGCAGCGGAATGCCGCGGACCCACGCAGCAACTGCAACACGCTGTTGAGATAGCATGTGCACGAGAGGTTCGGCAGGCCACAGGCCCTGACAGAGTTCCCCATCGGTTCCTGTGTGAGGGAGGCTAAGTGTACGCAGCAACACATTCCGGGCAAGCCTTGCCCTCTTGGCACTTAGCCTTCCTACAAGTGTGGTGGAGAGGGGAGTGGGGAGTGGGCAGCACGATCTTCTGTTACCATTACTGTTCGTAGCGCAGGGGTACGCTGAGCGCGCGGCTGAAGTCACCAAAGACGCAGGTCGCCGCAGGACGCAGCGGAAGAGCCGCGCGATCAGCGCCGAACGACACCCCTTCGCTACCCCTGCGCTACCTCCGGCTCGGCTTGTCTGCGGGGTTATCCCGTGATTTGATGTAGGCCCATTGCACCGCTGTGAAATATGATGACGTCAGCCCCAGGATCCGCATCACCTCTCTGTTCAGTGCCCGAGCCGGAGAATACCCGCGCTGCAGCGCCCCGATCACCGCGGTGTTGTCAAGGTACCACTTCACGTTGGCACCCCAGGCGTTCTCCCCGACACACTCCTCCATGCCGTAGACCACAGCACGTGCCTCAAGCACCGCGATCCGCGTCGACCGCTGCTCCTCCGGCAGTTCGTCAGCCTCTTCCCAGGTCCAGCGTCGCCCAAACGATCGAAGAGCGCCGCCTGCTGACACCACAACACCGCACCCCGTCACCGAAGCATCCGACCAGATCTCTACCCCCCGGCCTCGGCTCATCTCGGTGAACTCCTTGTACATCCTCGGTTGGAGCGCAGCGTCGATCCAACGCACCGCCGCCTCAGTCGTTTGCGCGGAGAGCTGTACTTCTTCGTCCGGGTGTGCACCACGGTTCAATGCGTTGCTGTTGCGGCGCAGGGCGATGATGGCGTCGATAAACCTGCCCAGAGGCTGCACCACCAGGGGCGAGGCCCACACCAGACGACCACCCAAGGATTCCAAGTCGCACCGCCTAACCCTCGGCTTCGTCTCGCCCTGAGCCATCAGGTCCGCCCGCGCCGCCCTCAGCTTCCTCGCCACCTTGGGCCCAACGCCCACCTCTCGACGGCAGTGGAAGCCGAACCCGAGGAAGACGTACTCCGTGTCACCGTCGCTCGCCTCAGATATCGTCGCGCCGGCGCGTCTCGCTGCCACGTCAAACGCCGCCGCTGCCTCCCGAACACGCTCCCAGGTGCCCGCGTACCGCACGTTGTCGACATACACGTCAACGCACAGTTCCGGAGTGGATGTAGATGGGGAGGGAGAGAATACCGCCGTGGGGGGGGTTGAGAGATAGCAGTGGGAAAGTGCATACATGATCAGGTGCATCAACTCTGGGGACCACGACGCCCCCATTGGCAAACGGGTCAGGCAGTATGCCTCCCCCTTGTCATCACGGTATGTGAAGTATTTCTGAGACTCTTCGGGAATGGGGATCTGAAAAAAGGAAGCCGCTAGGTCTCTTTGGGAGGCGCACTCGCATTCCACCCTGGACAACACTGTTGGGGAGGTGGGGAAAACAACTTGGCAGCGGTATCCATAAGCTGCCGCGAGGGGGTTGTGGTCTTTGGTCCACATGATGGGCCTCAGTCGGCCCCCGTGTGGGCCATACCCCTGCTTTTCTTCGAAGACAACGAAAGGGGAAATAGCCAGAACAGGGTTTCTCTTGCCAAAATCAAAGTCCGGGGCTCTCCGCACCAGCCCTGCCTCTTCCAGCTGCACCGAAAAACGAGAAGAAAAGGCCTGGCTCTTGGGTTTCACAGTTGCCGGGGTCCAGCTCTGCTCTGAGACCTCCCGCGCCATGGCCTGGGGGTTGGCTGTCATGTCCAGCAGTGTGCTGATCCTTTCACGCACTGGCCCCTTGGCCATCCGAAGTACCTCAGGAATAGAAATAATAGGGACTTTTTTGCAATGCAACGGGGCTTTTAGTTGCTCTTGGGTTGGAAGGGAACCCCTGGACACCCGTTTTCCCATGCCGGAGTGGCTACTATGCTCGGGGGGGGCACCAAGTTCCGTTAAAGACGGGCACAACACTCTGGGGAGAGGGCCAGGGCCACCTCCTCGTTCACGTTCGCGAGGTATCTCATGGTGGTGGGGGGAAGAATGGGGTTCGCGGTTTTGTGCCTGGCAATCCTGGGGATGTCCTGGGGGGGGAGGATACCGTTGGCTGCCAGTGTGGCTAGAAATTGCAGGGCCCCCCGTCGGGGTGAATGAAGCGTCCACTCTTGGCAGTTGGGGCATTGGCGGAGAAGGCGCAGAAATTGGGAGTGGGGGACACCGAACAGAAGGGATTCCAAGGGGCATGTCTGTCTTTTCTCCACCACGAACGCAATCAGACGCTCCAAACCCGCCCCCGCTGCAACTGCGAACCTGCGATCCACAAATGGGGTCGTCTTGATTGCCTTTGACCTGTAAAAATCCACCACGAGTCGTGTTCCACATGCTGTGGGTTTCACATCCTTTACCGTGAGATCTGCCGCATCGCGGTAGCGGCAGGCTGTCTTCCACAGAAACAACAACAGGTTCGCCTCCACCTCGTGCCCCCTTGTGAACAGAACAAACACCGCCTGGGTCACTTCGGCCTTTTTTGCGGGGACAGCTTGCTTCGGGGGGGAAAAGGGGGTCGCACGAGCCAGTGCGTTGGCATAGCCCTGAAGGGGGAGCGGGGACCAATTCCCCTGCTGCAGACCGACTGCGTTTATTGCCGATGCATAATTTTTGACTGTGCTTGTTGTCAAGTGGGTCATTCCCGCCAGAAACAGAACTGCTGCATCTTCCGAGGGGGGTAGGGAGAGGTCTGCTGTCACACACCAACTTTCCAGTCTTTTCCATAGCCCACCCCTGGTGGAGATTGTGCGTTCCGCCAGGCTCTCTTTCATGACTTCTTCCAGCCGTTCCTTTGCTTCCCACAGAGTGTGGTCGTCCCTGGCCCGGGTCCTTGCCGGCGCAGCTTGCGTGTACACCTCCGACAGAGTGTTCTGGACGATGTTCTGGGGGGCGGGAGGGGGGGTAGGGGGTTGGGGGGGCCTTTCCTGTCCCAGTTTTTGGCAGAGTGCCGTGATTTGGCCGAGTGCCTGCATGATGTCCTGGCCGAGTGCCGGTGTTAATTCCAGTTGGTGTTGCCCCGGGGTTTCCCCCCCTTTCCCCCCTTTCCCTGAAATGTGTGGTGGGGGTAGGGGGAATACCGATTCGGGGGGGGAAAAGACTGGGGAGGGCCACCGTTGCCCCCCTTTCCCCCCTTCGTCGTGCGTGCACGCCCCGCCAGCTTGGCGATGGCCCGGTCAGCAGCGGATGCTTCCGTGTCGGCCGTCCGCATCTCCGCCTCCACCTGCGCCCGGGGGATCCTGTGTTGTTTCCACGCCTCATTCACCACCAGCTCGTGCAGCAGCTGGTTCCCCATCTGGGTCACGGTGGTGGACCAGAACCCCCGCTCAGCAGCCTCCTGCGCGAGGGCGACCCACGTGCTCAGGTGGGTCACCTTGTTCGATGTCCCGAACTGCAGCCTCAGGTCTCGGATCATCTCCCGCGCCGCTGCCACCCCTCCTGCCTTCAAAAACCCCTGCCACTGGGAGACGCAAGCCGGCCTCATGTTGGGCAGGCTGAGGGCCGACTGCAGGTTCCCGATTGTCGGGAGCTTGGGGGGGTCCTGGGCAGGGGGGCTGCTCCCCTCCGGTTGCGCCTGTGCCGCCCCGGCCTCACCTCCCGCTTTCCCCCCAGTCCCCGCCTGCTTGGCGCCTTCGCGGACCGCCTTGGCGAGGTCTAGTACCGACTCTCTCATGAGGTCGAGTTGTGCCTTGGTCTGCTTCCTCGCGTATTCATGCACCGATCTGAGGTTGGCGTAGTCAAACCCCACCACGGGGATGGTGCATTCTTGCAACCCCGTGGGCTCGACTTCATCGAGTTCCTCTAACGGCAGGGTGTAGAGGATGGTGTACGTGTTGTCCTCATTTTTTCGCAGCACCCCCGCGTGGCGAGAGTACTCTCCCCCAATTTCGTCGCCATCCTGTGGGGATGCTCTGACCTCGTACACAATCTCGGTCACTCCGCGCTGGTGGAGCCTGTCGAGCATCTGTGTAACCGCTTCCATTTTAAGAGCTTCTCCCACGGACTGCTTCTCTGAAGTGTAAAAAGAGAAAGGCTTTGCGCAGTCCGTGGGAGAAAGTAAGTTGGAGCTTGTCGTTACCTGAGGTGTGGGGGGTTGTGTGTAAAACCCAAGAATTATACGGACTGCAAGCCAACATTCCTGTGACCGAATAGAGAAGGGGAGAGATGGCATGGAACCGAGGGGAGAGGGGGGCAGGAACCTTGGGAACTCCGACTAGTGAGCAGGCCCACTGTGGCCAGGACCTGTCGGAAGAGGAGCAGTGGTCGAGTTGTTCGGAGAAGCGGTGGGCGGCGTTGCGTTACCAGATGTCGGGGGGGGCGGAGACTGCACCGGATTCGTAGCGGCGGGCGGAGGGGGTGGCGGGCGCGACGAAGCAGTAGCCTCACCAGGTGTAGAGGGTTCGGGCGCAGCAGGCGGCGTCGATGTGGTGGGAGCAGCATCTGAAGTCGTGACGGGGGGCGGAGACTGCACCGGATTCGTAGCGGCCGGAGGGGGCGCAGAAGACAGAGGGGGTGGCGGACGCGGGGAGGAAGCAGTAGCCATCGGAGACGTGTCAGCGGACATCGAGGGGGGCGGAGGCTGCACCGGAATCGTCGAGGGAGCAGGCGAACGCGGCGACGAAGCAGTAGAGTCACCAGGAGTAGATGGTCTGGGCGCAGCAGGCGAATTGCGCGAGGCGGGCTGAGGTGGCGGAGCAGACTGTTCACATGGGCAGAGAGGAAGGCCCACATGGACACAGAAACGTACAGCCTCCTTGCGGCCTCGAGACTCCGCCTTCCTCGTCAGCAGTCCAGGGATGACTTCCCAACCTTTCGGCGAAGTGAACAGCGAGTTGAGCGCCCGTCCGATGAGGGTCTTACCGTACCCCGTATCGTCTCCGGCCAGTAGGGGCACCAGGTAACCCGACAAACCCAGATGGTTGCAGAGGCGCAAGGGGGGCTGTGTGTCTCGGAGGAAACAGCGAATAGCAGCGGCACAAGCGGCGAAACGCTGGTCCGCGACCCTGGACCGTGTCATAATCAGTGATCCACGTAACCTCCTGCAGGGGATCTGATTGAAGAACAACAGCAATGACCGTCAAGGGCAGAAGCGGCCAACTACACAGGGAGGGAAGCAACCTCGAGGGGGGGGGGGAGAGGGGGCCGACCTGCTGATACCAGTACTCCTGGCGCGGGATGCCGCTACTGTGAGCATGAAAGACTTTTCCGGCGACTTTGTCCTGGGGGGGGAATCGGGGAGAATCCGCCAAGTACGACAATGTACTGGGGGGAATCGGGGGGAATCGTCCAAGTACGACAATGTACTGGGGGGAATCGGGGGGAATCGTCCAAGTATGACAATGTACTGGGGGGAATCGGGGGGAATCGTCCAAGTATGACAATGTACTGGGGGGAATCGGGGGGAATCGTCCAAGTACGACAATGTACTGGGGGGAATCGGGGGGAATCGTCCAAGTATGACAATGTCCTGGGGGGAATCGGGGGGAATCGTCCAAGTACGACAATGTACTGGGGGGAATCGGGGGGAATCGTCCAAGTATGACAATGTCCTGGGGGGAATCGGGGGGAATCGTCCAAGTATGACAATGTACTGGGGGGAATCGGGGGGAATCGTCCAAGTACGACAATGTACTGGGGGGAATCGGGGGGAATCGTCCAAGTACGACAATGTACTGGGGGGAATCGGGGGGAATCGTCCAAGTATGACAATGTCCTGGGGGGAATCGTCCAAGTATGACAATGTCCTGGGGGGAATCGGGGGGAATCGTCCAAGTATGACAATGTCCTGGGGGGAATCGGGGGGAATCGTCCGAGTACGACTATGTACACGGTGGACTCCAGCGGCCCTAGCGGGAGTCTGGGAGCGGGAGTCTGAGCGGGTGTCAAAGACTCCCGCTAGCGGGAGTCTATACTCCCGCTAGGGGGAGTCTGACTCCCCCTAGCGGGAGTCTTTTCACCTATTTTCATCCATTTTTCCCATGATATAGTTACAGTCTACTGGCGTGGGGGGTAAAATCATGGTGGAAGAGGGATGGGGAGGGGCTTGTTTTGCTTCTGTCAGTTTCCCCGGACTCTGGACTACCTACCTATCCTCCTGGTAGCGGCTGCACCTGCGGAGGTGAGCGGTTAGAATTTGAGGTGTCAAAGTGCGGCCATCGCCTGTCGTAGTTGTGTTACACCTTGGGCAAGACAAGCCATCCTGCAGGCCTCATCTTCTTCGTCAGAACTGTCATCCCCCTCCTGCTGTGCGCGTTGGTCAAGCGTGCTCAAAGTCGCCTCGGATGACACGAATGGTGTGAAAGTCGCCCCCAGCGGGATTGGCATTTTGCACAAGCAGAGCGATAATTTGCGGTGTCCTTCGGGGAACCGGAACAGGAAGTAGGGCGCGCTGATGGGTTCAACGAAGTCCTGTGTGTTGCAGTGCACAAACCCCTTCTGCAGCTGTGTCAACTGTGTGCAAAGAACATACACAGCCAATCTATGAGCGTGTCGGGTGTGCAGACACGGACACAGAATGACTTCTCTATACCCGAGGATCCCGTCCTGCGACAGGTGCGCAACCTTCCAAGGCATGCCCGATGCGCGCCGCTTCTCTTCTGCCATCGCAAGATCTCTCTCGTAAGTTGCGGAGCTGGCGATTGTAACGGCATCTTTCTTGCGATGTCCGTTCTCTGCTTCTTCATTCGTCGTTGTTCTGCAGAGGCACTGCATCTTCTGGAGCCCACCAATGATGGAGACTGTGTACGTAGGCATTGCGCGTTGATCCCTTTTCGGCATGCTCCATCAACCAGTGAAATATATGCCCTGAGATCCGAGCACGCAAGAAGGGAATCCGGGCTGACTCATCCTTGCATCCCCAGAAGCGCCAGGGGATGTCTGCATACCGGAAATGCATGAGGTCTGCAAGGGAGACAAAGAGGTAGCGGAACAAGCCCTTGTAGGTGTGTCCTGTGACAGGCAAGCACGACCTTCCGGAACTGAGCACCTGTCCCATGCTGCGACACATTCAGTGCAAGGTTTGTACAGGTCTTGTCGAATATTTTTTTGTTGTCTCATCCAGTACCCTGATCAGCCGCATGGCGAGCCCCTTGCAGTCATGGAGTGCTGGGGTGACGTAGCGGGCATTGGGAAGCACACCTGCCAAGAGGGAGGGGTAGCCAGCCTCTTTCATCTCAGAGAGAGTCAGGTGCGGGTATCGATGCACCTGTTGATACCAGCGTTCTTCTGGGATGTCGCACAGTGAGCATCGGTGCCCTCGCCCCCCGCATCGCCTCATTGTTGCCCACTGCTGATCTATACTCCCGCTAGCGGGAGTTGGACTCCCCCTAGTTGAGACTCCCGAAAAGGGTTAAACCCGGTAGTGGTACCCTACCCCCGCTGGAGTCCACCGTGCAAGGCCGGATCAGCCCACGGGTGGGTTTGAGGAAGAAATCTGGGGGGGCAAATTTTGCTGCGACTTCCGGTTTCACCCGGCCGAACTCCAGCATCTATCCAGACCCACGGTGCCAAGCCGTTCGCCCGTGTCGCGATCATTCGCGGCTTCAGGCTGCCCCCGACGACACGTTTGTATCCTGCACCTTGCCATACTTCGCCTCCACCTTGTATATGACGGAGAGCGCCCTCCTTCCGCATCGTTGCGACTTCCCTGACAGCGAACTTATCCATGTCAGGGAAGACATGGCGATGATTGCGTTGGCCACCTGGGTGCTGTGCTGGTGGAGCTCCTTGCTCAACACCGTTGCTAGGAGCCTTCTAATGGATCCCAGTGTCAGCACACTGCCCCCTTTTTTAACAGGGAAGGCCGTGCAAAAATCATGCACAATGTTCGTCGCCTCCGCAGCCTCGGGACTCTCTGCGCTCTTCTTCTTCTTAATCGACTTTGCCGCCGGCTTCGCTGCCGGCTTCGTTGTCGTCTTCCCCATTTTTGTGAATCAGGTCTGCGAGCTGGGATGGGTGGAAACGTCCGTTTCGTTTGGTGTGGCTGTACTTCAGTGACGAGTGCCACATTGCATAGGTATCATGGGAAAAATGAGTGAAAATAGGTGAAAAGACTCCCGCTAGGGGGAGTCAGACTCCCCCTAGCGGGAGTATAGACTCCCGCTAGCGGGAGTCTATACTCCCGCTAGCGGGAGTTGGACTCCCCCTAGTTGAGACTCCCGAAAAGGGTTACCCTACCCCCGCTGGAGTCCACCGTGTACTGGGGGGAATCGGGGGGAATCGTCCAAGTATGACAATGTACTGGGGGGAATCGGGGGGAATCGTCCAAGTATGACAATGTCCTGGGGGGAATCGGGGGGAATAGTCCAAGTATGACAATGTCCTGGGGGGAATCGGGGGGAATCGTCCAAGTACGACAATGTACTGGGGGGAATCGGGGGGAATCAACCAAGTACACTAATTTGCTGGGGGGAATCGGGGAGTGCCCCTACAGGAGGTGGGGACCACTGTGAGTCACTACGAGTCACTATGAGTCACGTGACTGGTAGCGAGGCCGGTCTGGACTTCTGGGTGGAATTTTCTCATATTGTGCCAAGTCCCCACCCGGAGTTCCAGACCGGCCTCGCTACCAGTCAAGTGACTCGTAGTGACTCGTAGTCAGGCAAAAACCTGAAAATTCACCCTTCTCCCCAGGCCAGCCAAAAAAGCCCCCTGACTCACTGACGAGCCGTGACGACCCGTGACTGGTAGCGAGGGCCCCCCAGGTCACTTAATTGCACTGCGGGGCAGTTATGAAATGCACAGTGCAATTAGGTAATTGGGCCTCCTGACCTGGCTGGGAGGCCCCCAGATTCGCCTTGAATCGGCTGGATTCGGCCCAGAATCCAGCAGCGGAGGGCCTGTCGTGCTGTGCGATTAATGACCGGGATGTCGCAATTAACCCTCAACTGCATCACAGTTTACTGAGGGAATATGACCCAAGGCCACTGGCAGCAGACACCCCCATCCCCCTCATCACCCCTGACACCCCTCAACCCCAATCCTGTTGCCTTTCCCCTCTCTCTCTCCCCCCATGTTGTGCCCATGCACCTTCCCGGGACACCTTGTATATAACTTTAACACCACACCACACAACACCCCCTTCATCAGGGTAATCTCCCCGCGGCCAACACTCTTCGTCTTGTCCGCTTTCTTTTATTGTTACACTTTCACCTTCTGTTCCCACGCCTTCTTCCCCACTGCCCTTTCCAACCGCCCGTCGCCCGCTACACAATGACAACCTCCCCTGACGTCGTCCCCCTGCAGCCCTTCACCATGTCGTGGGTGGGGACTCAGCGGGCGCGGGCGGTCTCCCCCAGAGCCACCGCTGGGCAGGGGTTTGTGGCCCCTGTGGAGATGTCGGTGCGGATGCTGGGGGACCAGGCCGCTGCCCTGGTGAATGCGTGTGTTGTATACACGTGCAGACCGTCTGACGGATCGACGGATTTCGCGCGTTACGCAGCGCGTCTCTCTGCGGGTGCACCTGACCAGGACGGCTCTCCGACATATGAAGTGACATTGTCGGAGGCCTACAACTATGTGGCCGGAGTCGAAGTGCACGACGGTCCGGATGTGACCTACCCCTTCCCCGCTCCGGATTGGGTCTACATCCGACTCGTCGAGACCTCGGTGCACCAGACCGAGATGGCGGCGACGACCATCGAGGACATGCGGGTGCAGTCAGAACGGGAGGTGGCAGCGGTGCGCGAGGCTTTGAACGAAGTGCAGGCACAGGCAACAGCGCAGCAGCGGCGCTTCGACGAGGCTTCGGCAGAACAAACACGTCAGTTCCAGGAGGAATTCGACCGGCGTGTCGCGACCATGCAGCAGCAGGCTGCATCGATGGTGGCGTCGCAGCCCCCTCCCCCTCCTCAGCAGATGGGTGCTCCCCCGGTGACACCGCCCCCGATGTACCCGCAGATGGCGGCGCCGATGACGAGCGCGGCGGTGCACCCGGCGGATGTGGCGGACGTCGCGGAGTGGGATGCGGCCATCGAGACCGACGCGCAGTACCTGGTACTGCAGCTCGAGTCTCGCTGGGTGTCGGGTTCGCTGCATCTCCCCGGGGGGCGCATTCTGGGGGAGGCCTTCGAGGCATTGCGCCTCTGGATCTTGGCGACGGCGTGCGTCGCAGGCTGGGGGCGCACCCCCCAGAGGGAGCTGGGGAACCACCTGCTGCGACAGGTGCTGCTCCAGATTGCCTTCGTGCGAGACAGGGTGCCGCGAGCTGCGATCGAGCGCCACCTCGCCAGGGAGGACGCCACGGCCCACCCTGTGATGCGAGCGGCTGCGGCAGTGGGCCCGGGGGCCGCCCCCCAGACACAACACACACGCCCCCGCACCGCCGCCAGAGCCCCCCAGCAGCGCATCGTGGCGAAGGCACCGGCGAGGGCGCCGGGAAACGGCAGGGCCGGGGGCGGGCGCGCGTGACTGCCCACCTCCCGGCTCCAGGCCCGCCCCCCCCTCGCGCTTCTACAACACCCCGCCCCTCGCCGCCCATCCAACCCCCCCCACATCCACAACATCAACAACATCAACAGCATCAACAACAACGACAACAACAACAACAACACCTCAACAACATCTCCTCCACCCGACACATCCCTTCGACCCCACCCCGCTCAGCCAGGGCCCGCAACGCCCTTAGGCGCATCCGGCGCCGCCAGCGGGAGAACACCGCTCTTTGCGAGGGCGATGATGCGGCACGTGGCCGCTCGGGTCGGGGGTGTGGCGGTGCGCGTCACGGGAGAGGTGGAGGTCGGCCCCGGGGAGGCCGTGGAGCGCCTGCAGGCCGTGGTGGCGGGTATGTGGGCGCGAAGCACTTCGTCACAGAGGCAGCTGCTGTGGGCAAGGCTGGTGCGGTGGGCCAACGAGCACGGCCTAGAAGTCGACGCCGACACCGCCATGCTGTTCGTGCTGGCGACAGGGGTGTCGCCGCAGGGGATGCTGGCCTACGCAAAGGCGCTCTCCGGGACGATGCGCCACCTCGGCCTCGCCCAGCAGCCCCTCCTCAGCCTGGCAAGCGCGCTGCGTGCGGCCGGGGGGGCCATTCCGCAGCAGCAGGCGACGCCGATGCCGAAGGAGGTACTCGTGGCGTGGGCGCTGTGTCAACAGCCGCATCTCCGACTGGCGGCGCTGACGGCGTGGAAGACCGCGGCCCGGTGGGGGGAGGTGTGCACCCTCTCGTCGGAGCAGTTCATCGCGGTGCAGCCCACGGAGGTGATAATAGACTGGCACACCTCCCCGAAGGGCCGTCGGGCCAACCCGTTCACAGCCTCAAAGTGGACGGTGATATGCGGGGACCTGACCCCCTCCATCGCGGAGCTGGTGACGCGCCTGCGCCCCTTCGAGCGGCTGACGGCGGTTTCGACGGCAGATGTGACGGCGATGTGGCGGGCAACACCGGGGATGGAGGCCTACTCGGGCCACAGCGTGAAGCGCGGGGCGCTCACCTTCCTCTTCGGGCTCATCGCGTCGGGAGCGGATCTGTCGGAGATGCTGGTGGGCCGCCTCGCGAAGCATCACGGCGAGGGCGGCCTCTCCAGCACCACCATCCGCTACGGGGGATGCCCCACGGAGATGGCGAGGGCGCTGCGGACGCAGGAGGTGACACGGCATCTGTGATGGCCGACCCTGAGTCCTTTTGCCGCAAGCAGCGGGGGCTGCACTCGGTGACGCGGCGTGCGCACCAGTCGAGGCTGCCGGCGACGGAGGAGGAGCGCCGTGCGCCCCTGCATGTGTCTTCTGTGGCGGAGATGGACGTCGAGGCGCTGCGGGCGAGGATGACCGCCACTGTGAGGCGCAGGTTCGACGAGGTGTGGCGGCTGACGTTCCCCGATGCACCCCCGCCGGGCACTTCTACACCTTCTCCCTCTGAGGGGCGCTCCCGCCCCTCGCATCTACAACACAAGCATGCGGAGCTGCTGGTGGAGAACGGAGTGGCTGGGCCTGCGTCGGGTCCGGGCCCCTCCCTGTGCGTGCCCTTTACTGTGATGGAGGAGAAGCCGTCCGGGTTGCGGCAGAGGTTCATCCTCTGGACCAAGCAGGCAAACGACAACTTGGAGGAGTCCTACGCGGCACACGTCCCCCTGGGGCACATCTCGGGGTACCTCGACGCGGTGTTTGCGGAGTGTGGGTCGGCGCGGGATTTCAAGTGCGGGTTTTATCAGATCCCCATCCCTGCGCCTGCACGGAGGTTCTTTCGCTTCGCTGACGAGTCGGGGGACTGGTATGAGCTGCTGAGGTTGCCCATGGGCCACTGTTGTGCGCCCGAGCTGATGCACACTTTGGCTGCTGTTGTGGGTGGGCACCGGGACTACGTCCGCCAGGAGTTCTGCACTGCGCCTGAGGTGGGGGTCGACGTCTGGATCGACAACGTGCGTCTGACCGGCCCCCGCACCAGTGTCGAAGAGGCGACGCGGCAGATGGACAAGGTGGCTGCGGCGTGCGCTGCGACATGGAAGCCGTCTGACTCGGTGGACACGGCGACGGTCTACGAGTTTCTCGGGGTGGCATTCGACCACGCTGCCCAGACCGTGTCTCCGTCGGACAGGCTGATGGCGAAGCTGGACAGCGTGGACTGGCAGAGGGTGACGGCTGGTGAGCTGGAGTCGCTGGGTGGAAGGTTGCTCCACGCCAGCGCCATTTCGGGAGTGTCCCCGGGGAGGTTCTGGTTTGGGATCAAGTTCCTCCGCCGGGTGACTAATTTTTTGAACCGGGCGGTCCTTCGGCCGCCTGACCCTGTGCGGATCCCCCCATCGGTCTGCCGGGAGTTGCGGCAGTGGTGTGTGTGTGTGGGGGTTGCGCGTGTTCCCCCCCACAGGAGAGTTATTCAGTCCACACCCCCGTCTTTTACTTGCTTTGTTGACGCCTCCCTCAAGGGTTGGGGTGGCGTCTTAATAGATTCCTTTACACAAGAAATGCAGGTCATTGGTGACTCGTGGACCGCAGCCGAGTCCCAGCTGCACATTAACATTCTCGAGGCGATGGCCCTCAACAAAACAGTGCGAGCCCTTCCCCGGTCTGTGTGCGGGGGGGCTGTAGAGATCTGGGTCGACAATACGACCGTGGCAGCTGTTGTGCGCAAGCGGCTGTGTGCCGCCTGCAATCTTATTAACAAGTCCGTCCTGGAGGCGGTAGAATACCTCACAGCCCTCCAGGTTTTGTCTTTTTCCGTTGGATACGTCCACACCTCTGCCAATCCGGCAGATCTCCCTTCCCGTATCCCCCCCTCTTGCATTTCTTCTCCCGAAACCCGGGACCAGGTTTCACTTGCGGTGCGGCGCTTCTTCACTCGCGGTGGGGCAGGCGGAGACCTCGCCTCAACAGCCTGAATTGGCGGTTGTCGCGGGATCTCTTAACCCCTTCGCGTTGCAAGTGAGGAAAAGCTGAACCGGAAGTCCCCCTTCCCCCTTCCCATCAACACCCCCACTACCCATTGCCTTTGCCTTTCTTGTCGTTGCGCACACACACCACCAGGAGAACTATAGCCGAGTCGACGTGTGTGTGCCCCCTGTCTGCGATAGCCCGGCCAAGGTATGATTCTCACAGTTTACTGAGGGAATATGACCCAAGGCCACTGGCAGCAGACACCCCCATCCCCCTCATCACCCCTGACACCCCTCAACCCCAATCCTGTTGCCTTTCCCCTCTCTCTCTCCCCCCATGTTGTGCCCATGCACCTTCCCGGGACACCTTGTATATAACTTTAACACCACACCACACAACACCCCCTTCATCAGGGTAATCTCCCCGCGGCCAACACTCTTCGTCTTGTCCGCTTTCTTTTATTGTCCCACCCTCCATCCCCCGGACCTCGCCTCAACAGCCTGAATTGGCGGTTGTCGCGGGATCTCTTAACCCCTTCGCGTTGCAAGTGAGGAAAAGCTGAACCGGAAGTCCCCCTTCCCCCTTCCCATCAACACCCCCACTACCCATTGCCTTTGCCTTTCTTGTCGTTGCGCACACACACCACCAGGAGAACTATAGCCGAGTCGACGTGTGTGTGCCCCCTGTCTGCGATAGCCCGGCCAAGGTATGATTCCCCCGAGTCGGCCTCAATTGCACCTCGTGCAGGTAAAAAAAGGCCTCGGGCCTCCGGCCCTCGGACCGTTTTTTTACCTGCACTCCGGTGCAATTTCGGCCTCCGGTCGGGGTGCAGGTAATATACATTGTTGCATCGACCCCAGCCTGACGGTCCGCCCTCTATTGAGAGCCATACTGCCGACTTACAGAGGAATCCGCTATCACCGCAAAGTCGCTCTGCCGGTCGCGGGGCGCCGCTTCGCGGCAGCCCCGCTCTCCGGCGAGCGACTTTGCGGCGCCAGCGGATCCCCCTGCAATCGCCCACCCACTTGCATTTCCACACCATTTCCGTGCCATTCTGAGTACTTCCACACCTCTTCCACACCTTTCCACACCTCTCCACACCTTTTTCACCCAGTTTCGGCCTATTTTAGGTGAAAAATAGGTGTGGAGAGGTGTGGAAGACCCGAAACACGGCATATCTCTGCCAGTAAATCTCTCAGACACGTTCTCTTCGGAGGCGAGTTGTAATAGAATCTCCCCGTCTCCCCAAAGCACCCCACACGACGATCTGAGGTGGTTGTCTTTGATCTCACCCACCCCCCCACCAACACCGACAGGAGCTGTTTTTTCTGCAGTTCTCCCGACTGTTTTTTTTGCTCCGTACACAATCCCCAGCGTGACCCCAGGTCTGCCCACGCCCCTCCGATGCATCTGCGTATCCCCTTCCTGAGTCACAGCCCCTGTTTTTCGTCCTCTCAAACACCCCCTTCCAGAACCCTGTTGCCTTCCCGCCACTCGGCCCAGCCCTCTCGGTCATTTCACATCCTCTTTGTGTCCGTTCTCCTCCTATCGCTCCCCGCTGATGCAGTATTCCCTCCTATAACGGAGGCGGACCTGACTGCCTTTCGTTCCTGGTTCCAAGACCTCGACCCGGTCAACCTCGCCCTTGACGTTCGTGACACCGGGGATTGGGGTCTCGGTGTCTACGCAGCGCGCCATGTCGGAGAGCAAGAGACTGTCCTGCGTGTCCCACGCCGGTGGGTCGCATCTCAAGAAAACCTGATTCGTGAGACAAAGTCTGAATGGGAAGATGGAGGTGATTCAGACACCCAGAGGGAGTGGCAGCACTACTCAGAGTCTAAGAGCGAAGAGGCGATGATCTCATGGCTGCTCATCGAGCACGTTCACAAGGGGGCAGCATCAAGGTGGGAGCCGTGGCTGAGGGTCCTTCCACGCAGCTTCTCCACCCCTCTGCAGTATTCAGACAGGGAGCTCCAGCTGATTGAACCTTCCCGTCTCCGCGCTGAAGCCGTATCACTAGCAGGTGCGTAGCAAACAGAAACGTGTGTCTCCGGGGGACCTCGCTACGAGTCACTGTGAGTCACGAGTCGTCAGTTTTCAGCCAAACGTGGCTGACTTCTCACTTTTTCTCACTCAGTCGTCAGCTGATTGAGGGTGTGATATGAGGGTTCTATCCAACAAGGATATCAAGGCGGCACTTTCAAAGTCCTGCCAAGGACAGCGCCACGTGGGTGTGTGCTTCTGATATATGTTATGTCATCATGTGAACCCTCCCCAGCGTGTGCCAACATCCCTGACACGCTCACGAAAAGCATGACACGGAGAAAACAGGTGCCGAAACAACCTGCCGAGCACACGGGTGGTGCCACGTTGATCCACGCAGCGATCTCCCATGACAGGAAGCCTTGTCGCCACGGCAGAGTGCCGCAGACTGTGGGAGAGGTGTCGCCAGTCACCTTGAGGTTGCAGTGTGTCATCAGGCTAAGACCCGTGCCCTCTTCACCTCCCCTGTTAGGTTGCTCACTCAGTCACACTTGGTAGCGAGGGCCCCCTCCGAAATTATTTTTTTAAAAATCGCATTGTCTTCACCAGCCCATACCCCAGGTGGTCCCAAATGGGTCCGGAACCATCCTCTTCAATCCTCTTCATCAACTAAATGCTCGATCTTTGGGGGCCTTCGCTACCAAGTGTGACTGAGTGAGAAAAAGTGAGCTCCAGTCCACTTCCCCTCACTGACTGACGAGCTGTGACGAGCAGTGACTGGTAGCGAGGGCCCCCTTTGCTGAGAAATACAAAAAAACCGGTTTTTCACCTGTTTCGGCGTTTTTGTGAGGAAACAATCGCGAATATCATTTTGCACCACCGGCTGCTGCTCCAGTAGGCCCGTAGGAACCCTGGGACAGCTGGTAGGCAATCTGGGGGTCTCCCACAGTCCTCTTCACCCCCCAAAACACCCCCAGGAGGGTGTTTTGGGGGTGTTTTGGGGGTGTTTTGGGTGTTTTTTACCTGAAGAGGATACGCCCCAATCCTCTTCACCCGAAAAACTGCCGAAAAACTGCGACCCCATGGGCTGCTGTGGGCGACAGCAGGATCCCCGTGGAAAAATGTGTCACGCGGACCTCCTCTTCACCCAAGGACCCTCAGAAGGGTCAGTTTCAGGGTGTTCCAATCATGTTTGGGGTGAAGAGGATGGGGAAATATCCTCTTCCTGGGAACAGGGGGTGCAGCAACACGAATTGGTAGCGAATAGGTCCGAATAGGTCTGCAACATGCCGAATTGGTCCGAATTGGTAGCGAATGGGGGTCTTCGCTAGCCGGTGCAAAAAAGTGCAGGCTGGTGCAGGGCAAAATGGGCCGAAAATGGGCCAAATCGGAGGCAAAAAAAAGGGCGGGGAGTTGGGTGGCCCCTAGCTGGGAGCACGCATTTGGACCCAAAAAATAATGTCGAGCGGTCCCTGTGCATTGTTCAGCCCTCACAGGACGAGAAGGCACGGCGGGGCCCGTGTCACGGGTAAACATTGAGATCAACCTGTCATCCTGGGCCAAGCCAAGATGGGAGCTGGCCGCCTGGGGCAATGCAGGAGCAACGGCTAGTGCTCGTGCTGGCACGAAGCGGAGCCAGGCAGTGCTGTCCCGAGAACGGGCCGAGCCAGACAGTGCTGTCCCAAGGGTGGGCCGAGCCAGACAGTGATGTCCCGAGAATGGGCCGAGCCAGGCAGTGCTGTCCCAAGGGTGGGCCGAGCCAGACAGTGCTGTCCCGAGAATGGGCCGAGCCAGACAGTGCTGTCCCGAGAACGGGCCGAGCCAGACAGTGCTGTCCCAAGGGTGGGCCGAGCCAGACAGTGATGTCCCGAGAATGGGCCGAGCCAGGCAGTGCTGTCCCAAGGGTGGGCCGAGCCAGACAGTGCTGTCCCGAGAACGGGCCGAGCCAGACAGTGCTGTCCCGAGAATGGGCCGAGCCAGGCAGTGCTGTCCCAAGGGTGGGCCGAGCCAGACAGTGCTGTCCCGAGAATGGGCCGAGCCAGACAGTGCTGTCCCGAGAACGGGCCGAGCCAGACAGTGCTGTCCCGAGGGTGGGCCGAGCTAGGCAGTGCTGTCCCGAGAATGGGCCGAGCCACGCAGTCCTGTCCAGAGGGTGGGCCGAGCCAGGCAGTGATGTCCCGAGGGTGGGCCGACATCACATCCGGTCTCGGCCCGCTGTCTGGACCGCAGCAACAAGAAATCTGCGCTGCATGCACAGGAGCAGGGGGACTTGGCCCGTCCGCACTCCGACATTGCACCGCGCTGCCCCAGCGCTCCAGATCACAAGGCCCCCTGTGCCGCAGGAGGTGGAGACGTCGCACACCAGCAGGATGACGTCGCAGACCAGTTCACCACCCCCAACAGTAGGTCACACTCCGCCTCGCCTGTAGGCCGTCTACTGTATGCAGGAGTCTGCGTGTGTTGATAAAGACACACACGCCCGGCACACCTGATTCTATGGGCAGCGCTCGTAACTCTCTCGGCGCCAAGTCGAAGCTGAGCAAGATTTGGTTGGACGGTGCAAATATAGCTAGCCTTGCGGGCTCGCTAAGACACTCTCCGAGCTAGCTACATGAACACAACATTGCACATCGCACGGTTTCGAAGGATGGGTACGCGATGCGGGTTTAGGTCTTGTGCTAATGTTACACACAGCAAGATCCCTGACGGAGGGGATCGATGGAGGCACTGAGGAGATCATGACTGGGAAGGGGTCCTGCATCGAACCCCCTCTGAGTGGAGCAAACACTCGGTACTCCGGGTGCCACGTTCTGCTCGGCTGGACATCACCCCGAGGTCGTGGCCACGGCCCCCGACCACTCACTGCGGGGAGCTTCCCGTCCAGACAGTGTCTGGACATCACTCCTGGGCTCGACCCACTGGGCCGAGCCGACGAGTCGTGTCCAGACACTGGGCCGAGCCCAGGAGTGCTGTCCAGACACTGGGCCGAGCCCAGGAGTGATGTCCAGACCCTGGGCCGAGCCAGGGAGTGGTGTCCAGACACTGGGCCGAGCCCAGGAGTGATGTCCAGACACTGGGCCGAGCCCAGGAGTGATGTCCAGACCCTGGGCCGAGCCAGGGAGTGGTGTCCAGACACTGGGCCGAGCCCAGGAGTGATGTCCAGACCCTGGGCCGAGCCAGGGAGTGGTGTCCAGACACTGGGCCGAGCCCAGGAGTGATGTCCAGACACTGGGCCGAGCCCAGGAGTGATGTCCAGACCCTGGGCCGAGCCAGGGAGTGGTGTCCAGACCCTGGGCCGAGCCAGGGAGTGGTGTCCAGACACTGGGCCGAGCCCAGGAGTGATGTCCAGACCCTGGGCCGAGCCAGGGAGTGGTGTCCAGACACTGGGCCGAGCCCAGGAGTGATGTCCAGACACTGGGCCGAGCCAGGGAGTGGTGTCCAGACACTGGGCCGAGCCCAGGAGTGATGTCCAGACACTGGGCCGAGCCAGGGAGTGGTGTCCAGACACTGGGCCGAGCCCAGGAGTGATGTCCAGACCCTGGGCCGAGCCCAGGAGTGCTGTCCACACTGGGCCGAGCCAGGGCGTGATGTCCAGACCCTGGGCCGAGCCAGGGAGTGGTGTCCAGACCCTGGGCCGAGCCAGGGAGTGGTGTCCAGACACTGGGCCGAGCCCAGGAGTGATGTCCAGACACTGGGCCGAGCCAGGGAGTGGTGTCCAGACACTGGGCCGAGCCCAGGAGTGATGTCCAGACACTGGGCCGAGCCAGGGAGTGGTGTCCAGACACTGGGCCGAGCCCAGGAGTGATGTCCAGACCCTGGGCCGAGCCCAGGAGTGCTGTCCACACTGGGCCGAGCCAGGGCGTGATGTCCAGACCCTGGGCCGAGCCAGGGAGTGGTGTCCAGACCCTGGGCCGAGCTCAGGAGTGCTGTCCAGTCCCTGGGCCGAGCCAGGGAGTGGTGTCCAGACACTGGGCCGAGCCCAGGAGTGGTGTCCAGACACTGGGCCGAGCCAGGGAGTGATGTCCAGTCCCTGGGCCGAGCCCAGGAGTGCTGTCCAGACACTGACGATGTCCTGCCTCATACCCGCCATGCCCGCAATGCACTTCCGGATCACATGGTTGTGGATTTCTAGCGCCTTCCGCATTCCCTCGAAAGACTTCTCCAAGCAGAGGGTCGAGGCCTGCACGTCTGTGACCACGAGTGTCGTGATCTTCGTCTCTGTGGAGTAGTCATCGAAGAGCAGCGCCTGCTGGCTGTCTTCGTTCAGCATCCTACGACTAGGCCGGCTATGGGCCGATCTCGCCCGTACTGGGCCGGACATGGGCCGATCTCGGCAGTACTGGGCCGGCTATGGGCCGATCTCGCACGTACTGGGCCGGCTATGGGCCGATCTCGGCAGTGCTGGGCCGGCTATGGGCCGATCTCGCCCGTACTGGGCCGGACATGGGCCGATCTCGGCAGTACTGGGCCGGCTATGGGCCGATCTCGGCAGTGCTGGGCCGGCTATGGGCCGATCTCGCCCGTACTGGGCCGGACATGGGCCGATCTCGCCCGTACTGGGCCGGCTATGGGCCGATCTCGCACGTACTGGGCCGGACATGGGCCGATCTCGGCAGTGCTGGGCCGGCTACGGGCCGATCTCGCACGTACTGGGCCGGACATGGGCCGATCTCGGCAGTACTGGGCCGGCTATGGGCCGATCTCGGCAGTGCTGGGCCGGCTATGGGCCGATCTCGCCCGTACTGGGCCGGACATGGGCCGATCTCGGCAGTGCTGGGCCGGCTATGGGCCGATCTCGCCCGTACTGGGCCGGCTATGGGCCGATCTCGGCAGTGCTGGGCCGGCTATGGGCCGATCTCGCCCGTACTGGGCCGGCTATGGGCCGATCTCGGCAGTGCTGGGCCGGCTACGGGCCGATCTCGGCCGTACTGGGCCGGACATGGGCCGATCTCGCCCGTACTGGGCCGGCTATGGGCCGATCTCGCCCGTACTGGGCCGGCTATGGGCCGATCTCGCCCGTACTGGGCCGGACATGGGCCGATCTCGGCAGTGCTGGGCCGATCTCGGCAGTGCTGGGACGGCTATGGGCCGATCTCGGCAGTGCTGGGCCGGCTACGGGCCGATCTCGGCCGTACTGGGCCGGCTATGGGCCGATCTCGGCAGTGCTGGGCCGGCTATGGGCCGATCTCGCCCGTACTGGGCCGGCTATGGGCCGATCTCGGCAGTGCTGGGACGGCTATGGGCCGATCTCGCCCGTACTGGGCCGGCTATGGGCCGATCTCGGCAGTGCTGGGCCGGCTACGGGCCGATCTCGCCCGTACTGGGCCGGCTATGGGCCGATCTCGGCAGTGCTGGGACGGCTATGGGCCGATCTCGCCCGTACTGGGCCGGCTATGGGCCGATCTCGGCAGTGCTGGTCCGGCTACGGGCCGATCTCGGCCGTACTGGGCCGGACATGGGCCGATCTCGCCCGTACTGGGCCGGCTATGGGCCGATCTCGGCAGTGCTGGGCCGGACATGGGCCGATCTCGGCAGTGCTGGGCCGGCTATGGGCCGATCTCGCCCGTACTGGGCCGGCTATGGGCCGATCTCGGCAGTGCTGGGACGGCTATGGGCCGATCTCGCCCGTACTGGGCCGGCTACGGGCCGATCTCGGCCGTACTGGGCCGGACATGGGCCGATCTCGCCCGTACTGGGCCGGCTATGGGCCGATCTCGGCAGTGCTGGGCCGGCTACGGGCCGATCTCGGCCGTACTGGGCCGGACATGGGCCGATCTCGCCCGTACTGGGCCGGCTATGGGCCGATCTCGGCAGTGCTGGGCCGGCTATGGGCCGATCTCGCCCGTACTGGGCCGGCTATGGGCCGATGTCGGCAGTGCTGGGCCGGACATGGGCCGATCTCGGCAGTGCTGGGCCGGCTATGGGCCGATCTCGCCCGTACTGGGCCGGCTATGGGCCGATCTCGGCAGTGCTGGGCCGGACATGGGCCGATCTCGGCAGTGCTGGGCCGGCTATGGGCCGATCTCGGCAGTGCTGGGACGGCTATGGGCCGATCTCGGCAGTGCTGGGCCGGCTACGGGCCGATCTCGGCCGTACTGGGCCGGCTATGGGCCGATCTCGGCAGTGCTGGGCCGGCTATGGGCCGATCTCGCCCGTACTGGGCCGGCTATGGGCCGATCTCGGCAGTGCTGGGACGGCTATGGGCCGATCTCGCCCGTACTGGGCCGGCTATGGGCCGATCTCGGCAGTGGTGGGCCGGCTACGGGCCGATCTCGGCCGTACTGGGCCGGACATGGGCCGATCTCGCCCGTACTGGGCCGGCTATGGGCCGATCTCGGCAGTGCTGGGCCGGCTATGGGCCGATCTCGCCCGTACTGGGCCGGCTATGGGCCGATCTCGGCAGTGCTGGGACGGCTATGGGCCGATCTCGCCCGTACTGGGCCGGCTATGGGCCGATCTCGGCAGTGCTGGGCCGGCTACGGGCCGATCTCGGCCGTACTGGGCCGGACATGGGCCGATCTCGCCCGTACTGGGCCGGCTATGGGCCGATCTCGGCAGTGCTGGGCCGGCTATGGGCCGATCTCGCCCGTACTGGGCCGGCTATGGGCCGATCTCGGCAGTGCTGGGCCGGACATGGGCCGATCTCGGCAGTGCTGGGCCGGCTATGGGCCGATCTCGCCCGTACTGGGCCGGCTATGGGCCGATCTCGGCAGTGCTGGGACGGCTATGGGCCGATCTCGCCCGTACTGGGCCGGCTACGGGCCGATCTCGGCCGTACTGGGCCGGACATGGGCCGATCTCGCCCGTACTGGGCCGGCTATGGGCCGATCTCGGCAGTGCTGGGCCGGACATGGGCCGATCTCGGCAGTGCTGGGCCGGCTATGGGCCGATCTCGCCCGTACTGGGCCGGCTATGGGCCGATCTCGGCAGTGCTGGGACGGCTATGGGCCGATCTCGCCCGTACTGGGCCGGCTACGGGCCGATCTCGGCCGTACTGGGCCGGACATGGGCCGATCTCGCCCGTACTGGGCCGGCTATGGGCCGATCTCGGCAGTGCTGGGCCGGCTACGGGCCGATCTCGGCCGTACTGGGCCGGACATGGGCCGATCTCGCCCGTACTGGGCCGGCTATGGGCCGATCTCGGCAGTGCTGGGCCGGCTATGGGCCGATCTCGCCCGTACTGGGCCGGCTATGGGCCGATGTCGGCAGTGCTGGGCCGGACATGGGCCGATCTCGGCAGTGCTGGGCCGGCTATGGGCCGATCTCGCCCGTACTGGGCCGGCTATGGGCCGATCTCGGCAGTGCTGGGCCGGACATGGGCCGATCTCGGCAGTGCTGGGCCGGCTATGGGCCGATCTCGGCAGTGCTGGGACGGCTATGGGCCGATCTCGGCAGTGCTGGGCCGGCTACGGGCCGATCTCGGCCGTACTGGGCCGGCTATGGGCCGATCTCGGCAGTGCTGGGCCGGCTATGGGCCGATCTCGCCCGTACTGGGCCGGCTATGGGCCGATCTCGGCAGTGCTGGGACGGCTATGGGCCGATCTCGCCCGTACTGGGCCGGCTATGGGCCGATCTCGGCAGTGGTGGGCCGGCTACGGGCCGATCTCGGCCGTACTGGGCCGGACATGGGCCGATCTCGCCCGTACTGGGCCGGCTATGGGCCGATCTCGGCAGTGCTGGGCCGGCTATGGGCCGATCTCGCCCGTACTGGGCCGGCTATGGGCCGATCTCGGCAGTGCTGGGACGGCTATGGGCCGATCTCGCCCGTACTGGGCCGGCTATGGGCCGATCTCGGCAGTGCTGGGCCGGCTACGGGCCGATCTCGGCCGTACTGGGCCGGACATGGGCCGATCTCGCCCGTACTGGGCCGGCTATGGGCCGATCTCGGCAGTGCTGGGCCGGCTATGGGCCGATCTCGCCCGTACTGGGCCGGCTATGGGCCGATCTCGGCAGTGCTGGGCCGGACATGGGCCGATCTCGGCAGTGCTGGGCCGGCTATGGGCCGATCTCGCCCGTACTGGGCCGGCTATGGGCCGATCTCGGCAGTGCTGGGACGGCTATGGGCCGATCTCGCCCGTACTGGGCCGGCTACGGGCCGATCTCGGCCGTACTGGGCCGGACATGGGCCGATCTCGCCCGTACTGGGCCGGCTATGGGCCGATCTCGGCAGTGCTGGGGCGGCTATGGGCCGATCTCGCCCGTACTGGGCCGGCTATGGGCCGATCTCGGCAGTGCTGGGCCGGACATGGGCCGATCTCGGCAGTGCTGGGCCGGCTATGGGCCGATCTCGCCCGTACTGGGCCGGCTATGGGCCGATCTCGGCAGTGCTGGGGCGGCTATGGGCCGATCTCGCCCGTACTGGGCCGGCTATGGGCCGATCTCGGCAGTGCTGGGCCGGACATGGGCCGATCTCGGCAGTGCTGGGCCGGCTATGGGCCGATCTCGGCAGTGCTGGGACGGCTATGGGCCGATCTCGCCCGTACTGGGCCGGCTATGGGCCGATCTCGGCAGTGCTGGGCCGGACATGGGCCGATCTCGGCAGTGCTGGGCCGGCTATGGGCCGATCTCGCACGTACTGGGCCGGACATGGGCCGATCTCGGCAGTGCTGGGCCGGCTATGGGCCGATCTCGCCCGTACTGGGCCGGCTATGGGCCGATCTCGGCAGTGCTGGGCCGGCTACGGGCCGATCTCGCCCGTACTGGGCCGCGTCCAGGAGTGGTGTCCAGACCCTGGGCCGACCCAGGCTGTGGGTGGTGCATTTTGGTGCATTTTCCGTCGGTTTAGGTGAAAATTGTCGAATTTTGTCGAAATTTGACGACAGGTGACGAACAGCGAGAATCCCCGAAAAACCGGTTTTTAATTCATTTTTGGGGGGGGGTCTTCGCTGACGAAGTTTTTGTCGAAGACCCCTGTCGTCGTCGTCAGAACACTGCCGTCTTCGGTGAAAAACCCCCTGAAACAGCCGTTTTCCTAATTATGTGACGAACGACGAAGTTTGTCGAAGTTTGTCGACCAGCGAAGACCCCCAATAGGTCCGAATAGGTCTGGAACATGCCGAATTGGTCCGAATTGGTAGCGAATAGGTCCGAATAGGTCTGCAACATGCCGAATTGGTCCGAATTGGTCGCGAATAGGTCCGAATAGGTCTGGAAGAGGCCGAATTGGTCCGAATTGGTGGCGAATAGGTCCGAATAGGTCTGGAACATGCCGAATTGGTCCGAATTGGTAGTGAATAGGTCCGAATAGGTCTGGAACAGGCCGAATTGGTCCGAATTGGTGGCGAATAGGTCCGAATAGGTCTGGAACATGCCGAATTGGTCCGAATTGGTAGTGAATAGGTCCGAATAGGTCTGGAACAGGCCGAATTGGTCCGAATTGGTGGCGAATAGGTCCGAATAGGTCTGGAACATGCCGAATTGGTCCGAATTGGTAGTGAATAGGTCCGAATAGGTCTGGAACATGCCGAATTGGTCCGAATTGGTAGTGAATGGGGGTCTTCGCTGGTCGACAAACTTCGACAAACTTCGTCAGTTTTCAGCTAATTCAACAGGAAATGCACCAAAATGCACTGACGATCACCCTGTAGCGAAGACCCCCAATAGGTCCGAATAGGTCTGGAACAGGCCGAATTGGTCCGAATTGGTGGCGAATAGGTCCGAATAGGTCTGGAACATGCCGAATTGGTCCGAATTGGTAGCGAATAGGTCCGAATAGGTCTGGAAGAGGCCGAATTGGTCCGAATTGGTAGTGAATAGGTCCGAATAGGTCTGGAACAGGCCGAATTGGTCCGAATTGGTGGCGAATAGGTCCGAATAGGTCTGGAACATGCCGAATTGGTCCGAATTGGTAGCGAATAGGTCCGAATAGGTCTGGAAGAGGCCGAATTGGTCCGAATTGGTAGTGAATAGGTCCGAATAGGTCTGGAACAGGCCGAATTGGTCCGAATTGGTAGTGAATAGGTCCGAATAGGTCCGGAACAGGCCGAATTGGTCCGAATTGGTTGCGAATAGGTCCGAATAGGTCTGTAACAGGCCGAATTGGTCCGCATTGGTGGTGAATAGGTCCGAATAGGTCTGTAGAATAGGCTGTTCGGTGACGATCGGTTACATGCCAAGGCTGATCGGGTTACAATCGGTTACATGCAAAGCCCAAAGTTAGAGGGCGGACCGTCAGGCTGGGGTCGATGCAACAAAAATTCTATTGTCCTCAGAAGGGCCACTAGACCCCAAAATCGGTCCCATATGGGTCCTGGGGCGGTCTGAGACCCTGTCGCACCCTGTCACACCCTCGCCAAATGCGTTTAAACACGTTTTTTCGTGTTTTGGGACGACAACGTCGGGGCGCGGGCGGCGAAGCCGCCCGCGCCCCCCCGCGCCCCCCCGCGCCCCCCCGCGCCCCCCCGCGCCCCCCCGCGCCCCCCCGCGCCCCCCCGCGCCCCCCCGCGCCCCCCCGCGCCCCCCCGAGTCCCCCCGCGCCCCCGCGCCCCCCTGGCCGTGTACGACCCCCTGCGTCCGCCGCCCTCGCCCACGAGCATACCTTCCTGCCGGGCCGTCGGACATGCCTGTTTCGTTTCTAGCTTCTGTATGTCAGCATATGGTACATGATCACGTGTCTCGAGGTGGACTTGGTTTGCTGCACGTGTCTGTTCGCAGCAACAGCTGCTGCACTACGACGTGGTGACGGCAGCTGGTCCCCGTTTTGCCCCTCGCCGGCAGGCTAGCCTTGAGGATTCTGGGCTGGGAGCGTTGTGTCTCGGTTAGGTTCCCTGCTGAGAAGTGTCGACCACTTTTTCTTCGAAAATTGCATTGTCTCCAAGTATTTTTTGTTGCTTTTTGATCCCTACCAATTTTGCTGAACGGTCCCTCCTCTACCCAAAGTTGTCTCTGATCCCGATTGTTTTTGCTAGTGACCACACACCACGTCTCTGCCGTCTCTGTCAACATGTATTTTGCCACACCCCTGCCCGTCAACCAAGCCATTCACTGCCTAGTCTCGTGATTGCGGGTCGGGGTGATGGCCATTGTGCCCTTGTGAACCCCTGTGTGCCCTGTTTGGGACCCCATGTGGGGTGATAGAGAGGTGGTGAAGTGCCCCCCTGGACCCCCAGACCCCGAGAAACACCGAAAAATGGCAGTCTCGATGTGTGGTGGGGTCCGATTCCCCGTTTTTTCGGCCGAAATCGGACCAAATAATTTCGGAGACACAATTTTCTTAGGGATCTCTGTTAGCTACGCACCTGCTAGTATCACTCCAACGGGAGGCAGCGGACAGAGCCACCGCCCTCCAGGAGAAGTTGTGGTTTTCCTTCAGCCTGGATCACTGGAAGTGGGCGAAGTGCGTTCTCTACACCCGAGCCTGGCACATCGAGGGAGTGCAGACCCTGGTGCCCGTTGCTGGGATGATCAACCACATGCCGGACGCAGGTGACCTCAGCTGGGACTACCGCACGGCACCCCTTGCCTTTGGGCGGAAGTTTCTACAGACCCACACCCTCCCGGATGGAGGTGCCGAAATCCGGACCGACAGAGCTACACCTGAGGGCAGCCAGGTGTTTGAATCCTACGGGGACAACCTCAACTATATCTACTTCACATTCCACGGGTTTGTTCCGGAGGGAAACCCCTACGATGCATACCGTCTCCCGCTGGTGGACCTGTCATACATTGACATCAGGACGACGAAGGGGAAGCGGTTTGCGAGGATATCCGAATCGAAGTACCCCGCCCTGCAGAGGGCAGGTGTCCCGCGCGAGGTGTACCTCCATGCCGGCGAGGTTAACCGGGACGCCCTCCTCTTCTACGCGCTGCAGAGCGTCGGGGACAGGCGGTGTGCCGCCTGCCTCCGGCAGCAGGGGTTCGACTCCATCACAGCCTCCACAGAGCACGGGCTGGGAGTGCTGTTTGCCTGCACAAAGCACAGGGCCTCTGCGCTACGCCTCTTCCTCAAGGCTTTGAGGCATGAGCTGAAGACGCAGTTCACCACAACCACTGAAGAGGATGTGGAGCTCCTCGCTGCTGTGGCACAGGGCACATCATCTGGTGCACTGGCCGGAGGCCGTGCGGCGCCTGCTGTAGCGTATCGCCTTCAGCAGAAGCGCCTACTCCACTCCGTGATGAAGGCCTTGGAATCGGAGCTGGGCAAGGAAGAGGAGGTTGCGCAAAAGTCTCAGCCGCAAGGCGATGCCGCAGCAGATGAAGGCACCTCGGGAGATTCGAAAGAGTCGGCCCCAGCGAAAGAGCAGGAGCTCTGAATAGAATGAAAATAGTGGAGGTGGGAGTTGGGGGGGGGGGTTGGGGGGAGGGTGTGTAGGGTGGGTGGGATGGGGGTGGGGGGTGGGGGGGTAGTGTCGTCTCCAAAAGAAATCTATCTCTGGAAAATGCAGGCCCCGCCCCCTTTTTTTTGCTTTGTGAATTATGCGCTGTGTGCCCGGCCCTATGATACAGCCGGGTGATCTGCGTCTGACTTCGAGTCTCTTCTTCTGTTTGAACTTGCTGAGGAGAGACGGGGTGTTTTATGAACTCTTTGGAGAAAGTCTGGTGGTGCAGCAGACAGAAACCGTGTTGCACTGCTTGCACACAACCCTGCTGACACACGAGCATGCCACGCTGTGTGTAGGAGTGAGTTGGACCAACTCAATATATGCCCTCCAAACACACAGGGAGATGCTATTGCTTAGGCGGTTCAGAGCGACGACCGCCTGAAGAGATTGTTTACGACACACACACACACACATACCCCCTCTTTCGAACGATGTGCCTTCCCAGGGGCCCCTCCACACCCCACGCAATTCAAAGCCAGCTTTCCCAGGCAGACTCTTCCCCTCTTCCCCCCCCCCTCTCTCTCTCGCGCGTTTCACAGCTGGGCATCCACTTGAAACATTACCCTGTCGCCGAACGGCGGGAGCCAAAAGGGGAGGTGCGTGCGAAGTTGGACATCCCCACCACCACCCCCCTTTCACCCCCCCCCGCCCCCCCTGATATACTTTTATAAAGCACCACGCCACTGCTGTTGCCTGTCCCCTGCAAATCTACACCCCATCCCGTGCCACCGCAGGGCAGGGGAGCCACACAGCCCCTCTCTTCCATCCACCCTACCCCGCCCTGCGCTGCTCTCGCTGCGATGCGTCGCACATCGCTCCCGCTGTTGGGTGTCTGCTCTGCGGTGCTGGTGTCTGTTGTGGGAGGGGACACACCGCTCCCCCAAGACACGACGAACAACGAGCGGTCCCCCTTCGTCGTCTCCACCGCGAAGGGGCAGTTCGCCGCCACATGGAGTGCCGACGGGGGGCAATACGAGGGGAGCTTTGGCCAGATCTTTTCCGGTGATTTTATCCGGGTGGTTAACTTCAGCATACCCTATGTGACGCGCGTCCGCACCGCAGACGCGGGCAGTGGCATCCTCGCGACATGCAACAGGCAGAAGTCAGCTGACACCTTCAATTCCGCCACCAAATTCTTCACCGGGGATTCCACCGCTTATGCCGAGGAGGGGAACGGTGCAGAGTTCCCCGCACTGCCATACTCCAGCGGCACTCTCTTCCGCACGACTTTCCGTGTCTCAGGCCCGGTGGTGGTGACAAATGCTGCGAACAAGGTTTCCTTCTCCGTTGCAGGGCTGACCGCATTCAGCGGTGTCGCCACCGCCCCTGTCACCTGGAAGGAGCCAACAGGCGTTGTGGGCACTCCAACCGACGTCGCTGTTGTCGCGCGCCCCTCATCGGGATCGCTCTCTGCAGGCGGCTTCCACATCATCTGGATGGAGCAGGCGGTGGGTGGCGGTGCCACCGCTGTCAAGTCACGCTCCTTCAGCGAGGCGGGGGATGAGGACACAGAGCTGCGGACCCTCGCAGCTGACGGGGGCTACGCAACGGGGCTCTCTGCAGCTGCGGTTGACGTCAACAACTACCTCCTTGTGTATCCCAAGGCCCAGGGTTCCGGGGGGCGTGCCCAGGTGAGCGTCGTCGCGACCGTGATGTCCTTCAACACCGGCACGCCAGCCCCTGTGGTGGCAGAGTTTATGGTGTCGCCCTCTCCCGCAGGCGCAGGGGATGACCAGATCGCGCACCGCTCGTCGGTGGTTGCGCTTGCCGACCCGGGCGCCTTCCTGATCTCGTGGGAGTCGGTTGCGGCGGACGGCACATCCAGTATCTTCGGCAGGGTCTACCGGGTGGCGGTGGGGGCGGGGAGTGCGCTGGAGGCGAAGCCGCTCGTGGATGCCTTCCGCCTGTCGGACGCGGTGTCGGGGAACCAGACGGAGGTTTCGGCGGCGCCTGCCGGCGAGTCCGGGATGTCGTTCGCCGCAGTGTGGGCCGCAAAGGATACGGACGGCACCGCGGGCGTGATGGGAAAATACTTCGCGACACCCCCCGGGCTGGAAACGCCGGCCCCGCCGACGACGTCGCCCACGACGGCTGCTCCCACACCCCCCACACCGGGGCCACCCACACCGGCGCCGGCGACACCAGCCCCTGGCGGTGGCTCGAGCGACGCACCTGCCACACCGACGCCACCAGCGACCCCACTGCCTCCGGGCGTGACACTGGCGCCCGTGACACCCCAGCCTGCTGGGGCAACAGCCGCCCCTACCCCGTCGCCGGATGATGCGACGGATGCGCCGGAGCCATCGCCGACCAACACGACCATCCCAGAGGACACCCCTGCGCCGCGCGGCGCAGCGGATGATGACTCCTCCGGAAGCTCCACCGCGATTGTGATTGTCGTGGTGGTGGTGGTGGTCCTGCTGCTGGGTGCGGGTGCGGCCTTCATGGTTGTCAACCGCAAGCAGAAGGCGAGCTTCAGCCCCGGGTTCTCGGAGGACCCACAGCCGGCAGCAGCGGGGGGTGACAACACCGAGATGTACTACGGCCTGAAGTGAGCGGAGGGAGATCTCGGGGCAATCGCGGGGAAAACACCAGAACTGCAGGTGTGCGTGGTGGGGTGGAGGGAGTGGTGTGTTCATCCCCACCCCCCCCACCCCCCTCACTTCACTGGAGCATGCCAACAGAGGGTGGTTGTGTAGCTACGTAGCTGCGTCATGGATTGGGCTGTTCCACCCGGGCCAGGGTGTTGCCCCCTTCCAGTTATTCCAACCGCGGGGGGTCTGTTGCAGATAGGCCGTGTCGAAGGCCGTCGGTGGGGCATCCGGGCCCCCTGATGGCCAATCCTCTCAATCTCTCTCTCGTCCCTCCAGGGTTTTGCACCCGATTTCAGGCCCAAGCCACTCCACCAATGGTGCCACAGTGGGCTGGCTCTGTGAGGGGTTCTTCGAGCCCAGCGTGTCGTCCAGCAGGGTCAGCTTGTGTTGCTTCAGGGATCACTTCACTTCAAGGAAGGAGCGCTGGCATTCGCCACAAAAATGAAAACTGAAAATCTGTGCGGTGTGAGGCCAGTCGTCTTGTCCGTCAGAATGGCAGAGTAGCAGAAGCAGAAACCGCCTCTATATCATTAGAGTGCTTTCTGGCGACCGAGGCTGCTTGGTTGTCTTGCCTGCCAGCCCTATGGTTGTCAAGGCCAAGAATGAACTACCCCGGCAACAGAGGAGTTGTCCAGGGGAGTGATGACGGCGATGATGGTGGTGATGTGCCGGGTTCAAATTTCCGAACGCACTTCAAAAATAGAACAGCGGTGCAATGAAACATATCGAACACAATCCAATAAGAAAGTCAACTGCAACCATAGGGGGGTGTGCCGTCGCGATGGCGACAAAAAACGGTGTGTTTTGGTCGCATTTCCCACTGTTTTTTCTTATGAGAAAAGTGCCAAAATCTTCACCGAAAACCTGCCTGATTGTGACGACTCCCCTCCCACACAGCTGCAGCATACTTTTCGTTATAAGGCCTCAATATCAGCAATGCTGAGGCATGAGTGTGTTATGACAGGATCGCCGCACCCCCCCCAACGTGCCGCATGATGCATGGAATATCCACCTCACCCACCCACCCCTGCGCGTCGAGTGAAGGGAGGTCATCCCGAGTTTGTCTTTTCGTCTATTTGACTACCCTCCCCCACCCACCCACACTAGATCTCCGACACACTGCCCGCATAAAGAGTGAAGTGAGGCCGGCTCTGGACCTTTTCTCCACTTCACGACCCCTCCACCCACCAACGTATCAGGTTATGAGTTTAGTTTGTACGTTTCGACCACATCTGGAAAATGCACGATTCAACCAACTGAGTGCGGGGGCCCACACCTGCACTCTCGCACAGAAATGTGTTTCATCGTTTCCTGGCGGCATGGCAGGCCTGAGGGGGCCAGTTCGCACCCCACGCGTGTGAGAAACTGATGATGCCGTGCTGCGTTCCACACGGCTGCGATCATCTTTATGTGTGATGTGACGGAGCTGTGTTGTGCATACGTTGTGTGTGATGTGATGTTTCACATGAACAGCGTTGACATCAAGAGCCATGCGCTCGGTGCCTTCTGCAGTGCAGCATGCAGATAAAAGGCGACACGGGGCTGTTCACCGGCGACACCCCCGCATGTTAGCGCCCTGCTCTTTTCCCCCGAGTTCCCTTCCCCGTGTCAGTTGAGGTCATACGAAGCAAAAAAATGTGTCACTTCAGTTCTTCTTCCCTTCATCTACGACTTGCACTTCGGTTGATCAGCGTTTGGCTTCCACACACACTCCCTAAAACCTCTCATCCGATGAAGGGTGCGGTGTGTAGAGCGTGGTTGGGAGAACTGAAATGACACTTTTCGTGCGAAGATTGTGTGCGTACAAACTAAAGCGATATCTATGGGTTCTATTCTCATTAAAGCCCATCGCCCGTGGGCGACATTGCGTACGCCATTGCCTTCGTTGTATCGCACGTCAGGCTGGCAGGTTGTCGATACCAAACAGAGTTGTGCTGTGTCGCGTTCCACACACTGCTGCAAAACAAAGACCCACGTGTTGCCGTGGGTCTGGCAGACAGGCGAGCTGGTATCCTTCTCTCTCCTCACTCTCAAGTGCCACCCGGCAGTTTCAACATAAAAGTCCCCAGAGTTTGGCTTGTGCTCTTCATGCATGGCACCGCCACACGAAGGGGTGTCACTCCGATAGACCAGGTACCCCTCCGGCCCCCCTTCAGATTTGCGCGCATCGCTGTTATTTTTGTTTTGCGGAGCGATTTAGGGGGTGCGGAGGGGCGGCGGGGTGGCGGGGCGGCGGCAGGAGGTTTGCGATAAGGTTTTGTGATTCCCCAAGAGCAAACCGAAGCAACTTCGAGTTGCGAGAAGTAACTTTCAAGCCTCTTCTTCTGTGGGCCTCGGTGTGCGGCTCAGCGCCTGCCCTCCCCCCTCCCCCACTCTCACCCATTTTGAAGCACAGCCCACCTGCACAACACACAAGCCACCACGCCAGGCAACCAGGAGACCACCCCTTCCCCCCTCTCTCTCTCTCTCTCTCTCTCTCTCTCTCCTCAGCCCTTTCAAGATGTCCGAGTTCGACCTGCACGTGCTGTGCGTGGGTGCCGGGTATGTCGGTGGCCCGACCATGGCAGTGATTGCGGCAAACTGCCCCCGCGTGAAGGTGACAGTCTACGACCTCAACGCGGAGCGCATCGCAGCCTGGAACTCCGACTCGCTCCCCATCTACGAGCCTGGTCTTGACGAGCTGGTGAAGAAGGTGCGGGGCAAGAACCTGTTCTTCACCACAACGGAGCACTACAAGGAGGCCGATGTGATCTTCATCAGCGTCAACACCCCCACCAAGAGCTACGGCAAGGGCAAGGGCCGTGCCGCGGATCTGAAGTTCATCGAGCTGGCTGCACGCCGCATCGCCGAGGTTGTGAAGACCGGCAACAAGATCATCGTGGAGAAGAGCACGGTGCCCGTGCGGTGCAGCGTGGCGGTGAAGGCCATCCTCAACGCATGCAAGGACGACAGCACAGCGACCTTCCAGATCCTGTCCAACCCGGAGTTCCTCGCGGAGGGTACTGCTGTGGACGACCTGATGAAGCCTGACCGTGTGCTGATCGGTGGTGACTCGGATGAGGCAGGGCAGCGCGCCGTGCAGGTGCTGTCCGACCTCTACAAGCAGTGGGTGCCTGCGGAGCGCATCATCACCACCAACCTGTGGAGCAGCGAGCTGTCGAAGCTCACGGCAAATGCGTTCCTCGCGCAGCGCATCTCGTCGATCAACTCCATCAGCGCGGTGTGCGAGGCGACGGGTGCCGACGTGGAGGAGGTGGCGAACGCCATCGGGAAGGACTCGCGCATCGGGCCGAAGTTCCTCAAGGCCTCCGTGGGGTTCGGGGGGTCGTGCTTCCAGAAGGACATCCTGAACCTGGTGTACCTGTCGCAGCAGCTCGGGCTTGAGGAGGTCGCACGCTACTGGATGGGGGTTATCGACATCAACGAGTACCAGCGCCGCCGCTTCGCGCACAAGATGATCCAGTCGATGTTCGACACCGTGAGCGGGAAGAAGATCGCCATTCTCGGGTTCGCCTTCAAGAAGGACACCGGTGACACGCGTGAGACCAGCGCCATCAGCATCTGCACGACCCTGCTGGAGGAGGGTGCTCGTGTGCACATCTACGACCCCAAGGTATGTTGGAGTGGGGAGGTGGTGGTGTAGTGGTGTCATGCGGCGTGGTTCTCGTGTGAGCGAGGTGTTTGTGTGTGGATTATGTCAATGCAAACCAAACCCAAAGTGAAGAAGGGAGGTTGGGCGAGAAGCTTATTTTTTTTGCCGCATATTTGTGATGATCGCCACCCAATCACATTGCGAGGCTTTATTTTTTTTGCTGTTGCCTTGCCTTACCCTGCACCTCTGCGGCACGCTTTCACCCCACTACTGCCCACAGGTGACCAAGGAGCAGATGTTCTTCGACCTGAGGAGCAGCATTGAGGACGCTTCTCTGTGCGCCAAGCTCGAGGAGCTCGTCACGGTGGAGAAGGACGCTCCTTCCGCCACCGCTAACTCGCACGGCGTTGCCATCATGACCGAGTGGGATGAGTTCAAGGTATCCGCAGCAGCAAGGCCCCATCGGTTGGTGGGGTATTGCCATGTCATGTGGCTGTTTGGCGGGGCCAAAAGAAGCATTTCCACCGCGTGATCACTTTTGCCTGACACGCTCCGCACACGACGCGAATCTCATGATCGCACCTTGCCCTTGATGTGCTCACCACGGATACTCTTCTGGAGGAAGTTCCACCCCCCCGCCCCCCCCCAAAGTGACTCCACACCTTACTTCTCTCTGCACCACTCCGACACACAAGAGCGACTGCCTCTTGCAGCACCCCCTCCCTCCCACCCCCCACCTCCACCCCACCTCTACCCCCATCTCAGGCACTGGACTGGAAGGCGATCTACGCGTCGATGAAGAAGCCCGCCTTCCTCTTCGACGGGCGTGCCCTCCTCAACGTCGGGGAACTGAAGGCCATCGGCTTCGACGTATGTGACGTGCCTGTTTAGGAGGCTATTGCTGAGTGCCTGCCTTAGTGCCTGCAGCTCTTCTTAACAGCTTGACTACACTGCACATGTTGTAGGAGGCAGGGTGCCTCCCTGTGTTCCCAAGCTGATTTGCAAGCATATAAAGGGGGGTCTGGTGCCTCTGAAGCTCGCTGAGGAGCTGCGTAAGAAACACCATCTCAAGGACCTCTCCTCTCAAGAGAAGCCGCGCCAAAAAAGGGCTGCGTACTCACCCCGTAGATCGGCTTTTTCAGAGGGGGGGGGGGCATTTTGTTTGTTGGACTGAAATGCCCGCACAATGCAACCCGTACCCCCAACACATACACAACAGGTCTTCTCCATCGGCAAGCCCAGCAAGCACGTCACAGAGGGCTACCGTGCGTAATCCCTGGGGTCGGTATCCCGTAGGCTGGATCACCCCGTAGCGAAGACCCCCTCAACATATTTCCTTCCCCTTCGGAAGGCTTCCCTCCCTCCACCTCCCACAACCCACAACCAACACCAAAAGGGGTGGCGTGGGGGATGGGGGGGGGGGGGATCTCCTGGCTGGGATCGGTCGCCCGGCAGCTCCTCTCTCTTCTTGTCTGAAAAACCCGGAGGTTTGCTTATTTTTTTTTCAGAACCGCGGTTTCAGACATAATTTTTTTTAACTATCTGTCTGCCTCCTCCCACCCACCTACCCGCTCACTCTCTCACCCCCCGTTCTCCTCCTATGGGGGTCTTCGCTGGTCGTTATGCTTCGTGATTCTTCGTCAGTTTTCACCTAGTTTCCTTAGGAAATGCACCAAAATGCACTGACGTTCATCCCGTAGCGAAGACCCCCCTATATACAACATTTTAACATTTTTAATGACCCACTTTTCGACGAGCACACTACAACCCCCCCCCCCTCCTCCTGTCTCCTCTCTCCACTTACTGACACGCTTCCTCTCCCTCCCGCCCCTTGGGGCTGCCCAACACAGCGGCTTCCCCCCCCCCCCCCCAAGGAGTGAATCATTCTTGTGCTCCCTTCAAATTCGATTTCACTACCCCCCCCCCCAAGGAGTTCTTCGCTCTGTGCCCTGCCGTGCCAGGTGGGTGATGCCCCAACTTTTGTTAGGGCAGGGGTCACTTTTGTGCACTGCAGAGTCAGTTCTGTTGTGCGGCGGTTCACTCTTCTGCACTCACAAGGCCCCTTTGGTGTGATTTCTCGCCCTTCCATAATAAGGGGGAAAACACGCCGAAAATGAACTACTGTCGGAAACTGTCGGGTGGTACTTCGAAGACCCTCCAGATATACATTTTCTCTCTCTCTCACCCCATATCGATTGCCTTTGATGCAGCCGGTGAAGCGTTGCGTGTGTAGGAGAGGCTCTTTGTTTTGTGCGTCACGACAGCTCAAAAAAGACAAAAAAATCACCGATTTTTTTGTTTGCTTGGGGGAGGTTGACCTCCAAGACAGGAACTCTCCCCCCCCCCCCCCCGCTATATTGTCCGAAGAAGAGCTTGATCCCCGAATGCACACAGATGCGTGTGTGTGTGTGTGTGCGCCACCCTTTGGATGATGGCCTATAGCACCTATAGTTCCCCACCCGCTGCTGCACACACACACACCCCATACCCCACACTCGAGGCACTCTGTTCCACACAGGTCTCGGATGCACTTCCCTGTGTTGTCAGAGAGGAGGCGGGTGGGGACGGCGTGGTTGATTCTGTAACTTTGACCCGTATCGTTTTTTGCACGCTCCCACTAAGCATATGACACGGTGGGATCTTGTAAATTTTACATGTATAACTACAAGTATAATACATGTATTATACATGTATAATACTTGCATGTCAACTATTATACATGTATAATACATGTATATGCCTGAAATATACATGTAAAATACATGTACCGTAAACGGAAATATTGTGGACCGTAATAAAGGTGAACCGTACTATAGGTGGACCGTAAAAAAGATGGAACAAATGGGATTTTTCCGGAACTTGGAACATTTTTACGGTCCATCTATTTTACGGTTGGGATAGTGGACTTGGCGGTTTTTTTTACGAATTCCTTCGACGAAGTCGCGAAGGAACCAAGGAAATCGCACGACTGAAGCTGCAGGATTAACACCACAGGGCCTCAACACAGAGTGTGCGCTCACCATCGTCCGGGAACTGTTCTCCCACAGTTACTGCAGGGTGTACTACACTAAAGGAGTACGATTTCCCTGAATTTTCCGGGCACTGATTCACGAATTTACATCTGGAGGGAGCCCGGTGGTCTCAGCTTCTGTCTGCGCGCCCTGCCGTACTGTGGCTGCTTTTGTGGGCTCGTGCAGCAGGTTCTACTTTTACTTCTACCGGAACGCTCCTTGCATGGTACTACACTTCTCGAGGTGTGGTGGTGGGTGAGTCTCGAGGTGAGTGGTGGTGATCGTGCCCTTTCCACACGCAGGGAGGACTTGCTTCTCTTGCTGGTGTTGGTTGCGGTGGTGGAGGGAGGGTCCAAAGCTGGGAGGTCGGGAGGCCTACGTGCGGGAGTCTGCGGCGTGGAGGCCGCAGTCCGCGCCCCGCAACCCACCAGCCCGCGGGCGAAAATCGCATTGTCTTTTCCATATTCAGTCCCAATAAATGGTGGACCGTAAAAAAGATGGAACGTTTGGCCTTTTTTTGGGAACTTGGAACATTTTTACGGTCCACCCTTTTTCCGTTTACGGTATATCAAGTAAAAATACATGTATAATACTTGCATGTCAACTATTATACATGTATTTTTACTTGATATACATGTATTTTACATGTATATTTCAGGCATTTACATGTATTTTACATGTATAATACTTGTCATGCAAGTATTATACATGTAAAATACTTGCATGACAAGTAAAATACTTGCATGTAAGTAAAATACATGTATTTTACTTGCATGCAAGTATTTTACTTGTCATGCAAGTATTTTACATGTATAATACTTGCATGACAAGTATTATACATGTAAAATACATGTAAATGCCTGAAATATACATGTAAAATACATGTATATCAAGTAAAAATACATGTATAATAGTTGACATGCAAGTATTATACATGTATTTTTACTTGATATACATGTATTTTACATGTATATTTCAGGCATATACATGTATTATACATGTATAATAGTTGACATGCAAGTATTATACATGTATAATACATGTATATACTTGTAGTTATACATGTAAAATTTACAAGATCCCACCGTGGAGTAACACGCCACCCCCCCCCCCCCCCCACCCCCACCCCCACCCCATTCATTCTCAAGAGATTTCTAACAAAGATGTTTTGTGGCGGCAGAGAGAGAGGGGGTGTGGCGGTCTGCGCCCCACAGGTGCATCCATTGTGAGGGGGGTGGGGGGAAGGTTGGCTCTGTGCGCCTTGCTGCTTCTCTCCCATCTTAAGCCAAGTGCTCTCAGCTCACTCGAGACAGTAATCGCCCCCCCGCCCCCCCGCCACCGCTATACGCACACACCCACAGATTCTCAGAAGAGGGAGGTTGGGGTTTTTGCATGTTTTTTTCCTTTTTCTTTTTGTCCCCACAAAATATTGCTCTGCCACAGCGAAAGAGTCAGTGGAAGTGCTTGATGCACACAGAATAAGAAAAAAAATCCCCCCCCCCCTAGGCATAGTGCCCCAAACATATGTTTTGGGCCAGAATATTCCAGAATATTTTTTATGTTTGCAACTTTCAAAAAATATTTTCAAAAATATTTTTGCCAAAAAATATTCCAAAATATTTTTTCTATGCTCAGCAAAAAATGGATTTTTTGCTGAAAAAAATTTCCGGCCAATTTTATGGCCGGAAGTGGGCCCACCCACGACGGGAGGAAAAAAGAGTGAACGGGCAGCATGCCGTTCCTCTTTTTCCCCCCGTGAGGGTGGGCCCCCCCCTGCCAGGCAAGGTGAAAAAATGAAGAAACGGGCAGCATGCCGTTCTACATTTTTCCTTGCAAGGCAGGGAGGGCGCCCCCCATGCCAGACAGCAGCCACCCCTGGAGGGGCAACAACTGACGGGCATGGGGGAACGAGGTGGGTCTGGACCCGACACCGCCACCACACGCGCAGTGCACCTTTCGGATACACTGTCGTGAGTGGGGTGTGGGCAGTTCCCCTATCCTGTGAGCTCCTTTCGGACGAAGAGGTGCAGCGGTTATCTGCAACCTTCGTCCTGGACTTGCCTCGGGGGGAACGCCACGGTTTACCGCGGGTCCCGACGAGGGCACTCAGGCAGGATCTTCACGCCACCCCGCACCGAGGTCCCTTCTCACGCGGCGTGTCTCCCAGGTTCATGGCGGCGTCATCAGGTCAGGCTTTGTAGTCTCTACACCATCAGTAGTAAGGGAAATCCTAAAACCATACATGAAATCCACCTTTTGGGCCGCTGGTGTACGAGGCTTGTTCCTCCAATTGAATCATGTTTGCTGTGTCAGGCAATATCAATACAGCCGCTGAAAGAAGTCGAGGTGTTGTGGATCTGCTGCTCACAGGAAGGATTCAGGGTGGATCACAAGACTGACCACCCTCTTTCCTTTGTCAAGTACCCTGTAAAACATCAGAACACCAAGTATCTTTCAACACTACATGTTCAAGAGTGGAATCAGTGGAATCGGAAGGGGTCACCTACCACACGGACACAGTTCCCGCGACTAATAAATGCCGAGAGTTCCGGTGTCCGACCACCTGGTATTACTTGGCTCCATCCACCCAGTCATTACGAGGGGGCGTCCCTTGAAGCCAGTTCCGCAGAACTCAGACCCCCTTAAAACCAATGTCCTGTGTAGACAACTACTTAGCCTGCCTGATGACGACACCAATTCGCTGGGAGAGACGCCGCGGTCCAGGACCCCAATGGGGATGACGTGGCATTGTTTGACCGAATCGGTTGTGTAAGTGTGTAGCCCCCTCCGCCCTCTGTCCCTCCCCCCAGGGTGGTGTGTGGAGGCGAGAAGCGCAAGCATGCACAGCAAAAAAGTGCGGAGCCCTGCAATCAAGACAACAAGCGATGGGATGGGGCACATGACCTTGCACGGGGGTGGGGGGCAGAAGAAACCAGACACATGATTTGACCAACTGAATCGTGCTAGCTAAACTCCAGAAAGAAGTGTCTTTTTTTCGTTGAACGCAGCCAAATGAAGAGCGTAACCTGTTTTTTGGCGCACAAAGTGCTAGCACGAACATGATGATGTTGGTCTTCTGGTTATGTCTAGTTTATTAGACTTACCGAGGGTACCCCGAGAGAATGTCACCCTCGGCCTCCGCTTGGGGGGTGACATTCTCACGAACATGATGATGTTGCTCTTCTGCTTATGTCTAATTTATTCGACTTAACGTGTATGCAAGCAGGCTGGGGTTTCGGGCAGAAAAATGGCGAACATTGTCTGGAAACCCCGAAAAACCACCCAGAAATGGCCAGAACCCGGTTTTTGGTCCCATTTTCCATGTAAAAAATCGATATTTTTGGGATTTTTCGCGATTTTCGCCAACTACTCGCCAAGCCAAAAAATCGATTTTTGGCTGGGAAATGCAACAAATCAACGAATTAGGCCGTTTTAACCCCTTTCGTGCACTTTTTGGTCCCAGAAGGGTTTACGGGGTGTCCATAACGGCCCTTGGCACAAATCCTTTGGACCCAGACCGCAGCTTCGGGGGTCATTTTTTGGCGCGAATTTTTCGGATTTTCGTCCGGACCGGTACCGCATTTCAGGGGCAAAAATCTGATTTCCGAGGCCCGGGAATGCTCGCAGTGGCTTCAAATGGCCAAAAACGTTCAATTTACCCCTTCCCCAAAAAAAATTCGAAAAGGGTCCCCCTATAAATCGCCGGATTAGGAAGGTTTTTTCCAACATATTTTTATATTTTTGAAAATATTTTTTTATGTTTGGAATATTTTCAACATATTTTTTTATGTTTGGAATATTTTCAAAATATTTCCGAAATATAAAAATATTTTCGAAATATTTTCAAAATATTTCCAAAATATAAAAATATTTTGGAAATATTTTCGAAAAATATAAAAATATTTTTTTATGCGAAAATGAAACATATTTTTGGCAAAAATATATGTTTATGAAAAATATGTTTGGGGGCCCATGCCTAGGGGGGGTCATAAGCCCCCCTAAAAACGTACAAATACCAAAAATTTCAACATACCATCAGAACCGCCCTAATACCTGATCTGACCCGAAAATCCGACCCATACCCCCCCGGAAACCGTCTGGAGCCCACTTGTGACACCTGATGCGTACTTTTGTGATGATTTTTTGGGGTCCTAAAAAATGTACCTCAGTTTCGTACCTTGCCTTTGTACCTGAACCACTCCCGACCGCAATATTTCGTTCTTTGCCTTTTCTGCGGTGGTTCCGGCTCAGGTGGCACGATGTTGCCTCCCCAGTGCCTCGGCAAGGTCTTTCTTGTACCTGATTGGTGGGAATGTTGTGTTGTTGCGCCAGCTGAATGAGTTCAGCCACCTTCTGGGTGTAGTACACCACGCAGTCTCAACAGCACGTATGAGAGTGTACCATGTGAGGACTCAACAAAGTCATTGGATAGGCATCTGCCTGCCGACTCAACCCCCACAGTGCGACCGCAAGATCGTCAGGGATGTCTCAACGCCAGGGGAATACTCTCCCCTGGCGTTGTACAACCCTACTCTTAATCCTCGGGTCCTCTCCTGGAGGCGGTGGTGGCGGGCCCGCAACGCTTCGTACTTCCGGTACGGACTGGGGTAGTCTGCCCGGCTGACCCGCTCATCGCTTCCTAGATCATCTGCTGCTCTGGAGCTGCCATCACTCACTGCCCACATCAGTTGGTGTAGGGGTAGGAGCAGGAGGAGTGGGAGGAGTAGGAGTGCAGGTGACATCTTTCTTGGCCAGCAAGGAACGCCGCTTTTCGCACGTGCGTGCAGTTGATGCACCACTGCATATATCTGTCGTCACCACGTCCCACTCGCTCTCCTATGTACCCAGCCCGACGGAGCGCCCGAAATAATGTCGCCTCACGGATGTCGTGTGCCGTTTTCTTCTGACGCAGGTCTGCCACAACGCTCTCTGCCGGGACCCCGCACATCTCCCGTTTGGCGAGCGTCTTTCGAGCAAGGTACCCCTCTGCAGCAGCATCTGACACCTCTGCGAGGCCCTAGGCACACGGCATGTGTTGCTCGGCGTGCTGGGTGAGCGTAGTGATACCCTTTCCTTGCAAAGAACGAAATACTGCGGTCGGGAGTGGTTCAGGTACAAAGGCAAGGTACGAAACTGAGGTACATTTTTTAGGACCCCAAAAAATCATCACAAAAGTGCGCATCAGGTGTCACAAGTGGGCTCCAGACGGTTTCCGGGGGGGTATGGGTCGGATTTTCGGGTCAGATCAGGTATTAGGGCGGTTCTGATGGTATGTTGAAAAATGTGGTTTTGTACGGGCTTATGACCCCCCCTACCCCCCCCCCCCCCCCCCGGGACTCTTTTTATCTGGCCCTCCCGGACGCAGCCACTGAGGGGGCCTTCGCTGTCTGTGCCACACTGTGTGTCGAACTGTGTCACTTCACAACCCGTTTTGTGAGGGCGGCCCGCCTTTCTGTCTCACCTTTCTGCACTTCTGGAAGGTGGGTGAGCGGGTGGGTTCTCGGGAGAGACAACCCCCCGTTCACTCACCTCGCATGGGTCCAGCACCAGCAGCCCACCTCCTGCCCCATCGTTACTAAATGGGGGATTCCCAAATGGATAATGCTTGGTGCTTCAAGCTGAGAGGGCCGGGCACAGCGTGTGTATGCAGGTGCCAATTGTTTGCGCAGAACAGAAAACAAAAGTACCTGGTAGCAAAAAAGAAGCACATGAGTGGGCCGACACTCCAGCGACGTAGTGCACAGCGTAGAGGGGGGACAGGTACAAAGTTAAAAGAATAAACACGAGGGGTGTGTGTGGGGGGAAATGAGGGTGGTGTTGCCGAGGATTTGCCGGATTCATCGGTTTCTGGAGTTTACCCGGAAACCGTTCAGTTCAACCACGGGTATTCTGCCTGGAAAACATGCTCAAAAAACCCCCGCGGGACATATCGTGTACAGGTCACCTACCGGGTATTCTTCATCGGGCACACCGACACCCCCCCCCCCCCCCCCTGCCACACCCCTCCCTGAAGAAAGAAGTTAAACAAAAGGGTTGTGCGATTTTTGTGTGTTTGGATGGGGTGGAGGGTGGTGGTGGTGGTGCCCAGCGGAGAAAACAAACAGTTATAAGCAAGGCAACGGCATGGAATGCCTTGTCTCAACCGAACCTGTCTTCCATGGCGTCGAAAGAACAATTAACCTTCACCCCCCCCCCCCCCCCCCGCGCGCAACTGCTACACACCCTCCCGTTGTGCATTGATCTGCCTTGTACAACATATCTGGTGTAGTGACTACAAAAAGGACTAACATTGCGAGAAGGTGCTGGGAGATTTACTTTTCCATTCCCTCTCGACGATCAAACCCCCCCGCGCGCACTGGCCGCGAATGTACCGGAACCATTGCATGAAGAAGACAGCTGGTGGAGATCCCCCACCCTACCTCACCACCTCACCCCCCCCCACTCCGACCCACCTGAAGAGTTGCTTGCTCAGACGTGTGGGTGAAAGACGCGTTTCGCCTCCCCCCCCCCCCAGTAGTATATTTACTTTTCCATTCCCTCTCGACGATCAAACCCCCCCAGTAGTATATGGTGTCAAGGAGAGACTACGTATTACGAACAGACACCTGGTTGTGTTTTAGTGATACTGTATTGCGGTCCAACCACCAAGCCACTGACAGACAACTGCTACACACCCTCCCGTTGTGCATTGATCTGCCTTGTACAACATATCTGGTGTAGTGACTACAAAAAGGACCAACATTGCGAGAAGGTGCTGGGAGATTTACTTTTCCATTCCCTCTCGACGATCAAAAAACCCCCCCCCCCCAGTAGTATCTTCCGTCCTATATCCATCCACATCCACATCCACACGCAGGACTTTACACAATTATACAGTGTTGTGAGGCAACTGCCCACTAAGGATCAACGCGAGACCGCTTGACGTGACCCGGCACACCTCACCCCCCCCCCACCTCCACCCCTCCCCCCCCCAGAGTGAACAAAGCCAGCAGGCGCCAACCCAGTGAACTTGCGAACAGCAAAGAACCCGCCCCCTTCCCTCCCTCTTTTTTTTTTGAGACGCTCCCAGAAGGGTGGTGCCGATGTGCGGGCGTGATGTCAGCGTTGCGGTTGCGGTGGCGAAGGTGATTGAGGGGCTGATCGAGCCTGAAGCTTCGGGGGAGGGACACGCCCTGCAGCAGCAGCAGGGGGTGGCGGATGGGTGCTACCGCTACCATGCGCTGCAGCACAGCGATCAGTCGCTCTACGACATGCTGGATGAGTGGCAGGCGACGATGCACGCAGATGACGACCTGCTGATCATCGCCCTGATCTACTTCGACAGGGTGTGTGTCAAGTCGAAGCTGCGTGTCACATCTGCCAACGTGCGCGGCCTCCTCTTTGCCTGCCTTGTGTGCGCCGCAAAGTGGCAGTGCGAGGCACCGTTCCGCAACACGCGCTATGCCTCGATGATGGATATCTCCCCTGCAGCGCTCACCTCCCTGGAGCTCGCGGTGTTCGGCGACACGCACTTCCAGTTCCACGTCAAGGCGAAGCACTTCGCTACCTATGACACCGATCTCAGCTCCCTCCGGCACGAGATGGAGGAGGCGTAAAGGAGGATAAGCTGCACGATGGGGTGGAGTGGCGTAGGTGCGGAGGTGAGACGAATTTCCGCCCCCCACCCCTCCCCGCGCAACACGGCGCCCTAGTTTCTAGTTTGACGAGTGAGGTAACTAGTTATTTTCTAACTAGTTATCTAACGAGTGATCAATCGAAATTAAAGAGCAATCTCTCGTGATCACTCGTTAGGTCTATCGCTCGTTAGTCCACTCGTTAGATAACTAGTTATCTCGTTGACTAGTGCGCCGTGAACATGCCTGGTGGAGTGGCTGCATGAGAGAAAGGGACGGAGCATTGCCAGAGGGGGATGGGGTGTTGGGAGGTTTTGTGATTTATCGTACTGATCGAGAATTATTTAAGGCCCCTAAACAGAAAACCCACCTAAACTCCCGTGAAGTATTTTTGGATTAATTTACGGCGTAAAATAATTTTCGGATTAATTTACGCATTTATTTTCCGCCACGACCCTGGGGGTCGAGGGGCTGGCACAAGAGCGTCCTCGGGACCCACATGAGGCCCACCCCGAAGGTGGCTGCTGAGCACCTGGACTTGTAGTACAGCCCAGAGCCTGGTATGACAAGGTGACCAACCCGACCGGTCGGTCGGCCTCTCGGGCCACCTCCCAAACAGGCACTTTTTCTACCAGAACCCCACGGAATGACCGTGGATCGGCCGTATCCCGCGATTTTTCACCGCCAGGTTGAATTCCGACCACCTGAAAAATCCGCCCAAAATTTTCGGCAAAATCTCTTAGTCTCGAAAAAGTGTGTGAAAAATGCCAGATTGCAGCCCCCCACTCGTGACCACCCGCAGGATGAAAAATTGCTGCAGCCCATCCCCACCCGCCCCAGCCCACCCGCCTTGCATAATCCTCGATACGTACGATAAAAACATGTACCTGGGACCCCCCGTGTATAAGTCCCCCCCCCTTACCCCCGTGTTTAAGTCCCCCCCTGGGGGTCTGGCAGGGGGGGGACTTAAACACAGGGGGACCTAAACACGGGGGTGGGCTGGTCTGGAGGGTCATCAGGTGGCCCCTAGACCCTCCAGGTGCTGTCTGAGTCGAAAAGTGGGGTGCCAAAAGTCCATCCGAACCGGAATTACCCCCCTACGACAGCAGAGGAAGAGGTCTTCTTGGTCTCCACTGTGCCACCCCCGTGTTTAAGCCCCCCCTGTGTTTAGGTCCGCCCCCCCCCGTGTTTAAGTCCCCCCCGGCCGAAAATCGCCTCCAGGGGGGGGACTTAAACACGGGGGGTCCCAGGTATTGGATTTAAATACTGCGGGTTAATCTACTCCCAGGGGTCAGGACCCCTCGTTTGGGTGTATTTCACTCGCTTCGCTCGTGAAATACACCCACTCGGGGTCCTGACCCCTGGTCGTAAATTAAGGCCGCAGTATTTAACGCTAATAATATATATTACCGTTTGCTCTCGGTTTAACAAGAGATGGATAAAAGAAAACGTCTCGCGCGCGGCGTAGGGATGGTGGTGTTTGATTTCGAAGAAAAATATAGTGGGTTTGGGACAGAACGGGTCTGTGCAGGAGCCTAGCTCTCGCAGTGCCTGTGATTGTCGACACCAAAAAAAAATAATTAAAACGTTGGGGGTGGGAGAAGGTAGGGTTCTTTCTCCAGACTAAGAAGGTCAAGTGCACCTGTGAGGTCTCACAACAAAAGAGTCAAAGCCTGACATGCTTTGGCATCCAACAGAGAGCCACCCCTCCTTCCCCCCGTTGGGCTTGATCCAGTTTGATTCATTCGGTCAAACTGTGCCCCGGACACCACTAAAAGTCGCAGATACCTTTTTTATGCAGTTTTTTTCCCCCTCTTGAAGTCCGGCATGTTTGTGGGTCACCGACACATGCAAATAAACCAATTGCACCCTACCCCAAAGGCACAATGAACCTATTTTCCACAGACCGTCTCTCCTTTTGCCCTTCTTGGCATCGAAAGGCAACCTGCCATATCACGGTTCTTTGCTTCTTTGGGCTGTCGAGACCCCCCCTATTCCCTGAGGATCTTATTGCTCGATCTCAGACACAACCGGTTTAACACGAGTGAAGGGTAAGATCAACACTGTGTTCCCTTTCCTTTATTTTGACTTCACTACACCTCCCCCTGAGCACGCCAGAGTGCCAGGAACCAACGTGCCTGAGCCCAAAGGGCTGAGAGAGCGATGTGTTGTGGGGTTCCATAACACGTGGATCTCTGTGCCTGTTCCCCTGTGGTGGGCGGCTTCTCTGCACCGCCTGTATCTCGAACCTGATATGTTGTGTTTTTTTACGGAGAAAATTCTGTCGGCATGTAATCAAGGAAGAGACAAAAGTGCAACTGGGGGGAAACAACAGGAATATCCCGCTGTTTGTCGGGTTCAAAAGGTTCAAAGCAAATAAGTCTTGTGGACGTCACAGTCTGGTCGTGTTGGACGTCAGGCTGGAGGTCGTCGATGCCGGAAAAGAATGTCACGACACCACTGTCTGGCCACTGCCTTTGCACATCAGGCTGCTTTGGTTGTCGGTGCCAAACCCATACGATCTCCGCCCGACCTACGTGAGATTTCTTACCACCCCCCTGAGGGCCCCCTCATTGTTTTTTTTGCAACGTGCCCAACATTGTCCGTGCCCCTCCCCCCCCCCCCCCCCCCCTAGGCATACTTGTACCCCCATATGGGGAAGGCCAAAAATATGGGGAAAATATGGGGGGAATATGGGGGGTTTTTCAAGTCCTGTTCTCCCATATTTCCCCCATATTGGGGATATATGGGGGAAAACCCAGGGGTTCCTCAGGTGGAAGCAGTCAGCAAACAGTTCTCTTCGTTCTGCTTTTCACAGGGTGTGAAGTCAGCCACTGACAGGGGACGTCTAGCACCTTGCAGTGCCATCTCACCTCGTCGCTTTCTGCAGAGAGGAAACGCCCGGCTGAAGTGCTCGAGTCAGACCACAAAAGGTGCTGTGAGAGTGCCGACCGCCACTTTCTTCAAGTCTGAGTAGCGGTCATCAGAGCATGCTGACCAGTAGTCCTGTCTTTGCTGGCAGAACAGTTGCGTCCTGCAGCCAGTCCTTGTACTGGCCTTCACAGGTCTCATTCCAGATCATCATTGCAGATGCAGCTTGAACATGTCAAGCTGCCTGGTGACGAGCGTCGACTCCGACTTTTCGGCGCTCGGAGCGGTCAAAAGCGGCGGAAGCGCCTGACACCCCAGAATGCACTGCTTGTGAATTCCCTTGTCTAATTAAGGATCCCAGGGGGCAGTTCGCAATCGCAAACACACCAGAGGAGGAGGACAGCGAGTGTGAGAGTGACGTGCCGGACAGGACTTCAAAACACAAGAGTGTGTGTTGTGAGGAGCTGTTAACCCTGAACGCGCTATGTGTGTCTGTGCGTATGTGTCCACCACCGCTGCCGCTGTCACTGCGGTGCCCCGCCAAACCGGGAAGCGTTCGCTCTCCGCTGCCGCTGTATCGGCGCAGGAGAGGAACAGGAGGTCGGTGCGACCCACCTGGGGGATCTTCCAGGGGGGGCCAGACCTGGCCACACCTGAACGAGCGCGCACCTCCCCAGGATCGGACTCCTGGAGGATCCCCAACAAGGCATGAGGCCGGTTTCGACGCGCACTTCGTGTGTGTCTGTGCCTGAGTGGTTTGATGTTCTCCCGTTGCAGCACGAATACCCCCATATCCCCCCATATGGGCCCCATATTTCCCCCATATTCCCCCATATTTTACCGGGTTTTCCCCATATTTTCAGCCTTTTTCCCCATATGGGGGCGGGGTTTTGAGACCCCCCATATTTCCCCCAAATTTAGGGGGTTCCCCATATGGGGGGACAAGTATGCCTAGGGGTGGGTCACTGGGGGAAACATTGGCCAATTTTTGCTCGTGACCGTGATGGGCCGAAGTCCGAGCGGGTCGCCAGCGTATTCGCCCTTGGGGATGAGCAGCCGTGGTGGCCACGCTTGCAGCACATGTTGGAGGAGCTGCAGGTGCCGCAGCGGAGCAGCCGGTGCGTGCTGCAGAACTGCACGGGCAGTCCGTCATCCTGGCGGTGGTGGGCCCGGCAGCAGTCTTCCATTCGCAGGGTTCGGTTGTGCCCCGCCGCGTCGCAGTCATGGCACTTGGGCTTGGAGTGGGCCCTGCAGACGTTGCGAGCCAGCACCTCCGAACGGGGGGCATAGCGCTCAGCGCCGCACGGCGCCGACCTCGGGCTGACCGTGTCGAGGGGGTCACGGGTGGGGGCTACGGGAGTAGGGTCCCACTGTTCGCTTCGCGTGTCCCGGTCGGGCACCTCGGTATACGACGGGGTAAGGTCCAGGCCCCACGACTTGCTCGAGGCCCAGTGGATCGCGCGGGGAATCTGCTCGATCAGGATACGGGTGGTGAGCCCGTGGCAGGCAAAGCGGGGGCGCGGCTCAAGACCGCCCCAGACTTCCTTCACCCCCACCGCGCGGAGGCAGTAGACACGCGAGACAAACGCGCCAGGCAGGGGCGCGCGGAGGTTAACTGCTTCACACTGGGAGACAAGGTATTTCAACATCTGCCCCATCATGCGTCCACGCATGTTGAGTGGGGCGGGCTGGGTTCCTGCCGGGGCGCCAGTAGCGATCGGGCAGACGTCGAGCCCGGAGAAGACCTCGAAGTCGATGGCGAGCTCGCAGAAGGAGATGGACCCCTCCCTCGTCCAGGTGAGACGACCGAGCCAGGCCCGCAGGGCACGCATGATGCACTCTCCGTGAGTCCAGCGGGGTGGGTTGTCCGGCAGTGAGGCCAGGTCGGACTGGTGGGGCGCAGCGGGTCGCGCTAGCGCTGCGTCCCACGCGCAAACAGTTGGGGATACCCCGAGGCGCTCACGTTCCAGCACATCTCTGCGGGCGACTATCGTGCTCATTAGGTGGTGCAGGTCCTTCGCCCGCACCGTACCGGATAGGGGTTTCGGTATGATGCCCCAGTTGGCTAGGCAGGGCGGCCATGAGAGGCGCTCCTCACAGAAACCCGCGTACCGCTCCCGGGCACGGACGTCGTTGTGGGCAGGGCATTCCCAGAAGAGATGCGTGACGGTTTCGGGGGAGCCCGTATCGCAATTCCGGCAGAGGCGGTCGCTACCCGGCTCCGGCTGTGTTGCTGTGAGGGGTAGGGGCACCTCACCCGAGTCGTCGAGGACATCGAACTCGGACGGGGCTGAGCTCGACGAGTCGTCGTCATCATCGGTGTCACCGGCAGCGTCGCCGTCCGCGGTTGCTGTGGCGTGGTCGGCAGCGGTCACAGGAGGTGGAGTAGGAGCGGTCGAGCGCTCGGCCTCCGGCCCGTCAGGCCCGGAGTCCGTCGCAGCCCCAAGCTTATTGCGTCCCCAGCGGTCTGCCAGGAACACGCCCCCAACAATAATGCAGCGCATCGCAGCGGCGAGCACAGGATCCCCACATGATTGCCAGAAGTCGTTTGTCAGCACGGTGTCAACGCCGTCCTCCACACCGCCGAAGGAGGGTCTGGAGATAGCAAGCCTTCGCCAGATGTTGTGACGCAGCGCCTCGCGTAGCACATGGTTCCGTGCCGCCACTTCGAGTGAAAGCAGTGGTTCGGAACCTCCTGGAGCAGATATGAGGGAAACATCGTCGCCGCAGGTGAGGGAGGCCGGCGGCAGTCCTTTCTTGAGCGCAAGCCCGATAGGCCCGAGGGGGACGTCGATGCGTGTTTTTTGTGCATACATGGCCCGAATGCGGTTGAATCGCGGGATCAATTCTGGTAGGCGGCGGCAGGAATCTAGAAGTAGGAGCAGCATGCGATACGGCACTATGATTCCTGGGTGAAGGAGGTGTCCCTTCGAGGCAATGGAGAGGGCCGCTGCGGTGCTGCGGGAGGGATGGCGGTCACCGTATAGGCAGTTTGAGGCTCGGGTCTCTAGGTCGCGGAGGACCCGGTGGTCAATGGGCGCATACCAGCCACCGAAGATCGCTCGGGGCATGACTGCGCCAGCAATCAGGCCGTGTCGCTGCTCAAAGGTCGCAGGCGAGCTGCCCAGGCGGCGTAAGGGGGCATGCGCTTTACTCGCCCGTCCGTCGTCGCCGCGGTCTATGAACGCTGGTGACACACAGACGCGCACGCCTAGTGCAGGTGAGGCGGTTTTGGTGGGGAAGGTGGCCCCATTTACAGCGATGGTGCCGACATATCGAGGGCGTGCGCCAGAGGAGGGGTCCACGCGATGCACGCCCATGGCAATGGTCTTCTTCTCTCTCTCTCTCTCTCTCTCTCTTTGCGATGCCAGATTGAAATATTTTGTCGTCGAAGTTTCAGCACAGCCGAGCCGGTCACACCTCCCCCCCCCCCCCCCGGGTTGGGCTTTACCTTTCCCGGGGGGGCTGGCCGAGCTCACCCCAAAGGGAAGGCCTTTGCCGTGCCCACTCTCTCCCCTGATGGACTCCTGCATTCTTCTCGACACTGCGACTCCCCCAGACACCATCTGTAAGGCAGTGGATTGCCTCACCCATCTCCTCTCGCAAATCGTGAGAAAACATTATAGGTGTTTGTGCTGCGTGCTGCATGCTTGGGTTTCCCCTCACACACGTGACGTGTAACGGTGGAATCCTCTGTTATTTCGTCGTGAGGCCAAGCCTGCGAATGTGGTGCTGATAGGGGAGGGGAGGGAGAGATAGTGTGTGTGTGTGTGTGTGGCAAGAAACCCCTTTATTAGGGTTTTATCCCACATACAGTGTCACGCTACATCTCCCGGTTTCAACCCCCCCCCCCGCAAACTATAAACATTGCGAACATTGAATGCGCCAAGGCTCTGGTGCCATCCCTGGATGCCAGCCTTTGGTTGCCTGGATACAGTAATTTACCTTCTCCAAGTGTGTAGCCTGTGTGCTGCTTCTGAGACCCTAATGTGCCAGATACACCCGGTATTCTGGCAGTGGAGGGTTTCTTCTTCTTCTTCTTTTTTATTTTTTTTTGCGAATTTCTGGCGCGCGTTTTTCTCCTCCACAGACGCCTCAATCCTCTGCGATTCTTTGCTACGTGCCTCTCAGTGCAGGTGAACCGCCATATGGGATGAACCGAGCTGCTTTGATTACCACTGGCTGTGGTGTCAAGGCTGTTGGTCATCGATCCATATGACCTTCCTCCCCCCACCCACACAACCTGCACAAAGAGCGAAGAAGGGAGGTCAAATCTGTGATCCCTCTTTTTCTTCTTCGACTTCACTGCCCCCCCCCCCCTTCCCCTGTTCGCCAGCTTGAGATCTGCAGACAGGTCTGTCGCACAGCAATGCATCACACCTCCTATCCAGGTGCATGGCCCAAACACACACCCCCCCCCCGTCTCCCGTCCCCCCTCATCGTCATGACTCCCACAACTCCTCCTCCACCCTGCCGGTCGTTAGTCATTGTTTTTCTGTTCCTTGCTGTTTTGTTCCTTCGCTCCCCCCTGATCTCCTCCCATCCCCGCTTGGTCGCCACAGTGGATCGCTCCTGATCTTCTTCTACTTCACCACTCCCCTCCCAACACATGTGATGTTCAAAACATGTGGCGGCAACCGCCGTAACGTAAATCCCCCCTCCCCTCCCCACCCCCTTCTCCGTGGAACTTCCGACTCTATCAATTGCCAGACTGACTGGATCCCCTGAAAAAATGGATTGCCAGTCTGTTCTATGTGAAGAGTTGCTAATTCGTACAGCCAGTCAGGCATTTCACGCATGCGCCAAGGCCAGCCCGGCAGGAAGCAAGAACTGTGACGGTTTCTGCACTGTTCCTGCCTGACGGACGCCAGTCCTGTTTGGCCTTCAATATATCCGAATCCGAACATTAGAGACATGCCACACTGCAACACCCGTTGCGTGCTCTTTTGAAAGAAAACCGATCCAATAAAGGAAGGGTCGATTCACTGCCACTGTCCGATGGCTGGCTTTGCACCGCTGATTCGACGAACACTCGAAATACCAGCTGCACAGCTGCACAGCTCATGTCGGTTGGGTATAAGCCCACCAACATATTATTGGCGGGGGTGTCAACAAGGTGCCTGAACCAAACCGAATTGACGGGAATATCCGGGGGGGTTACTACGGCGTCACGGCCATCGCTTCCGCCAGCCCCTCCTCTTTGGAGGGTGGGATTCCCCCCCCCCACCCCCCACCCCCCCGAGAATTCCTGGAAAATTCATCTCCAACTCGAATTAGATCGCTCTATTCCTGGGGCGTTTCCCCCCCCCCCCCCCCCCTTTGTCACATCGAAAGAGCCAGTCGGAGCGTACGCCGCGCGCAGTTGTGCTTTGAACAACGCCACCCCTCCCCTCGCCGTAGGGACCACACCACACTGCCGCTCCTGCGCACACACCAGACAAAACCATGGCCCTTTCTTTCTGATTTTATTGATTTCTAGGCTGTCTAGTCCTTCTGCTTTCTCACCCCTCTCCCCCTCCACGGCCCTCCCCTTTTGCCATTCGTTGAAGAACAGAATGCTGGGAGCCCGCAGGCCACCGTTTTAAAGCTTCAGGTCGATCCCCACCACCACCACCACCACCACCACCACCACCACCACCACCACCACCACCACCACCACCACCACCACCACCACCACCACCACCACCACCACCACCACCACCACCACCACCACCACCACCACCACCACCACCACCACCACCACCACCACCACCACCACCACCACCACCACCACCACCACCACCACCACCACCACCACCACCATCACCCCCCCCCCCTCCTGGCCTTTCCATTCGTGCGTATCACCCGGCTGCGCGGACCTTGGGGGGGGCCAGCGTGTGGATGACGTAGAAAAAACCGAGGGCGGGGGCGGGGGGTGGGGGAGGGGGAGGTGGTGGTGGGGATGGGAGGAGGGTGAAGGCGCGAGATGGGAAGTGGCGTGGGGCTCGTTCTCCTCCCTGTCTCTCTCCTTTTCTCTCTCTCCCCCCCCCCCTTCCCCCCCTGCTTTCTTGGAGTACGTCTCCTGCAAGTATGCAGAAGAGATGGGAGATGGGAGCGTTGTGTGTTGGGGTGCTGTGCAGTGCCGATGGTGCCACAGCATCCCCACCCCACCCCCCTCCCCACTCTAATGTTGCAGGATTGCCACATGTGTGACCAAGGGGTGCCGCTGCGCGGGAGGATATATAAGCCACCTCGCGGTAGGGGGGGGGGGTGTGAGGAGGACTTTTTTTCAAAAAAAAAAATGAAAACTGCCCCTCCCCCCCCTCTCCCCCCCCACCACCCTTCGTTCTCCTCTCTCTCTGACCCTCACTCTCCCGTCGGTTGAGTTTGCCGTATCCTGTGTGGGGAAGTCCCTGCTCTCCCCCCCTCTCTCTCCAACCTTCTGCTGCAGGGTTCCTTGACCCCTTTTCTCCCCCCCCCCCCCTAGGCATAGACCCCGATAAGAGGGGGTCGGGGGTCGGGGGTCGGGAGGGGGTCCGAGGGGGTCGCCTTGAGGAATTTGCCTGAATGGGGACCACCAATAAGGGGTGTTCATAGGCACCCCATGGCCAAAATGACCCCACTGCGATCCGCACAAACTCCAAACATTCAAAAGAACGGGTTTTTGAAAAACCCGAGGAGGGGGTCGGGGAGGGTGCCGCTGGGTGGGTGGGTAGGGTGGCATGGTGTGTGCCTCCCAGGCATCTCCTCCCACGACTATCCCTGGACCAGACCCACATTTCATGAGTGAAGCTTGGTACTTCTATCCACGAAATGACCCCACTACGATCCGCAGTAGTCCCAAATATTCAAAAGGACGGGGTTTTGCAAACCCTGTGTGGGGGGGTCGGAGGGGGTCGGGAGGGGGGCCGACCCCTCATACTCCGACCCCCAAGTTTGCAACCCCCCATTTTCCGACCCCTGAGAAATAGTGCAAAAGTTCCGACCCCCAAGTTTCAGACCCCCTTCCGACCCCTCCGACCCCCCGTATTCCGACCCCGAGAACAATGGGGGGTCGGGAGGGGGGCCGACCCCTCTGACCCCCATATCCGACCCCTCGATTCCGACCCCCGGGTTTCCGACCCCCATTCTCGACGAGGACCACCTCTGCATTTCAGGGGTGTTGTGTGGCACCTACACCAACAAAGTGACCCCACTACGATCCGCACGGAGTCCAAACAATGCAACAGAGGGAGAAACCCGCGTTTCCTCGGGAAAAACCCAGGGTTTTCCCCAGATATTTGGGGGGGGGGGTCTTTTATAAGAGGGGGTCGGGGGTCGGGGGTCGGGTGGGGTCAGGGGGTCGGATTCTTATCGGGGTCTCTGCCCCTAGGGGGGGGTCACTGCTAAGGAAAAGTGGTAGACAAACAGCAATTTTTCCGACACCCCCATTCCGACCCCCGGAGAGCCTATTTTTGGGTAGCTGTTGGCCGATATGTGGTGGAAAACAGGTTTTAGGCCCATTTCGGTGATTTTTGACACCCGGGAAGGCATTTTTCGCCCATTTTTTATTTTCCTACCAGAACTTGTACCTCGGGGTAGTAGCGTGGCTTCGTCATTTTTTGACTACAACCACTGGGAAGAGGCATTGTATCAAGTTCCGCATACATATCGTCCAGGAGGTTCTCCTGGAGCTCAAGTATGGTGAATTCATCCTGGTGGAGCCCGCTCTCCTCGGCGCGATCCATCAATTCAGCACCCCGTTTCCTTCCCAGGAAGCTGCGGATCTCGCCCTGTTTGTGGGCCAAGTATCTCCCGGAACGCTTCCTGGGCAGTTGTCTGGGGACGCGGTCGCTTCGCAAATGCGCGCACATCCTCTGCCGAGGGTACAGGGGGATTTCCCCACCTCAAGATTCACTATTCCGCTTGCGGTGACCTGTGCGAGTGCAGTCACCGTTGAGGCTGTACACTGAAAGCGGCTGATCAGCTGTACTGTCATTGACGAGAGGAGACCCTCCAGCCAGTCGTGCACCACACCTGTTTGAATTCGATCCACACCGACCTCGGCTCACGTCAGCACTAGGGTGCGAGCGCTGCAGTGGAGTATATGTTCGTACAGGGGCAACCGTGCCACCTGTGCTGCACCTTCACCACGGTGTGCTTCCGGTACAACAACCGGTAGGTACCTTCTTGTGCGATATCTGCGACCTGCAGCACCGCCATCTCACAGCAGGGCTTGCACCGCTGTTCCGATAGACTCCACAGGAACCTCTCGGCAGCTTTGAAGGGTGGAACAGAGCTTTTCTTGGCCCATTGCATGTTGATCACGATGAGACCTTGCCCACCGGGGGTGGGCTCGGTACAAGTTGTGGTATGGAAAATTAGGATGGGGTCTGAGAGGGTAACAAGGCCACAGATCATGTTGTAGTGGGGGTATTTCCGGGTTCCGACACATTCTGGACCGGTTTTTCATATTTTTTTGGCCCAAAAATGACCTCCGAGGGAAAGTGGAATTTTGGGGTTTGTCCCCCCCAGTGACCCCCCCCCCCCCTACCCCCCCCCCCCCCCCCCCACCACAATGGCCCCCAAGGCTCTACACCTTTCCTGGCTTTTTCTCCTATTATGCCTGGCACCCCATCTCCGCCCCTCGTTTCCCGATTTGCTGCGGGGGGGTTGGTGAAGGGCGTGTGTGTGTGTGGGGGAGCGAAAAGAGAGAGAGAGGGGGGGGAGAGAGGAGGGGGGGGGGTAACGGAGCCGCTGCCTTATAGCGAAAGGAGTTACTACTTCACCCCAATTCCAGAAGCTGTAGGTGCATTGGTGCCTGTTTTCCCGCCCCCCCTCTCCCCCCCTCCCCCCCCCGGAACACCCCATGACTACAAAAAGGACACACGTTGCGGGCGGGGGTGTTGGGTGAAATGATTTACCTTTCACTCTCGGCAGCCCTCAAACCCACCCCCACTCCCCCCCCATGCGTCCAAGGGGGTGAAGGGCGGTATCGACTCTCGGTGTCTTATCCCTTCTCGGCGGATGATATCCCTCCTGTGTCCACCGGTTCTTCTGTTCTCAAACTTTTGTTCAACAGGTCATCGCCCTTTTTTGTCAGAAGTTGGCGGCCCACTCCCGGCAGCCCTCCTAGGTGAGACTCTTTAGATGAAAGCGCATCAAAAAGTGGGTGCGCCCAGGCCTTGTCAATATGCCCGCCTCGCCTCCGTCTTGCCGGGGAGGGAATGGGATGGGGAGAGAGTGGCTATGGGATCGCCGCAATGCAGAGTTCATCCGGTGCAAGACCCGGATGCCCAGAACGCCCCACCCCCACCCCCCCCCCCCCCCCCCAAACCCCCCCCAACCCAGGCATGTCGCTAAGCGTCGACCGTCGACCCAGTGATTTTGGGTTTCCCCCCCCATAAAAAAGCGTCGACCCAGCGTCGACCCAGTGGACTGGGTTGACGCTTGGTCGAGGCTTGGAGCGTCGACCTAGTGGAACTGGGTTGCCATTCAAGCCTGGACCAAGCGTCAACCCATTTATTACACTGGGTCGACGCTAACCTAGCGTTGGCCCGGTTACACTGGGTCGACGCTCACCAAGCGTCGACCAAGCGTCAACCCACTTTCACTGGGTCGACGTCGAAGAGAGTATGGTTTTGCAGGAACAGATGCTCACTACCGTGGCCTCCGGCGGCTGGGGGGCTCCGCCCCCCAGACCCCCCTGTGGCGTATGTCTCGTACTCAAGTCATTCGATTCCCACCGGGTCAGGGAATCCACCCACTCCAGTAGCCTCAGGAGGACGCAGCCAACTCACACAGAATCTGTACGCCCACAATGAACAGATGCTCACTACCGTGGCCTCCGGCGGCTGGGGGGCCCTGCCCCCCAGACCCCCCATCTCGCGTGCCCGTCTAGTAACCAAGTCCTTGCGCTTTGACGGCCGTGACATATCAGGGGGCAGCGTCGAAATCATGGTCCCGAAAGCCATTTTTTGGTTTCCTCCGGCACCCGACGGCGCGAGCGGGAGAGGAACCACGGAAGGAACCCAGCGCCTCACACCGTGCCCACCTAGTGGTCCACCGATGGGAAAAATTGGCAACAACACGAGCGCGCGCGAAGCGCGCGCGAGAAAAATTGACCCCTAGTGTTTTCCCCCCTGATCCCCCCCCAAAACAGGAGCGTCAACCCACCAAATCTCCAAAATCGAAAAGTTAGCGACAGGCCTGCCCCCAACCCCTCCCCTCCCGCCTCTGATGGGTATGTTTTTTTTGCCAAACACACACCTGATATTCAGGGTTCAAACTCCACACACCTCACCTACACATGCACACACCCCACTGCAGAAAACCGTTCCCCCCCCCCCCCCCCCTAGGGAATAACCCTCAGGGAAGCAGCGCCCCTGCCATGCATAGCTGATTTCTCGTAAACCCCTTTTTTGAAATGGAGCGCTCCCCCCCCCCCTTTTTTCAAAAAAGCAAACAGATTTTCTTACCTATCACCCCCCCCCTAGGGGCCGTCTTAAGGTACCAAAAAACGTCAAAATAACGACATTTTTCGACATAGGCAATTTTCGGCCAGAAACACCCCAAAAATGCTGAAAAAGTGGCCAGACCACCCCAGAAACCGTCCCTGGGTGTGAGACACCCACTTTGGTGGCCCGGAACGGGGCTGAAATGCAATGCTGAAAATTTTGTAGTGGTTTGGTACCGAACCCCTCCCGGCTGAGTCTCCCGATCACCCTGCCACCTGCATCATCAAAATCCCACGTCATGTACCACGTTCCGCCGCCTCTGATGAGGCATCTGAGCACTATCGAGCCAAAAAGGCGGCATTTCAGCGGGTGTTCTGTCAGGTTTCGACCGATATTATTATGAACAAAGACCGGGATGTGTCCGCGCATGCAAGGGCGTCACTCGGGGGGGCTTTCTGACGTGCCCTCCGTTGAATGCATAGGGGTCATCCCGGTCCACTTCTGGACAAGGATGAGGTGTGCGGCCACGGCGAAGCTGTCGCAGTCCCCGCGACTAATGGTTTCTGTGAGTCATCACGTGGGACCCTGTCGTACCAAATGGCAGCAGCTGTACGAGGGTGCAGCAGAACGGGACACACACGGCGGCATCGAACATCCGCAGCAAGGATCAGGTCGAACGGGCCGTGTGTGCGTTGTATGTTGGCGGTGTCTTCAGGCATGCCCCACGCCAGCAGCCCGCTCACACCCTCCCCGCGTGCTTGACATGCAGGTTGTGTGACACGGCCTGCTGCCACTGCACCTGCGCAGCTGTGTCCGTGAGGACGGTCTTTGGAGCGCCGCACCCCACAAGGGCGACCAGGCTCGGTATTCCCACCCCGCAACCCAGCTCCAGCAGGCGCTTCCCGCAGATGCGGCGGGTGCGGCGGCGCAGGGCCAGCAGGTAGGCAGCGAGCCACTGCACACCCCCTGATCTATAGTCACCGCGCAGCACAGAACGCACAGTTCAAGCACAACAAGGCACTCGCCGGTGTGCCAGTGGCCCATTCTGCTGAAGAATTGAACATGATCAGGCATGTTCAGGAAGAAGGCTACCCCATCTGCCTCTGCAGCGAAGGATGTCCACAGAGGTTTGGAAGAGGCCGAATTCCGAACGAGCCAGATTGAATGCCTGCTGCAGAAGCGTGCGCGCTTGCAGCAGAACACAACAGCGGAGAAACTACTGAGAAGGCACTCCTTCCAAGCTTGTCACGTTCTTGCACTCCCAATTTGAACCGAAGGCAGCAGTGCCCACTCAGGAAACGAAAAGGCGGAATGTTGCGAGCAAGTAGGGCGGGACGGGGTCGGGAGGGGTGTTCAAATGAGGGGGCCGGAACCAAACCACTACATTTTTTTGAGCATGGTCACGGATTGGCTCAGAAGTGGCCAAATACCCCCAAAAACCACCCAGACCGCCCCCAAATACTCCCAGGGGCCGGGGTTTCAAGTTTACAGCCATTTTGTGCGTGTTCCTCGCCTATGTGAAAAATGCCGTTATTTTTACCCCTTAAGATTTTGCCTACCCCCCCCCCCCCACCCCCTGTTGTGCGGGGGGGGGTCCGGAAGGGGTGTTGTCTGTGCGTGCGGGTTGGGTGCAAAACCCGCACGAAACCCCCCCCCCCCCCCCCACCCCCCACCCCGATGGACGGGCGGGGCTTTGCAGATGCATGTGTCCGGGATCTCCCTTCGAGCAACTTCCGAGTCGTCAACCTAAACGACCTAGACTCTGATGTGTTCGGGAGTGAGAGGGCACCCAAAGGGGGGCATTGCCACGCCGGCTGGCAGGGGCAGTATGAGAAGCCCGTGAAGAAGAGGGAGAATAAGCGGCGGTCGCCCCTGAGCATGCCCCCGAAGGTTTCGGAGTTCACCCCGCTTGACTTCGCCCTTCCACCCCCGCCGCAGCCACCCGCAGCGCAGCCTTCATCAAGCGCTGCTGCCAAACTGGGGCAGGCGGCGCATCACCAGCCGTGTGTCGAAAAGGACCCCTTTCCCGACGCCACCTCACCGACTGACCCACACGCGTGGAACTCTGATCAGAACCACCACCAGAAACCCTCCCTGGATGCTGGGAAGGAGCCTGCGGTGGCTGGCCCTGCCGCGGGAGGCATCACCGCCCCCACCACCTCCTCCTCCGCCACAGCCGATGCAGGCGTTGCTGTGGACAGCCAGACCCGCAGGTCGGCTGCTGCTGACGTGTCGGAGGGGTGTGTGGCTGCAAAGGGGGGTTTTGTTGCCTCCAGCGGTGTCAGCAAATATATGGAAGCTGCGGCGTATTTTGCGAAGGGTGGGATCTACGAGGGGCAGGGCGACCCACCGCGGCAGACGGCTGAGACGCCGGGGCAGCTGGCCAGCCCGCTTGGCCTGAGCAATGTCATCGGGGATTCGGCAAACCCCAGGGTTGCGGAGAGGGACCTGCTTGGCGATGCCTTCCTCTGCCCCGACAACACAACCCCTGCGGACACCGCTTGCATCGGGAAGGCATCTGCCTCTGCCTGCCGACCCCCCGTGCCCTCCGAGAGGGACATCAGCGCCAAACCCTCGGCAGGTGCAATATGCAGCGGCAGTGCCGCCAACACCCTGACCCCCGACTGCCCCGCAGGTGTGAACGTGCCACCCTGCATCAGGCCCAGCCCCTCCGACGAGCAGAGGCGGCGCGTGGTGATGCGGGACAGGGAGGCGATGGACATCAACAGCGTGCTGGCACAGACCCGGCCTTTGATGGTGATGGAGAGAGTGGAGGCTGACCCAGGGGCAGGGGCGGGCGGGGAGGCTGCGCATGATGAGCCTGATGCGTCTGTTCTGAGGCATGAGCTCCGGAAGCGTCTCTCTGTGAGGCGGCTGAACAACGAGATTGCGACAGTTTTCGAGTCTGCCGTTGGGGCGAGGCATGGGCCGGATCACCCCCACCACCACCACCACCACCACCATGCCACCTCCAGCTCCACCACATCCGCATCGTCTGCCGGGAAGGCTGCGGCGCAATCATTTCCAGAATCCGGGATCCTCCCGCGGGGCCCCGACTCCTCCCCCCTGTCCGTCCGCTCCACCGCCAGCGCAGCATCCCCCTCAGGAGGGGGTGCCCAGCCCACAGCCCTCGCAGGCACACCCACCGCGCCACCGCCCTCCTGCGCTACTGCCGTTGCAGGAGTCTCCCCTGTGACAGCAAGGCAGGGCGTTACCACAGCAGCGCTGCCCCCCGGGGGGAGGCGGTTTGAAGGCGGTGTTGTCGGAGGGGGGTGCTCCCCTGCGGATGCGGCAGCCGGTGCGCCCCCTGCGCTGCTGAGCGATCTCCGCCCCGGCAGCATGGTGCGGGAGGTGATGCGTGAGAGGAAGCGGCGTCTCTCCTCCTCCTCCTCTGCAGCGGTGCAGCCGGATGCAGGTCTCCCGGAGGATCCAGGGGTCGGGGTGGACGGAGGGACTCCTGACGCTGGCGGGGTGGATTCCGAGCCAGGGGTGCGTGGGTCAGCGGGGGATAAGCCCCCTTCTATGGGAGGGTTTGTGCATGTCGCACGGAGGCCCACCCGGAAGGGGCCCTCCTCGGCGCACTGTTTCTCGGAGAAGAAGCGGATGCAGCAGCAGCAGCAGCAGCAGCAGCACCTCACAAGGTCCGGGTCTGCGAGTGTGGGGAAGACCCATGTCGAGAAGTGCACACACAACAACCAGCAGTGGCCGTCATTCTCCACAGCGGTGTCGGTGAGGAGCCTCCCCGCCGGGCAGCTCGGCGGAGGGGATGCCTCCAGCTTCCACCCACCCCTCCCGAGGAATGGGAGTGCCGGGAGCTGCTCCACGGCAGCCGGGGCTGCCGCACCCACCCCGCAGCAGCAGCAGCAGGCCCAGCCGCAGCCGGACCACCCCCACCCCCACCACGGCGTGGCAGCATCGCGCCCCACCGCGCCACCCGGGTCCTGCGGGGCTGGGCAGCACCCCGTGGAGTGGTACCGCAGCCTGCTGCAGCAGTTCGAACCCCAGCATGGGCCTGGCGGTGCCGGAGGCCCGGGCGCCGGGGCAGTCCCCCAGACCGCCGGAGGGGTGGGCGCCGGCGGCACCGCCCCCCCACACTGCCCGCCGGGGCAGGACGGAGGGGGCGCCGGGGTTTCCGCAGGCCCAGCCGGTGCTGGGGGCGCATCCCGCCCGCAGCTGCAGACCCGTCCTGCCTCCAGGCAGAGGCAACCGAATGACTCGCTGGACCTATTCCCCCAGGCCTGCACACAGGGCAAGGTGAAGGGTGGTGGTGGTGGCGGCGGCGGAGGTGGTGTCGGAGGCGGGGTCATCGGCCCCCCCACCGCCACCCCGCCGATGGGCGGGGTGGACCCCTCAGCTCTGAGCGACTCTTCATCCGGGGCAGAGGAGGCGCGCCCCGTCACGCAGAGGTTCAACTCCTTTTTTGACGACGGGGGGCACCACGCCGTGACCCACCCCAAGCCATGGGCATCTCTGGTCGAAAGGGGCTCCGACACCATCGGGGCTGGAGCAGAGCAGGATGTGGATATGGAAGGTTGTACACCGGGAGGCGCTGCATCGAGAGGGGTCCTCTCAAAACCACCCGGGGGATCCGAGAGGAGGGGACCTCCGTCATCACGCGGTGCGAAGGCATCCGGGGGGAAGAAACGCGGAGGCGGAGGGAAGCGCGCTGCAGCGCAGCACAGGGCGTTTGGAGCGGATGCCGTGATGCAGCAGGGCGGTGGGGGCCACGGCGGCCCCCCTTCCACCGGATCCAGCGACGAGTTCTCCGGGAGGAGGCAGCGGGGCGGCGGCGGCGGCGGCGGGGCGGCGCAGCACCACCCCCCACACCCCCACCACGGGAGATCCCCCCCCGGGTCACCACACTCCACCTCCTCCTCCTCGTCCTCCTCCTATTCCGGCAGCGAGGCTCTGTTCCCAGAGGACCACCTCGGCGCGGCAGGGGGGGGCACCTCCAACGCCTCCGCGTCGGCATTTGCCATCACCGATTCCAGCCTCTCTGGAAACTTCGGGTTCGCGCGGGTCGGGGTGTCGGGGGCTGATGGAGGGCCCAACCACACCTCCACCGGAGGCCTCTCCCACAGCCTGGCAGACGGGTGTGCCGGGGCCCCCGGTGGGGTGTCCGGTGCAGGTGGGGGCGGTGGGGGTGTGTCAGATGCCCCACCCCCACCTGCGACTGGGGTCGACTATTCCTGCCTCTTCGTCGATGATGACGATGAATTCTCACAGGGGAAACGAGGGGGTGGGACGGCGCGCGAGAGGGACACCCTTTACAGAGGTGGGTCAGGCAGACGGGGCAAACGGGGCACGCCACACCGGGGGGGTGGAGGCGGTGGGGGCGTGCCAGCTGCGTCGGGCTCGTCTCAGCTGACCTCAGAGCTGGTCGGGGGGTTCAACCCCAGCGAGGTGATGGTGTTGGAGAGCCTGGAGGGCGATGCCAGCTCGCCAGAGGAGAGGTATTTCGAGTCGCTCTACGGCATGCTGGTGAGGAATAAGGCGTCGGCGGGTGGGCAGGGGGGTGGGTCTGGCGGTGCTGTGTCGTCTGCTGCAATGGCGTCAGCAGAGAGGCTGGAGTCCGTGCGGCTGCCCAACACAACAGATCTGACAGTCACGGATGCGCCTTACCCTCACCTGGTCCGCCCGCAGCACCCCTCCATGGGGACGCGCAAGGCGCCATTCGCCTTCACAGCACAGTCGGGTGTGCCGGGGCATGGACATCTGTCCCTGCAGAAGCCACCCGCCTCCGCAGTTAAGCGCCGCCCCCGCCCACCCTGTGATTCCCTCTGACAGCACAGGCCAGGGGCATATCACTGGGTATAGCTGCGGGCACTCTAACCTGCCGAGTGGTGGCGGGGTGGGGAGGGGGGATGGGGGGGGGGGGGGGGTGGTCAACGCTTTCACGGTGGGATCTTGTAAATTTTACATGTATAACTACAAGTATATACATGTATTATACATGTATAATACTTGCATGTCAACTATTATACATGTATAATACATGTATATGCCTGAAATATACATGTAAAATACATGTATATCAAGTAAAAATACAAGTATAATACTTGCATGTCAACTATTATACCGTATACGTAAATATTATGGAACGTAAATATTATGGAACGGGCCCATTTTTGGCCGGTCCGTTCCATAATATTTACGTTCCAAAATATTTACAGGGCCAGTTGGGGACTCGGTGGTGAGGACGGCTTGCGTCAGGAATCGCGCGAAAAGTGCACGAGTAGGTCCCGTCAGGGACTCTGCATGCCGTCCGATCACCTGGTCCAAGTCCCCGAGTCGCAGAAAGCCCTGTAAATATTATGGAACGAAAAAAATCTGGAACGCCAACCCACCAGCGTTCCAAAATATTTACGTTCCATAATATTTACGTTCCAAAATATTTACGTATACGGTACTTGTATTTTTACTTGATATACATGTATTTTACATGTATATTTCAGGCATTTACATGTATTTTACATGTATAATACTTGTCATGCAAGTATTATACATGTAAAATACTTGCATGACACACGGTGGACTCCAGCGGCCCTAGCGGGAGTCTGGGAGCGGGAGTCTGAGCGGGTGTCAAAGACTCCCGCTAGCGGGAGTCTATACTCCCGCTAGGGGGAGTCTGACTCCCCCTAGCGGGAGTCTTTTCACCTATTTTCATCCATTTTTCCCATGATATAGTTACAGTCTACTGGCGTGGGGGGTAAAATCATGGTGGAAGAGGGATGGGGAGGGGCTTGTTTTGCTTCTGTCAGTTTCCCCGGACTCTGGACTACCTACCTATCCTCCTGGTAGCGGCTGCACCTGCGGAGGTGAGCGGTTAGAATTTGAGGTGTCAAAGTGCGGCCATCGCCTGTCGTAGTTGTGTTACACCTTGGGCAAGACAAGCCATCCTGCAGGCCTCATCTTCTTCGTCAGAACTGTCATCCCCCTCCTGCTGTGCGCGTTGGTCAAGCGTGCTCAAAGTCGCCTCGGATGACACGAATGGTGTGAAAGTCGCCCCCAGCGGGATTGGCATTTTGCACAAGCAGAGCGATAATTTGCGGTGTCCTTCGGGGAACCGGAACAGGAAGTAGGGCGCGCTGATGGGTTCAACGAAGTCCTGTGTGTTGCAGTGCACAAACCCCTTCTGCAGCTGTGTCAACTGTGTGCAAAGAACATACACAGCCAATCTATGAGCGTGTCGGGTGTGCAGACACGGACACAGAATGACTTCTCTATACCCGAGGATCCCGTCCTGCGACAGGTGCGCAACCTTCCAAGGCATGCCCGATGCGCGCCGCTTCTCTTCTGCCATCGCAAGATCTCTCTCGTAAGTTGCGGAGCTGGCGATTGTAACGGCATCTTTCTTGCGATGTCCGTTCTCTGCTTCTTCATTCGTCGTTGTTCTGCAGAGGCACTGCATCTTCTGGAGCCCACCAATGATGGAGACTGTGTACGTAGGCATTGCGCGTTGATCCCTTTTCGGCATGCTCCATCAACCAGTGAAATATATGCCCTGAGATCCGAGCACGCAAGAAGGGAATCCGGGCTGACTCATCCTTGCATCCCCAGAAGCGCCAGGGGATGTCTGCATACCGGAAATGCATGAGGTCTGCAAGGGAGACAAAGAGGTAGCGGAACAAGCCCTTGTAGGTGTGTCCTGTGACAGGCAAGCACGACCTTCCGGAACTGAGCACCTGTCCCATGCTGCGACACATTCAGTGCAAGGTTTGTACAGGTCTTGTCGAATATTTTTTTGTTGTCTCATCCAGTACCCTGATCAGCCGCATGGCGAGCCCCTTGCAGTCATGGAGTGCTGGGGTGACGTAGCGGGCATTGGGAAGCACACCTGCCAAGAGGGAGGGGTAGCCAGCCTCTTTCATCTCAGAGAGAGTCAGGTGCGGGTATCGATGCACCTGTTGATACCAGCGTTCTTCTGGGATGTCGCACAGTGAGCATCGGTGCCCTCGCCCCCCGCATCGCCTCATTGTTGCCCACTGCTGATCTATACTCCCGCTAGCGGGAGTTGGACTCCCCCTAGTTGAGACTCCCGAAAAGGGTTAAACCCGGTAGTGGTACCCTACCCCCGCTGGAGTCCACCGTGCAAGGCCGGATCAGCCCACGGGTGGGTTTGAGGAAGAAATCTGGGGGGGCAAATTTTGCTGCGACTTCCGGTTTCACCCGGCCGAACTCCAGCATCTATCCAGACCCACGGTGCCAAGCCGTTCGCCCGTGTCGCGATCATTCGCGGCTTCAGGCTGCCCCCGACGACACGTTTGTATCCTGCACCTTGCCATACTTCGCCTCCACCTTGTATATGACGGAGAGCGCCCTCCTTCCGCATCGTTGCGACTTCCCTGACAGCGAACTTATCCATGTCAGGGAAGACATGGCGATGATTGCGTTGGCCACCTGGGTGCTGTGCTGGTGGAGCTCCTTGCTCAACACCGTTGCTAGGAGCCTTCTAATGGATCCCAGTGTCAGCACACTGCCCCCTTTTTTAACAGGGAAGGCCGTGCAAAAATCATGCACAATGTTCGTCGCCTCCGCAGCCTCGGGACTCTCTGCGCTCTTCTTCTTCTTAATCGACTTTGCCGCCGGCTTCGCTGCCGGCTTCGTTGTCGTCTTCCCCATTTTTGTGAATCAGGTCTGCGAGCTGGGATGGGTGGAAACGTCCGTTTCGTTTGGTGTGGCTGTACTTCAGTGACGAGTGCCACATTGCATAGGTATCATGGGAAAAATGAGTGAAAATAGGTGAAAAGACTCCCGCTAGGGGGAGTCAGACTCCCCCTAGCGGGAGTATAGACTCCCGCTAGCGGGAGTCTATACTCCCGCTAGCGGGAGTTGGACTCCCCCTAGTTGAGACTCCCGAAAAGGGTTACCCTACCCCCGCTGGAGTCCACCGTGCAAGTAAAATACTTGCATGCAAGTAAAATACATGTATTTTACTTGCATGCAAGTATTTTACTTGTCATGCAAGTATTATACATGTATTTTACTTGTCATGCAAGTATTTTACATGTATAATACTTGCATGACAATTATTATACATGTAAAATACATGTAAATGCCTGAAATATACATGTAAAATACATGTATATCAAGTAAAAATACAAGTATAATAGTTGACATGCAAGTATTATACTTGTATTTTTACTTGATATACATGTATTTTACATGTATATTTCAGGCATATACATGTATTATACATGTATAATAGTTGACATGCAAGTATTATACATGTATAATACATGTATATACTTGTAGTTATACATGTAAAATTTACAAGATCCCACCGTGTTGATTTCTCTTTCTTCTCTGCTTTCTCCCGCGGATTTTTCTTCCTCGTTTTGTTCTGCCCTACCCCCCCCCCCCCCCTAGGGACCGTCTTAAGGTACCGAAATCCGTCAACTTTACGACATTTTTCGACATAGGCAATTTTCGACCAGAAACCCCCCAAAAATGCTGAAAAAGTGGCCAGACCACCCCAAAAACCGCCCCTGGGTGTGGGACACCCACTTTGGTGCCCCGGAACGCGGCTGAAACGCTGTGTTGAAAAAAGTGTCATGGTTTGGTACCGAACCCCTCCCCGGGTGAGTCTCCCGAGCACCCTGTCACCTGCGGCATCAACATCCCCCGTCATGTAACACGTTCTGCCGCCTCTGATGAGACATCTGAGTACTATCGGGCCAAAAAAAATGGTATTTCAGCGAGTGTTCTGTCAGGTTTCTGCCGACATCCTCAACAAAGACCGGGTGTGTCTGCGAATGCAAGGGCGTCGCTCGGGAGGCGTTGTTATGTGCCCTCCCTGAGGTGTCGGATGCATCGGGGACTTCATCAGGGGTAACGGCGACAGCGAAGTGGGTGTGGTGTATAACCTGTGTCACCCCGGCTCCACGGCACTGCAGTGGCACTTCTCAGTGGCGATGATCCCCGTCCTCTGCACCATCACCCCCACTCACGAGCTCTTCATTACATCACTGCAGAGCTAAAAGAGATGCCGGACGACGGTCAGAATGCTGGGGAACTCAGCCGCAGATGGAAAGGAGAGGCTGGAGACGGTGCGCGAGTGGATTTTGGGGCTGGCGTCTTTGGGAAATATGCCGGTGTGGGTTCCAAAGCCTTATTCGGTGTGCAAACCGACAGTCGCAGTGGTCGGTGTACGCTGCAGCAAGTGTTATCAGGAAATGCCGGCGAGAAGACGCTCCTTCCCAAGCTTGTCACACGCATTTGCTCCCAAATTGAACCGAAGGCATCAGTGCCCACCCAAGACAAGAAAAGGCGGAATGTTGCGGGCAAGTTGGGCGGGACGGGCTCGGAAGGGTGGTTCAAATGAGGGGGCCGGAACCAAACCATGACACTTTTTTGAGCATGGTCACGGATTGGCTCAGAAGTGGCCAAATACCCCCAAAAACCACCCAGACCGCCCCCAAATACTCCCAGGGGTCGGGGTTTCAGGTTTACTGTCATTTTGTGCGTGTTCCTCGCCTATGTGAAAAATCCCGTAAAGTTCCCCCCTTAAGGTTTTCCCTACCCCCCCCCCCCTCCCCACCCCCCCCCCCCTCCTCGCCCCAGAGTAAAATAAGGCATCGGATGCGAATCGAAGCACAGCAGATTCACCACCACCACCACCACCCCCCTCGTCACCCAACAGCCAGTGCCTTGCCAGGCAACTGACTTGCCGATCTGATTTTTTTATTATGTGTGTGGCCCAACAAAGCAACAGCAGTCCGGGCCTGTTCCAGACAGCTGCTGGGACAGGTGTATGTATGCCATAAAGCGAAAAGGAAGTACGGTTCCCGGATTCAAAGCAAAGGCCCTCATCCTCACACTGGGGGGCTTCGCTCTGTGTCAAACTGTGTCAGTTTGTCCCCCTTCTTGTGAGGCAGCTCACTTTTCTGCACTTCTGAGTGAAGGCCCTGTTGGGTCTCTCTCCCCATCCTCAGCAGTCCACCGACCGGAAAGTTCCATCAAAATTAAGGCCTTTTTGTGTGAACGGAGCGAAAGATAGCGCCCTGCCACGAAGAAGGGGTGCTGCTGTTCTGCTGTTCTCTGCTTTACCGCACCCAGTCTTCCCCCCCCCCTCCTGCAAGCACAACGCGTAGCAACTGTGCTTCCTTCTTCCTTAATGATGCGTTGACACTTCCACCACCCTTTAGCCTGATGCTTTGATGTGGGTGTGGATCACATGTGAACACGAAATAGCAAGACAAACAGAAAAGGAGCAGGTCGTCGGAATCACTCCTACACTTATGCGCAACATGCATGTGCTTAAACACTCGCCAGGCTCTCGAATACGACCTGCACCAAGCGCGGGGGAGTGTTCGGGTCTCTTTGTCTTCACCATCCCTCGAGCTCGGAGTTCTCTCTCTCCCACATTTCGTCCTGATCGCAACGCCAGACCGAGCAGCTCTCGCAAGGTCTGGCCATCCCCCCCCCCCCCCGTTTACATAGGTGCTGGGAGCAGGCATGTCGCTAAGCGTCGACCGTCGACCCAGTGATTTTGGGTTTCCCCCCCCATAAAAAAGCGTCGACCCAGCGTCGACCCAGTGGACTGGGTTGACGCTTGGTCGAGGCTTGGAGCGTCGACCTAGTGGAACTGGGTTGCCATTCAAGCCTGGACCAAGCGTCAACCCATTTATTACACTGGGTCGACGCTAACCTAGCGTTGGCCCGGTTACACTGGGTCGACGCTCACCAAGCGTCGACCAAGCGTCAACCCACTTTCACTGGGTCGACGTCGAAGAGAGTATGGTTTTGCAGGAACAGATGCTCACTACCGTGGCCTCCGGCGGCTGGGGGGCTCCGCCCCCCAGACCCCCCTGTGGCGTATGTCTCGTACTCAAGTCATTCGATTCCCACCGGGTCAGGGAATCCACCCACTCCAGTAGCCTCAGGAGGACGCAGCCAACTCACACAGAATCTGTACGCCCACAATGAACAGATGCTCACTACCGTGACCTCCGGCGGCTGGGGGGCCCTGCCCCCCAGACCCCCCATCTCGCGTGCCCGTCTAGTAACCAAGTCCTTGCGCTTTGACGGCCGTGACATATCAGGGGGCAGCGTCGAAATCATGGTCCCGAAAGCCATTTTTTGGTTTCCTCCGGCACCCGACGGCGCGAGCGGGAGAGGAACCACGGAAGGAACCCAGCGCCTCACACCGTGCCCACCTAGTGGTCCACCGATGGGAAAATTTGGCAACAACACGAGCGCGCGCGAAGCGCGCGCGAGAAAAATTGACCCCTAGTGTTTTCCCCCCTGATCCCCCCCCAAAACAGGAGCGTCAACCCACCAAATCTCCAAAATCGAAAAGTTAGCGACAGGCCTGTGCTGGGAGACTTACTTTTCCATTCACTCTCGACGATCAAACCCCCCGTTTTCATAGCGAAGGGCGGCGTTAACGATTGCGATATTTTGATTACGTTAGCTTGACTTGCGTGAACTGCTTTCTCTTGCTGCAATGCCTGGGGTGGAGCGGGGTGGGGGCGTCGGAGCGTCTCTGTGCCAAGACTGTCGCAGCGCGTCGCCGAAGCTGCGGGAAGGAAGGTGTGCATTCTGTTCCAGGGTGGTCTCGCGAGCCTGAACAGTTTATTGTGTTTCGCAGACGCCCCACAGATGGCGCGGTGTGCACAGGACGTGGCATGCCTGACGTCTTCGTCTCTCCATCTATCTCCCTGGGGACCCTGAGGACCCTCTCTTGTGTGTGTCACAACTAATAGCGTGCTGTAATGCGACTGATGTGATTGCCTTTCGGGGGGGAGGGGGGACGCCCTAATAAAATTTGCCGCGAATTTCCCCGTGGAGCCGGTCACCAAACAATAAAGAGGAAAAAACACGAATCCCCGTGGCGTTGGGGGGGGGGGGGCGGGAGAGGGGAGCTGGGAGGCCATTCAAAGTCTCCCGGATGATCAACGCCGAAATGGCACGACGGCGGTTCAATCGTTGAAAGAGGTCTTCGCTACCGGAGGTGCAGATGTGGGCATACTGGTGGGTTTCCTCTTTGATAAAACCCTGTGCCTGGAATTTTGTCCAAAAAATATCACGTTTTCGCACAAGGCATAAAATGGTCAAAAAACCCGAAAATCGGGTTTGTAGGGTATATGTCCCCTGTCTGAAAATGCAAAATATGGCCCCGCAGGTGCCCCCAGAGTGATTTAAAATTGGAAAATCGACATTTTCCACCTACGGGAAATCCCCCAAAATAGGGGGTCCCCAGTCACGAACCCCAAAAAAATGTCCCGCGCGCCTCTAAGGCACTCTGGATTTTTATTATGTCATCCAGATGTCACATCTGGGTCCAGGAACACCGGTTTTTGGCCTCAGGAAGTCGAAAAATATGTGTGGAAATTTTTATTCCTGACCAGGATCCCCTAAAAGCCCGATTTCCCCTGTTTACACATGGGGGATTTCTTGCAACGCCCGCTCGTGTGCTGAGTGTGTTATCCGCGACGTGGATGCGGTCGCCCTCTTCCTCCCAGAAGCCACTGATCTTCCTCATCCAACTTCACCTCTGGATGTACGCGGCACGTGCTTGGGTTGTCCTGTCGCAGTGCATCAGAAGGTCCCCTGTGCACTGCTGCCCAAGCCATTTCGGCTGCACGGAATACGCCACGCAGAGTAACGTGGTATCGCGTGACCAGCTCGTGAGGCTTGTGCCCCGAATCGAATCGATAGGCTGCGAGCTGCATTGCCTCGGTCAGTTGATGTCCTTGTGTGTGCATTTTTGTGCACAACAGTCCCTTGGGTATCTGCAGCGCAGGTGCCTGCACTGGACCAGGACTCCTGATTTGCCTCTGGCACTTGTGATCGGAACGGATGCGGCGACATGCCACGGTGCCCATGAATAGCCATGCCGGCACGAAAGTACGTTCACGACGGTTGATTACCATTGCCGCACTCTGTCAGAACCAAGGGTCGCAGCTCACCTGAACGCCCACCAGGCCCCCCAACAGGGGGTGAAACCAAAGGGTCCCCCCTGGGGTTTTTTGACCCAAAATTTTCGAATTCGACATGTCCCCGGGATTTCCACTATGTCGCAGATTTCGACCATTGGGTCAAGAAAACCTAAAAATCTAGGGGGGAGGTGCTGAAGGATTGCACTGAAAATTTTATCTAACTCGGTCAAAATTCCAGGCACAGGGTTTAAGGATTACTGTAATCATCGAACTTTCTCATGAAGGCGGCAAACACCCCCCGACAGTCGGGGACTCAAGGATTCAATGGAGTGCCCAAGGAACTGAGGAGGCTGAAGGTCTAGCAGCAGATGCCACTCGGTGCGTGCTCCACTAAACAAAAAATCTTAATGGGTGTGTGTGTGGTGTCAACAGCGGATGCGGCACCAGAGCTCGCTCGGCGCGACCTGCACTAAACTAAAAAGGTTGAGTGTGTGAGTGTGTGTGATGGGTGCATTTTGTCCTTCAGAGGCGCTGAAGGTCTCCACAAGGCAATGCACTTCCGTGCCCTGCCTTGGGAAGAGGTCTCCATTTGGAGCAGGTCGGCCCTGAGGCGCACTCCTGCGCCAGTCTCCCGCATGGCGAAGGGGATGGGGGGTGGTGGTGGTGGTGGTGCAGTCTCGGGACTTCTAGTTTGCCACCTATCGGTAAACCCCGCTATGTGTGGCAGGACGGAGTTGCCCCCCCCCCCCCCCCAAACCGCTGCTACGTGTGCTGGGAGACTTGCTTTTCCATTCACGCTCGACGATCAAATACCCAAACTGAGTATAGCACTGGATCTCGGACACAACCTGCATCACAAGTGAAGGGATGTCAACATCACTTCTACTTCACCACACTCCACACAAGCCCACACACCCAACACAAACACAAACACAGATACACCTCTGCGACTCCTTCATCCTCCCCCCCCCCCCCCACCACTTCTTGGAAGGAGTGACCTTTGTCTCTCCAATCTACGCATTTTGCTCTCCCTGAGTAAGACAGTCCCTTGCCTTCTCCTCCTCCGCACCATGAGCTGCCCCCCGCCCCACCCCCTTGTGAGGGGGGATGGGGGATGCAGCGCGTCGCCAGGGCCGTCGGGACTGCAGCAGCAGGAACAGCCTCCCCAGCAGCAGGAGGCCATCATCCTTGAGGAGCCCAGGGTCGGCAGGGTCCACCCGACATATGTGCAGAACACAGGGGGGGGGGGGCGGACGTTCGTCACCCAGGAGATCACGAAGATAAACTCCGATGGCAGCAGCATGCTGCCCCGGATGATGGTGATCACCACACACTTTGCGGTGCAGATGACGAGGGGTACGAACCCGGTGGTGAAGCGGCTGCTCCCTCTGACGGACATCGAAAAGATCAACGTGGCTGACCGCAGGATTCACTTCCAAACCGATGGGAACAAGGGCATCCGGGACTGGCTCTTTGTCATGGGCAACAAAGGGTCACACTTCACCTCCTCCTGCCACGAGGTGCTCACCGCGATCGACAAGCTGCGGATGCTGCTGCTCGACATACCGCGTTCCCTCTTCCCCCTCGGGAGGTGCATTCGGGAGGGGGACGTGCAGCTTAAGAAAGGGCCCCGCAGCATGGAGCCCAAACAGCTTTTCGCTGCGTACGCCAAGAAGATATTACCGATGCCGACAAGGAAGCACATGCCAGGGGATCGGTGGCCAGAGCAGACTCCCCAGGAGCTGCAGCAGCAGGTGCTGGAGGACAAGTTGTTCCGCCCGCTTCACGGCGACCCACAGGTGTTCACGGTGGAGCTGGATGACCCGGGAGAGGACGGGGGGTACGCCTCCACCTTCCGTGAGCCACAGGAGGGGGTACGCATCATCGAGATCCGCCCCAACGGGCCCTACCACCGGGCTGGGGTTCCGTGCGGGGAGCTGACCCGTGTCGACGGGAGGCTCGTCATCACCGAGGCGGAGTTCTGGGATGAGCTGGACCGGCTGCGTTGCGAAGGGCGGACACGGTACACCGTGGAGGTGATTGCGGATCCCGAAGTTGCCCCTCTCCCACTTTACAAACCCCCGGTGGATCAGGAGGATGGCAGTGTGTGCACGGTGGAGCTGGATTCCCCGTCGAAATCCAGCTCCACCGTGGGCACCGAGGCGGAACTCGTTGATGAGCTGCGGCGGTACGCAAGGCGGACAGGGTACCCCGTGGGGCCCTCCGTCGCCCCTCTCCCCCTTTGCGAACCCTCGATGAAGATGGCCTCTACAGAGTTATTGTCCGCAAGGGGCACCGAGTCCACTGGGGGCAGCAGCCAGCAGGACCGGAGATCCATTGGTCGGGGTTCTGGGGTGCGGCGGAGGAACGGGCCTCGCAGCATGGTGTCAGAGCCTCGTGCTCCGGTGCAGCAGCCTTTCCGGATTCCGCGGCAGCAGATGTCGGTGGAGCTGGAGAATGCGGGGGAGCACAGGAGGTTTATCCCGCCGCCGTTTAAGCTGCGCCCTTTCCAGATGCCGGATGGCACGGTTTTCCGCCCGCTTCACGGCGACCCGCAGGTGTTCACGGTGGAGCTGGAGGATCCGGGGGAGCACGGGTGGTTTATCTTCGCCTTGCGTGAACCACGGGAGGGGGTACGCATCTTCCACGTCGACCCAAGTGGGCCCTACCACCGGGCTGGGGTTCCGTGCGGGCAGCTGACCCGTGTCGACGGGAGGCTCGTCAACACCGACACGGAACTCTGGGATATGCTGCGGCTGCTGCGGCGCGAAGGGCGGACACGGTACACCGTGGAGGTGATTGCAGATCCCCACATCACCTCTCGCCCTTTTCACAAGCCTGTGATGAATGTGCACTCTTGGTTGGAGGCCTTCTGCACAAAGGACATGGAGTCCATTGGGGGCAGCAGCCAGCAGCACCCTGAGGGGTTCCTCGCGGAGGAACACTTCCCCCTCGGGGGACCCACGATGTGGGATTCAGCGTAGGAACGGGCGTCGCAGCATGGAGCACGAACCCCGTGCTGCGGTGGTCATCAGCAGCAACTTTTCCAGCAGGTGCCGGAGGACAATCTGTTCCGCCCGCTTCACGGCGACCCACAGGTGTTGGTGGAGCTGGAGGACCCGAGGGAGGGCGGGGGGTTTATCTACGCCCGCCGTGACCCCAGGGGGGGTTACGCATCTTCGAGATGGCGCTGTCAGCGCGTCGCCGTCCCCCACATTTTCCCACATTTCAGCCGTCATCCCCCGCTTCTCTGGGCCCCCATATCGGGGGGTTTGCTGAGACCGTTTCTCTCATCATTCCAGCACACGACGTCTCCTTTTTTGTCTGTGTGATGCCAAACTATGGCAAAACGTGACCATGCAATGGCGTGGGTGGAATGTGCCACAGTGCTTTGTTCGTGCCATGTTATCCTCACGCACGGCACCATATCTCGCAGGAGTGTGAGTGTGGAAGCGTCAGTGCATCAAACTGGAGGGCAAACGTGCCGAGCGAGCACAGTGGCACCTTTTGATTTCTCGGTTTCCGTTCTGTTTCCCGCATCTGCCGAACTCACGTGATGAGGCGGTGGGCGGGGGAGAGATGTCTTCCCTGCATGCCCGTCCTTGTCTTGTGGGCGAGTGCCCCCTCAGAGGTTCCTTTCCAAAATCAACTCCCTTATTTCTGCGATACTTGCTTTCTCAAATCCAGCCTCCGTGTGACCCCTCCACCCCCACCCCCTCTGGGACGCACCGAAGGAGCTTCAACTCGTTGGATATCAACGAAGCAGCTGCAGGGTATCCGATTACACTGTGGTCACCTCCCACCCCCCCTCCCCGCTTGGCGCAGGCATGACAAAACAAAAAGTGAAAGAAAACAGAAAATTGATAATCAAAACACACTTCTTTTTCAAGCTCGCGAACGGTCTGCGGTACCAAGCCTCAGGGATTCAGCAACCCTGCCATGCACAGCTGGAGGTAGTGACTTCCTGATTTTTGAGCAGTTTTGAACGTGGTCGAGAACAGTGTTTGTCTTTGAACTTAGTTGTCTCTTTCATCCACCCCCTCCCCGTAACTTCTCTCAGGGGGTCTTCGCTGGTCGGTATTCTTCGTCAATCTTCGTCAGTTTTCAGCCAATTCACAGGAACTGCACCAGAAATGCACTGACGATCGCCCCGTAGTGAAGACCCCCCAATCCCCCCAGCCTTCTTTTGTTGTAGCACCCCCCCTTTCTGCGCATCTCTGTTTTCAACGAACAAGCTGACATGCAACTGGAATGTCGCCTGAAAACGTCACATCACGTCACATAGGGGTGACATGAACCTGTCTACAATGATAGCGCTGGTTTGCACATACATGAGTCCCTTGACCTCTCGTAATGAGAACCAAAGAACGTTCATCCCAGCCTACACTTGCCCACACAGTACAACACCACAACACACCACAGGCCGAATAAAACACTGAATCTCAGACACAACATGTACAACGAGTGAAGAGAGATCATCATCTTCCTTCTACTTCTATTTTCAAAAAAAAACCCCTCCCTTTCTGTGCATGAGTATGACTCAGGAGGGCGCACAGCTTTCGGTGCCTCAATACGTCGCGGCAGTACCTCCCCATCCCTCCCCCCCTTGTGTTTCTGACAGTGCCTCTGCTTTGGAGTGGCCCCCGCTGGTTTCAGAAAGAGTTACCAAAACCACCACACACACACACCCCATACAGGCATTGAGTGCGCTGCACGCACACACACAGCAGGGGTCGGGTGGGGTGGGGGTGGGTGTGTCGCGGCCTGCGGCCTCATCATGACAGAGGCCGATGCGAGAGAGGTGAAGCGCCCTGTGTGGCAGGAGGACAGGGTGTGGGCGCAGTGCGGGGAGGCTGGGTGTGGGATAAAGTTCGGCTTTACCGTGCGGAAGCATCACTGCCGTGCATGCGGGTACGTCTTCTGCCACGACCACACCAAGGAGCGCATCCCTTTGCCTGAGATCGGCTACAAGGACTCTGTCCGGGTTTGCTACACCTGCTACGACAAATACGCACCACCCGGTGCAAAACGGGTGCCCCGGTGATCCCCCTTTCCTTTGGTTTGCCGCTTCCCCACCGCTGTTCGCCCACGACTCCGCCGTCCCCCCCTCCCCCCACCACCTGACACTGCCATGCCCGCATGGCTGGACGGGTGGGCTGCGGGCTGGCAAGGGATGTGTGTGGCGGTGTGGTGGGGCGACGCACAGAGGGAGAGGGGTGTGGGTGGGTTTTTCCTTCGCGGGGTGCTCACACTTTAAGGCTGCGAGGGGGGGGGGGGCGAGGCCTTCTGGGGTTGTTCCGGTTATGGGGGTGGGTGGGTGGGGGGGCGTGTTTGTTTTGTTTTGTTTTTGGCGGAACAACAACGTGGTTTATGCTAACTCAAGTGGCTCGTGGCAGCGTTCGGTATTCTGTAAGCATGCGCTAGCAGGCACTGTTCGGACACACAAAGAACGCAACTCCAAGTGTGTGTTTTCTTGGTGTAGTTCACTCTTTTTTGTGAGGTAGCACACCAACCTGTTTCTAGTCTCAGGTCACAGTAAAAAAGACTGTTGCCACTGCACGCATGTACACTAATCCAGGCACAGATGCGGACAAGCAAAACCTGGCCAGGTGTCCTGTTGTGGTACACATGATACATTCCCTGTCCTCCCCTCCCACCCCACTTGGGTGGCAACGATATAGCTTTTTCTGCAGGTCGCATTTCCACATCCCACGCGTAGGCAGCGCCTGCCCCCTTCGACCCCTCCAAGCTCTGGGTTTTAGACGACCCTCAGCACAGCACGTCACGAAAATATCACAGACAACGAGAATAGAGGCGACACAAAGGGCAGGAGAGCCTGAAGCAGCCGTAAGGGACATCGCCAACAATACTCCAAAATCGCTCAAAAAGTGCACATCGTGACATCCACGGCCAGAAGTCGGACCCGAAGCAGCGTATCACCGGACCCGGTGTGACCGGGAGGTTGCTCAGAGCACGGCCAGTAAAATCGTTGTGAAATCGTGTGTGCCACCGTGTGGCCAGAATAACACGAAACAGCAGTACCTGTCACCAGGGGGGGGGGGGGGGGGGGCGCTGCGAACACGGCCAAAATCAGTTCAACATACGCCGTGTGTGTGTTTTTGGCAACTTTTGTTGGCCAAAGAAGGGGTATGGTGGCGTGCTCCCAATCGCCTCACGCACCACGGCTCCCTTCACCACCTCTCTGCTTGGCAGCCGAAACTGTTCCTCCCCCCCCCCTCCCCCCTGCCCTCCTCTTTCTCCCCCCCCCCCCCCCCACCCCGTGTTATGGGGTTGCTGAAACAACATAAAGTGGCCCGCGTGTCGCACTGCCCCGGTTCTCGACACAGCTTCTGATGCCCGGGGACTGGGTGGGGTGGGCGGTGGGAGGCACAGGTGCTTTCGCTCTGTGTGTCGAAACTGCGTCACTGTTTTTTTTTCGGCGTAGCCAACCGGGGAAACTTTCTGTGCCTTTAGCTGGATCGTGCGTCCCCACATCACTTCATCAGACCGGGGTGTGGTGTACACAAAGAGTGGGGTCTGCGTTCCAACAAAACAACTTTCGGCAGTAATTGATTTATTGTCTCGTTTTGCTGTCACTTTACGATCCAGCGGGGGCACAGATAGTTTTTTTTTGTGCGCTCAACAAAAAGTAGTCCGGAACTGTTCTCCCACAGTTGCTGGACAGGGTGTCTATAATAAAGCGAAAGGAGTACGATTTGCCGCCTATTTCTTGTGTGAGACACAGCACAGCACAGCACAGCACGGCACAGCTCACCTTTGTTTCTCAGTCTTTTCTGGGTTCTACAAATGAGCGAATGGCACCAGCCCCCACGACTACCCCCGTCCCCATTCCTCCTGAACATTTATCTAAGAAATGTAGGGGTCCTCGCGATAGCACCAAAGCGGTGCGTTTTTGGTGCATTTCTCCCACTCTGATTTGGCAAATCCAAATCATGTGTTCCGGACAAACACCGTTGAAATTCAACCGAAGCACCTCCTAAACCACCGCCCAACTTGAGGGAAATGAAGCGCATCTCCTCCTATTTTATAGGAAGAGGTTCGCTGGTGAAAAGTCCGACAATCGTCTCGACTAGCTGTACTCTAATCGTTCAAAGTCGATATATCGCGAAGACCCCCCCCCCCCATACTGCAGGAAACAGATCCACCTCGCACTTTTCAAACTGCCACCTCTCATCGGCCTGTCTGTTTCCTTTTTTTGCACAGTTTCTGTGCGTCAGTCTATTTGCAAGCTTTTCTTCAGACAACCCCCTTCCCCTCTTCCCCCATCTCCTCCACCTCCACCCCCCCCCCCCTCCTTGTCCCCTGCGCAGTGAAGCTGGAGGAGGGTTTTGGGGGACCACTAAGTTCTTGTGTGACGGTGCCAAGTCTTCTCAAACACAGGGAGATCCCTTGATCTGATCTGGCTAAGATCCGTGGGTTGCCATCGCCTCAACCCATGCACCTGACTCCCACCCCCCCCCCCCCACCACCACCGCCACCGCCACCACCCCACGGGCGTCTGATGGATCCTGCTTGTGTTCTCTCTGATTCGGTTCAGTTCGTCCTTTGTCTTTCCTGCCTGTTGTGGCCCGGGTGGGGAGGGGGGGGGGGGTGTGCAACTCGCAGTGCAATCGCCGTGCGATGGGGTGAAGGGGATGGGGATGGATGGCCTGCAGATGCAGATGCCCTGCACACAGTGCAGGGGAGGTGGTGATCACATCAAGAGCACCAGTGCTCAGGTGTGTTCTGCACCGCAACGAAAAATAATCACGTGTGTGTGAGTGTGTGAGTGTGAAATACGCACTCAGCGGGTATTCCTGCTATGGAGGGGGGTTTGATGACATGTGTGTCACTGGCCTGACGTGGCGGGGTGTGAGAGGGAAAGCCCCCCTCTCAAAGTAAGCAGGCCCCGAGAACCACCAAGCAGGCGAATCGGGGAGGTTGGCATGACTACCCAGTGCCTTTGCACCCCCCCCCCTGTGGGCTCAGCAAGCGAACCTCTCTCGTCGTGCAAAAGGGGGGGGGGGTGTTCTCGTCATAGGGATTGGTCGCTCTTTCATGGCATACACATTTTTTTCGTGGCGTCTTTCAGTAACGGGTGTGAACGGGTAGAGGTTGTGCAGAGGGGGTGGATCTGACAGCCCAGGCAGGGCTGGGTTCGCACTCTCCCCCGGAAAACAGACAAAAAAAATGCGATACAGGCTGGGAAAAGGCAGCCGAGCAGAGTCAAAAAAAATGCAATGCCCAGTGGGCAGCTGGGAGGCTGGCGGTGTGGCTGCTGGGCATGCTGTGATGGCACAGGGTGCCGGGTGCTGAAACGAAAATACGAAGAGGCTGGACCCCCCTCAGCCCACTCACCCACCCCCCGCACACCCCATCGCTGCGCTTTGCATGGTTGGGCAAAGGACTCATGTCAGTTGGGCCGGTCATGTTGTTTGGGGCGATAGATATGTGCGATCATTCCTGAAGCGGTTAGCCTTGATGTAATGCACTACTTTGTTGTGTGTTGAAACACCTGTGAAGACTCCGGGTCTGCATTGGAACAGCTTCCTTCGCTGGAACTGCAGCTCTCAAAGGGAACTCTGCACGCCGAAGATTCTCAATGGATTTCCCATCACACCCCCATCACACACCAAACACAAAACACCACACAACACGCACCCTGCAGGAACACACAAAGGACCGCTTTCACACCGATAGCGATACAAATCCGAGAGACAAAAAAGCACTTGTCCCAACCGCTTTATTTATTCCTTGTGACGAGAGGGTCCAGACCGCTCTCATCTTTGTGCCTGTGGGTGACTCTCCCACCTTCTTCAACAATTCCGCTTTCCCAGGGATGCGCAAAGGCTGGTCTGGCTGCACTCACTCGTAAAGACCAGCTCCGCACCCCGTCCGTGATGTGGGCCCTGGTTGTTGCTTCTCTGCTCATCCCCACCGTGTCCGCACTGACGGATGCCGACCGTCAGGCCGCCGCCCTGCAGTCCCTCGGTGAGGTCGCCCCTATCGATGACACCACCATCACCCCCGCGCGTGTGATCTGGTGCACCCGCGACCCCCACTGCCGCTACTTCACCGACCGCGACGCGACATGCAACACCGACACCAACACCTGCAACTGCGGCCCGTCCTTCAAGGGGCCTATCTGCAGCCCCGCCGGCCTGGGCCGCTTCCGCATCTTCGTGATCATCTACTTCGCACGGGGTATCTGCAGCCAGGCCGCGGCAGGGTCCCTGGCACAGTCCTCCATGAAGTCGACCTTCAACAGCGCCACCACGCGCCCTGGGGAGGGTGTCGAGCTGTTTGAGCTGTTCTGCGGGTCGATCGTCACGATGACCCAGATGAAGCTGCAGGTGGATGAGGCCGAGACCTCGATGCAGGCCACGGCGCAGGCTGTCTCGATGGTCGCCGAGGCGAACCAGGCCTTCGGCTACGAGGAGGGCAACTCGGGGATCGAGATCGTGGTGCAGCCCCTCACCCTCCAGGAGACGGTGGTGATCCGCACCGAGGGGTGCGACCGCCACGCTGACGACTCCTACGAGGCGCCCAACGGCCTCTGCTACGTCGCGACGTGCGACAACGGCTACCAGCGTGAGCTGAAGACGGACGAAGAGGGCCGTGAGTGGCACGTCTGTGAGGAGAGCGCTGTTGTTCCTGTGACAGCGCCTTCAGGGCAGTCCTCGCTGCTCCCCGGGTCGGGTGTGACTGACCTGCAGTGGGCTGCCATCTTCGTGGGGATCCTCATCCTGCTGCTGCTGATCTGCCTCCTGATGTGGTTCTTCTGCGTGCGCGAGAACGACGACGACGAGGAGTGCGACAACAACGAGCCCTTCAACGGCTCGAGCTTCCAGAGCGGCTACAACGAGACTTACAAGGAGGACAACGCCAACGCACCGTTCGGGAACACCGCCAATGACACAGAGACCCAGATTCCCAACTGCCCCTTCGCGCCCGACTCCTCCTCCGGCAACTCGGCCCGGCAAAGCCACGAGCGTCTCGAGCTTTAAAAGGTCCCGGCCGGGGTAAAAATAGGGGGTGAAACCACACATAGCACACACACGCACACAGCACCTCTTCCGAATTCGCTCCCTTCCAATCAAAAAGAAAATCCCCACGCCCCCCGGTTCGATGCCGCTCGACCCCACCCACCCAGCCACCCACGCCCCATTAGCCCCCCCCGCAAATCGCCCCAGGGCGGTAGCCCTGTGCAGCATGCAAGGCGGCGAAGGGGGGGGCCGGGGTTGTGGTGCAGGGGTGTGGTGGCGGGCGCGGCAGCGGCGGCTGTGGGGTAGCGAAGCATGGATAGAGGGTGCGGGCGGGTGTTGCGTTGTGGTTTTACACGGGGTTCAAAAACCAACAGAGGGGGGGGGGGGGGTGTTGATGGTTTCTTGGGAGTTGGGGGGGGAGGCGCAATGGGTGTGTTGCCTCCCTTTCTTGTATTCTGTTCTGGGGTCGGTGACAGTTGTGGTCTTGCTCAGTCGGTGTGCAGTCTTGTCCCAGATTATTGCTTCTGTCTGGCTTGCTGTGCCGAATCGAATTCGAAACTCAAGAAAAGGGGGTCTTCGCTACGGGGTGATCGTCAGTGCATTTTGGTGCATTTCCTGTTGAATTGGCTGAAAACTGACGAAGTTTGTCGAAGTTTGTCGACCAGCGAAGACCCCCAAACACGCGGAAAATGATAGGTCTCTCGAGCGCAAAAGATGGTGTCTGAAGCGGGAATCTTTGCTGGAAATGAATGAACAAAAGAGATAGTCGATGTAGTGAGAATGCACCAGCTGGTGGCGCACGTGCGTTGCGACCACCCGTCGTTTTTGATCCGATTCTGTCTATGCGGATTGCCGTCCCTTGATGCGTGCGCGCGTCCGGCGGTGTACGTCATGACTTTATCGCCCCCACCACACACACACCCCCTCGGCTTTTTCGCAAGAAAAGGCTACCCCACCAAAACACCACTGATACCATCCCCGTGCCATCCCCCTAACCCCCTCTTTCTTCCACTCTGGCTCTCTCTGTTGATCTCTCTCAGCCGATAAATATTATCTCTCTCGATTATTTATCATCTCGATGCCAGCCAATAGCATATCGTACCAACACAACTTCACCCCCCCATCCACTAGCAACGCGAAGTGGAGCCGACGGGGGATGCTGTGTATGGTTGGCAGAGCCGAAGCAAGCTTAAAACAAAATACTCCACTGGTATCCCCTCCACCACCACCTGTCACTTCTCCTTTCGCACCCCCTCTCCCGTCCCTGCAGGAAGAACGCAAAGAAACAAAAGCAACACGGGTTATTTGCTCTGTGAGAAGTCTGGCAGAAGTATAAGAAAAATATGGCACGATTTGGCATTTTGCACAGACAGGTCGTTTGTTGCATGTCAAAATTTGCAAAATCCTGCACTGATGCCGCGCAAATATTGTATATGCCCAACCGTGGCAATGCAAAGGAAAATATTCAAATCGTTCAAAATAAACAATGGCTTGCCTGCAGGGGACGGGGTGGGGAGTGTGTCAAATGGGGGCAGATCGATCCTCGCTTGTGCTGCGAGGGTGAAGACTTAAAAAAAATACAACAAAAGGTGTGGATGGATTCGGGACACGGAGCAGCTCACCAGCGGCACGCTGTCAAATCAAGTTGTGAGAGAGGGAGAATGTGGAAAAAAAAATAATGGAGAGCGGATGCGATTGGGGGAAAGGGCATGGGGGAGTGAGTGTTTCGATGGATTCCCTATCCCCCCCCCCCCCCCCCCCGGGGCCCCCCCCCCTCCCAGCACTACCACCACCACCATCACCAAGAAGAGGAAGTGAAGAGGGGGGAAGGGGGGGGGGGGAGACTTTGCTCTGAGAATGCAGAAAGTGAGATAGGGTCCTAAGGCTGTGATGCGACTCGCTGACACAGTTTAGCAAAGAGAGAGCTACGTGGGGGGGGGGGGGGGGGGGGGGCGGGAGTGGTTGGTTGGTTGGTTGGTGGTGACAGGTGCCCTCTTCCACGTCATCACTCATGAGATTATTTTCCTCGTGAGGGTTCCGGGGAGGCCAGTGGGGTGGGGTGGGGTGGGGGTGGGGTGACAGGTAAGAGGGGGGGGGGGTGTGTGTGGGGCGTGTTGTTGATTATTCTATCCGTTCCGAAAAACTGGTTCCAAAATCATCCTTCTCCCTCTCTCCGTTTCCTTGTTCTCCATCCCCCCCCCCTCCCCCCCTCCCCCCCCCACCCGAGGCAGTGAAACAGGATCATGGCATTCTCACCACCGTTCACCTTTCCCCCCCTCTTCTCTCCCCAACAAAAATCAAAATTCAAAAACGGGCTCGATTGGAGATCCGTCAAAAGCACATCAAACAAAACACCAAAAAACCAACAAACAAAAACACACAAAAAAAACCAAAAAAAAGGACTGAGTATACTCAACATCTGCGTGATCGTATGTTATTTTTTACACCCACACAAACACCCCCCCCCCGCAAACCTTCCGTTCCGTTTCTTCTTGATTGCCTTGTGTCCATTTTCCTTGTTTTCGTCTGCCTCACCCCCACACCCCCCTCCCACACCCGCCACACATTCTCATTGAATGGTGTCCTTCTGTGTTTCTATAAGACTGTTGGTTATTTTCTTCTTCTTACCACCACCACCCCCTCCCCCCCCCCCCAGTGGCTGGCTTAACGCTGGGGTACTGTAAGCAGGGGGCTGGCCGGGGGGGGGGCTCCCCGCGGGCTGAGGTCAGGCTGGCGACCCAGGTTTTCAGGGTGACAGCAGGATTTCCTCGAAATTTTGGGTGACCCCCACCCTGGTCGGGGGGGGGGGGTCCCTCGCAAAGTGGGGGACAGGGGGGGGGTACACTGGCTACCTCCCGCACCTGTAGGAAAGGACCCCCCCCCCTTGTACCTGTACAGGGGGGGGGGTACTTTTACCCAATTGGCATTTCCCAGTAAGTGGTGTCAATAGGCACCCCATGGCCAAAATGACCCCACCACAATCCGCACGGATCCCAAATATCCCAAAGAACGGGTTTTTGGAAAATCCGAGGGGGGGTCCCGCTGGGTGGGTAGGTGGGGTGTGGGCTGGTGAAGGTGGCTGCCTCCCAGCCACCTTCACCCATGACCAGTCCCTGAACCAGACCCACGTTTCATGGGCGAAATTTGGCTCGTACACCACCAAAGTGACCCCACTGTGATCCGCACAAATTCCAAACGTTCAAAAGAACGGGGTTTTAGAACACCCGAGGAGGGGGTCCCACTGGGTGGGTGGGGTGGGGTGTGACCTGGGTGGGGTGTGATCTGACTGCCTCCCAGCCACGCTGACCAGCCCCTGAACTAGACCCGTGTTGCATGGGTGATGCTTGGCTCGCACACCACCAAAGTGACCCCACTGTGATCCGCACAAATTCCAAACGTTCAAAAGAAAGGGGTTTTGGAACACCCGTGGAGGGGGTCCCGCTGGGTGGGTGGGTGTGGCTGCCTCCCAGTCACATTCCCTTAGGACCAGCCCCTGAACCAGAGGCACATTTCATGGACGGTGTTTGGCTCCTAGACCCACAAAGTGACCCCACTACGATCCGCAAAAGTTCCAAACGTTCAGAAGAACGGGGTTTTGGAATACCCGAGGAGGGGGTCCCGCTGGGTGGGTGGGCTGGTGTGGCTGCCTCCCAGTCACATCCTCCTGGGGCCAGCCTCCTATGACCAGACCCTGAATCAGACCCACATTTCATGGGTGAAGCTTGACACCTCGACCCACAGTGTGACCCCACTACGATCCGCACAGATTCCAAATAGTCAAAAGAAAGGGGTTTCGGAACACCCGAGGAGGGGGTCCCGCTGATTTTGGGTCACTTTCGGGTGATGTCAGGTACCTGGAGTGACCGCAGGTAGCCCATTTTCAGGGTGGGAGCCCTACTCGTACGTCACCCAGATTCAGCCCAAACCGTGCACCTCGGGTGCACGGTCGCCGGCAGCGCGCGGGCACCCGGAAACAGGCCGCATTTGCGCGCGCTGCCTGCACCCTGCACGCCAGCCCCCCCCCCCCCCCCCCTTTCCCCTTCCCCATTTCTTTGTGGGTGTGTACTTTCTTTGATTGCACCTCCAAAAAACAATGGATTCTTGATTATTGCTTTCCTATATCCGTGCTCCTCAACCCCCCTCATCCCCCACACCCCTTGACTCGTATCTTTCCCCATCCCCTCCCCACCCCCCCCCCCCCCACCCCCCCGATTTCTCATGCGCTGTCGTTTCCTCCTGTGTGTATTTATTTCGTTAGGAACATCTTTTCCCTTTCTTTCGACTTTCTATGATCTCAACAAAAAAAAACACTGCCTGTTATCACCCTCTACCCCACCCCCCCTTAACGCCTCCTCACCCCCTCCTCCTCCTCCTCATTCTCCCCTATCTCTGAAGGTGGACTATCATCCGCCACAACCCCCATTCCCCCGGTGGGTCTGGTCTGTGTGGAAAGGTGGAAGAAAAGGGGGGATGGGACGGTCGGGTGTGTGGGAGGGGAGAGGGCCTTGCTGGACCGGAGGAGGGGCGGGGAAGGAGAGGGTGTGTCTTGTGTGTGTGTGTGTGTGTGTGTGTGTGTGTGTGTGTGTGTTGATCACTTTTTAGGTGGGTTAACCCTGCACGGGTCCTAGCCCACCCCTGTGTGTGTGTGTGTGTGTGTGTGTGACCCCCTTTATTTGTGTCTTTTTCCACGCCAATATATTTCGCCCTTTGTGCTGGAGCTTTGACAAAAAAAAATTAGCACACACGCAGACACACCCCTTTCCCCCCACCCCCGAATCGGTCTCGCTTTTTTGTTGCCCCTCCCCCCTCCTCCTCCTCCACCCCCCGCTCTCTGACTTCATCCCGTCATGTTTCCCCCCTTTTGCCACCTTCACAGACGCCCACACCTATATTTTTTTAGGATTTTTTTGACACTTTTCTTGCAAGTTTCGTGGAAGGGAAGGGAAAGAGAGAGAGAGACTTTCGGTTTGCCTTGTCTCTTCTTGAGATTGTCACTCCCCATCCCCCCCCTCCCTCTCCTCCTCCGCTTACCCAACCCAAGTAACCCCCAAATCACAGGCCAGTTTCCAACTCCCGCCTCAACCGGCTGGAGAGTGTAGAGAAAAAAATCAGCACATACACACAGTGCTTCCCCGGAAATCGCGTTGCTTGAGGGGTGTCGGGAGACTTGTCTTGCCTTCACATTCACCAACCACCACCACCACCACCACCCCCCCCTTCGCAGACAGATTTTCTTCCCCTTTACGACCCCCATTAAACCCCCCCCCCCCCTCCGCCCCCCCTGCGCTACTACCCTGACCCCCCCCCCGACCCCGTTACCCAAGTTCAGCCAAAACACGCGGGTGGTGGTTTGCTATACCTGATACCATGTTGTGTGGCAAGATATTTATCGGCTGTGGATTGCATGACGGTTTCCGATCTTGCCATGCCACCGTGGTATGCAGGGCAACGCAAATCAGCGCCGGCGTGGGGCGGGTTGAATCGGCACAGGGCTGCATGGTACCCCCCACGGTAGCCCCCCCCCCTTCCCCACCCCCAATCCATTTTTCTAAAAAAAAAGTTCTCTTGTGGAGCTGGGTAGATTCCTGTTTCCCCCTCATATCCTGCACTCCCCCCCCCCCTTCCCACCTCCTCCTCGCACCCCCCCCCCCCCCCCGTAGGGGCTATAGTTGATCAGGGACGCCTCCTGGTAGCGGTCCGCGGACCCCACATTTTTTCCCAACAGAAAAGTATCAGGAAAATGACTGTGTCACTATACCCCTCCCCCCCCCTTACCCCCCCCGCCCTTCATTCAAATAGTGTTTCAGGATCAAACAGAAGACAAAGCAGAGATGGTATCAAGAACGAATGCCATTCCCTCCCCTGTCTCCTCTTCCCCCCCCCCTTTCCCTCTCAGCCTCAGCCCAGCCCAAGGGGCTGTGCTGTCAATGCTGAGGGGATTCAAAGGAGGTTTTTTTGAGTTTCACGTCGTCCACCCCCCCCCCCCCCCACACGCGCTTTCATTCTGCAGACAGGACAATGTGTTCTTCTGGCAAGGGGAGGAAAGGGAAGGGTGTGTGGGCAGGGGGGGGGGGGTTTCCCCGACCTGATCTCTCCCCATCCCGCTCATTCCCGCCTTCTACTCCCTGCCTGATTTAATGCCTGCTGGAATATCAAGTGTCCAGCAAAAAAAATAATATTGGTCGTGTTTTTCGCTTTCTGACCAGCCGTGGGCAGCGAGGCTTGTCCCCGCCCCCCAGCTGATTGCCGATATTGCTTTGGAGCATGGAATGACGCCAAAAGCTCCTCAATTTATTTTCCGCTTGTGCGCACAGTAGCGAATTGGCCAAGCCTTCTTTCGTGAGCCCCTTTCCCCCCCCCCCTCTTTTTTCTCGTTAGCATTTTTTTCTGCCAGAACCGCCTACCTTTTTTCTGCACTTCTGTGCGAAGTGCTACTCGATCTTTGTTTTCTCTTCACAGCCGTCTTCTACTGCATCCTTCTCTTCTGTCTATGAGTGGACCTTGCTCCCCTCGAAAAAATGGATAAGAACGCTACCGGCCCTGCGTACAGCACCTTCATTTCATATAGCCCCCCGTGGGCTGGCTCAAGCTGCCACGGTTGCCAAGTCCTGGGTAAGACGTTAAACTGCCTGGGGGGGCCGTCCCCGGACCATGACGGGTGCCTGCACCAGGAGTCTAGCACGGCCGTGGTCCAGGGCATGACCGAAAACTGCTTGGGTAACGAGGCTCCCCAGACCAGGATGGGTGGAGACACCCGGAGTCTAAATAGTCACACCACGTCAGGCCAGACCTTCGCATTGCACTCCGCGAAGACTGCCACACAGCCGCGGGGCAGGTGTGCAGCCTGTGGAAAACCTCGTACAGAAAAGACTGTAAGGGACGACAGCCCCGCCGAGGCGATACAGCGCCAGACGCGGCCCGAGTTTCTGGAGACCGACCGGGGAACTGGTTCGTCTTCAGGATAAGCGCCTCACAGAGGACTGATCCTCACCTGTGTGATCCGTGAACCTCAGCCCCATGGTGCTGGAGTGGAGCGGGTGCCTCGACCTCTTTTCGGGTTTTTTTCTATTTCTTTATTTTCTTTTGGGTGCGTCCACCAAAGAAAACGTGGCCACCCACTCGCAGAGGCTCCCGAAAGCTCCAGCATCAGCTCGAGGTTCATGGAGTAGATCGGTGTCTCCAGAAGAAGGGGATGTCCGGTCGAAGAAGACAAACGACGAAGACAACCACACAGGCCGCACAAAAAAAAAGCTGTTTGTGCGCTGTGGCTGTGTTTCTTCCATCTACCCATCTTTTTTCAATCATCATGCAGACCAAACAAAATCCAGGGAAAGAAAATGCCGTTCAAAAGAAAGCCTCTTTCAAAGATCCCCCCCCCCCTTTTTGTTTTTATCTCTATCAGAGAACATCAGCGCTATCCAAGAAGAGAGGTTTATGTCGGTGTTGTTCAGTGGATGCCACATCAAGAGCAATCTGCTCGGTATGGCCTGCCCTGTTACAAACATGGCGCGGTGTCGGAAAGAAATACTTGCAGCGTGACCGCGTGGTGCGTGAGTACTGCGCGGTCCCCCGGGTTAATTTCCGACAAGAAGACATCATGGCACTTATTGACAAAACAAAGTCGATGACGAATCAACAAACCAATTCAACAACACCTGAGTCGCTGACGCACTCTGCGCCTCCTTGTTGCATTCACAATACCATTATTCTTCGCACGCCAAAATAGTTTTTTGTTTTGGCACCCCGCATTCCAAAAGAAAGCCGACACGCCAGCCACATCGATTCAGCGGTGGAATTTCTAATCACAAAATGGGGTGTTTCGGAGGGGGGCTTCTTGCTACCAGTCACAGCTCGCCAGTCAGTGAGAGAGGGAAATGGGCTATTGCCCTCTTTTTCTCACTCAGTCACATCTGGTAGCGAAGGCCCCCTAAGACAAATCGCATTTGTATCATGTATGCCTATTCGCCAACACGTGAACAGAGGGCTGGTGGATGGAGAGTGACTGGTGACGCTCTGGAGAGGGAAGGTGCGGTGGTGTGCGAGGCATGGGTGGTTCTGGGGCTGGGGACAGAGAGCGATGGGGAGCGGGGGATGGGGTGTATGTGTGTGTGTGTGCCGTCTGTCTGTGAGGGAATGGGGGGTCCGGTGGTCTGAAGAAGAAGGCGAGATTTACCCCCCCTTTTTCTTCTCCCACCTCCCCCACCCCCTCACTTTCAACAACACCACTGCCACTGCCCTTCCCCCCCCCCCCCTCTCCATCCCTCCCCCCACCCCCACCCCACAACGCCTTCCTTGCCTCGCACACACACTGATACAACGCATCTGACCTGCATCTGCATCTGCCTCTTGCTCTCCCCTTACCCCTTTCACACGGATCTGTCCCGTCTCATCGTCCATCGGATTGCCCTTTCTGTTCTGTTGGCAGTGCGCTGAAGTCTTACCGTGCTACGCAGATGCATCATCCGAGGGCACTTTGTGTCTATTCTTGGATAGATTGTGCCAGGGCCGGTCCACACCGGTTTTTTGCGCGATGGCAATGACATTTTCGACACAAGCGGTTCCAAAGATCCTTACTGTTCAGCCAAAAAAAACCGCTAATGTTATTGACTGCGTCCCTCAGCAATGCACCGTAGTAAGACAGTGTGCCAGCATGATCCTACCTTTGTGTGATCTGATCCTCCCGATGCAATGGGAACACCCACGATGAGGTGGGTGCGTGGTGTGCCTAGGCATTTTTGGCCAGGGAACGGCAAATACCCCCCTCTCCCCCCCCCTCCCCACCTGTGCTGTGATCACAGAATTCATTTCAATACCGCCTCCAATGACCTCCCCACTCCCCACTCCCCTCCTGTCGCCCCAACACCACCGTGGAGCGTGTGGGCTGATTCGTTGGACTTCTCCGAGTCAGCTGTGCCACCCTCTCTTCTAACCCAGAGGCTCTGGGACAAGCTCAAAAAAAATGAAGAGATCTCTCTCCTATTCAATCAGGAGGACTGGGCTCGCGGGAGGTGGTTGGGGAAAATGGTTTTTAATCTTTCTGAGTGATGGGTGTTTCACCACCACACCCGGGTGGTTTTCTGCAGCACCTCCTCGGGTCGTGGCGTTGTTTGCTTTGTCGATGCCGAAAAAAAATAACAGCAGATGGGGGCCCTCGCTACCAAGTGTGACTGAGTGAGAAAAAGTGAGAAGTCAGCCATGTTTGGCTGACAACTGACGACTCGTGACTCACAGTGACTCGTAGCGAGGGCCCCCGATAATAAAAAAACAAACAAAAAAATCGCCGTTCCGGATCATCCCCCCCTCCCCTACTGTGCAAAGGCCCGTCTGGCCATGCGGTAGCCCGCCTCCCTCCTTCCCTCCCGACACGGCGACACCCCACACCATGGTATCGATCATCCCATCCCCCTCCCACCCAGGGTTCAAAAATACGCGTATTAAACGTATTATACGTATTCGTATTAATACGTATTAATACGAATACGTGGGGGGTATTTTCCTGAAATACGTGGGTTTTTGGTTCAGCCCCCTTTCCCTCCTTGAGTTGCGCTGTAGACCCCCTCATGGGCTCGCAACCTGTCGGCTGCAGAGGCCGGACCCGCGCTATTAAGAGCACGGAGCAACCATGTGTCGGGCGGAGCTGAAATGGGGCAGTCGTAATCACGAGAGAGGCCCTGCAAACCCGGCCTTCCTGCACCTGAAGGGTACCCGCAACGCCAGGTTGAGGCGTACACCGACCCTGCGCCCTCCCCAGGTGGTAGAACAGGCGAAATCACATCAACTGAGTGGCGATACCTGGTCAACTGAGTGCTTGTATGTGGGGCAGATCGCACCGGCTGGGCACTGTGTCAGCCAAGGAGACGAAGACAAAGGATCGTGACCGATCCCATCTTGGATCGTCTGTGTCCGTCAGTTCGAGTGTGGCGTCGTCATGGACGGCGTCTGAGGTTCAAACACACTGGAGAAGCACAAACTCACAACGAATATGTGCTTCCCGCAGCGCGTCAACATGTTCTGCACATATCGCGATCCCGGAGGAACCCCATCTCCACCCCAAAAACCTCACAAAACAGACACCGGAAGGGAAAATACCCCAAACCACTGAGGGAAAGAGGGGTCGCCAAAACCACGCGTATTACACGTATTCGACGTATTAATACGTATTCGTATTAATACGCATTAATACGAATACGTGGGGTGTCAGACGCGTATTCTTGATCCCTGCCTCCCACCCCCCCCAGCAAAAAAAAATACCACCCTGTCTTTCCTCTAAAATACTCAACACCCTCCTCTTGTCCCACGCACCCCTCTGTCGTTGTAGGGTCAGCCTTTTTCTCTCTTCTCCTCCCCACACCTGCCCCCTCCTGAGCACATTTAGTTACGATATGGATCTGCTCACCCAAGTGCTCAAAATGGCGCCGGCCATTGGGCCGAGGGAGGTGTGGGTTGCGGGGGGGGGGGGTGGATTGTGTGGGTGGGCGTGGTTTTTCACTTGTCATATGCACCGGAAAATGAATCAAAAAAATCTGTGTGTGTGTGTGTGTGTGTGTGTGTGTGTGTGTGTGCGCGCGTCAGTTTCGTGCGGTAGTTATTGTTCTGCCTTTCGCCTTTCGCCTTTATCGCCTTTCCCCTTCCCCCTTATTGGCTCGTATCTACCCGTCCTCCCCACCGAGCGTTTGCAGCACAGGTCGGGCAGAGCGGTGGAGCTCTGGCACTACCTGCACAATGCGTGGAGGGGAGGGTCAATTTTGGAGGGGGGTCGCCTCTGTGCGCCTTGGTTTTCTCTGCCTTTCTGTTTGATGCGCCCCTGCCCATCGGTCTGTCGAGGCCGTTGTTGTTGGGTCGTGTAAATGGGGAGGGGAGAACAATCGTTCAAACTATTCAACACACACACACGCACGCACCGCGCGCGACCCCTTATGCGCCATGTTTTGTCGAGAAGTACCGGCATGTGTATCTTCTGGCCTTCCCCCCCACACACACCGCACACGCACACACGCTCATATCACTCGTTATCTTTCACGGCAAATACTGCCCCAAACAAGATTGTATTCTCTTGTTTGGTGCAGACCCATAGCCCATCCTGCCATCCCATGCCTCCCCGTGCCCCACCGAATGCAGTCATGGTGTACGTGAAACACAAAGAGGGTGGGCCCCGACACTGCAGCGACGTAGTGCACGGCGAACGGGGTAGGGGCCATGTTATTTTTTCAGCCTTTCTTTTCGTGACTCGTCGACGAATCGGATCGGGGGGGTTGTTCGACGCTGAAGGATTGTTCCGCATTGGAGCTTAACGGCTTTCTAGCGACATTGTGGGCGTTGCTGACCTGGCTGTCTCGTGAGTTAGGGCGGCGGCCGTCGAAAAACGAAGATAGACCGCCCTCGGTTTGCCCTGTCGAGCAGCACCAGGATGAAAGATGGGGGAGGGGGGGATTTGCAGTCAAGTCAGTGGGGTTGTTTTACTTCATCCCCGCCCTCTCGGGTGAAGGTCGCCCCACACACACACACACACACACGCAACATGCACCCGTGTGTACACGATTCCACAATTTACAAATGATTGTGGGCGACAGCCCTCTTCCCCCGCCCCCATCCGTTCAAAATTGATACTTTTGCGATAATCGTTGCTGTGGTTCTTTTGACATATTTTCCACCCATCCTCTTTATTTGGAGGTGGGAGAAGAGAGTTGGTTTATCTTTTGTTGTCTTTTGTTGTTGTTTCGAGTAAATATTTCTTTCTTTGTATCACGACGCGCAGCAGGGCCAACAAGACACACACACACATGTTCTTCTTTTGGCTTGGGCCCTTGCATCTGGGTTGTGATTTGACAGATTTTGATATTCCTGCACATATCACAAGCACAAATCTCTATACACAAGAGACCATTTGATCTTGTTTTGCGTCTCGTTCATGTTTGTTTATCCTGCATTAGTTGTGCCGCACACACACATACATACGTTTATTGGAATTCCTTTCTGCGAACCATGGGCCATGCCTGCAGGCATGCCCACTTATGCACCGTCCACACCTTCCCTGCTTTGATGCACATCACTTTCCTATCTGAAGCCCTTCCACAGCCGCAACAAAAACCACCGATTTTCAGCCAACCTGGCTGGGTATCCCTCCGCCCTTTAGACCGGGTCGGAGCGTATTTTTTGTGCGAACTGGAAGAAAGGCCACCGATTCGATTCTTATGTTCTGAGCCTTACTGCTTCGCGTATTGCAGCATTCGTGCCAGATAGTATTCCACATCACCCTCTTACAAAACTAAAGGCGCTTCTATCTTGTGTTTTAGGCTTTTTAGACATCGAACCAGCAAAAATATCAAGTGTGGCTGCATTCAATGATTCCAACGCGATGGTGCGAAAAATGCAACTCGCAGTTTCGGTGCGGCCTTCCCTGCAGAAACAAAGAACGCAACTCCAAGTCTTTGTCGGCGACACAAAAAAAAGGTTTGGTGTCATCGCACAGCAAACAGCAGCTCTCTTGCAAAGGCGGTGCTGCGCAGTATATGGGTGGCACACCTCGCCACACCATGTGCCAGGAGTAAGGGTGAACAAGGCATCACCTGTCTCATGCTCTCTGGGAAGAGACGTCAGGATTGGATCCAGTTATTTTTTGCCCGTTTCATAAAACTGCGGTCCCCCCCCCCCCTCCCCGCAGCTCTGGACTGACCGGGATCGAGCAGCGCACCGCGCGCCCCCTGGACCACCCCTCCCCCCTTCCCTCCTCCTCACTTCAAAACGGCTCGTTTCTTGATAGGATATTGATAGGAATTGGCATCTGAATAAAGAGGACTGCTTTCAGCAGATCCCCCCCCCCCATCACATGCACACACACTTTCTTAAGCTGCTATATAGACTATATGGATTGGGAAGGGGGATGAGAATGTCGGAGGGGGGTAACTGAGGTATTGTGTACTTAGCTCTGGAGCTGCTGCACCACACACCCACACTGGCACACTGTGTGGATTGAGGCGGGGGTGACAGACGATGTGTGTGTGTGTGGGCCACAGCTGTTGACCCTAGCCAGAAAATGTCCCGCCCTTTCTCTATCTCTCCATCCCAAAGAAAGTTAGTTCGACGCTCTCCGGAGCCCTCGCGGTTGATGGGGGAGGGTATTTTGGATGGCAGTCGTCCGCCTCCCACTCCACCCGCCACCCCACACCCTCCAGAGCCACGTGGGGCAGTGCCCCAGACATGCAGCTCTGTGCATAGCCTGTGCATACTCGTCGTCTCGTCACATCTCGCTCTCTCTCTCTGTGACTCCGTATCTCAGTCTTCCCCCCCTTTTAACGAAGAGAGGAGAGATGATCCTTGTGCTTCGTTCTACTTCTATTTCAATACCCCCCCCACCCCACCCCCGCCTTTGTTTGCATGGTACAACGCAACCTGCTTATCGAGTGAAGGAAAGGGTCAAAGAATCTGTACCTTGCCTTTCCTTCTCGGCTTAAGTTACCTCCTTCCCCCCCCCCTTTTTTTTGGGCCTGCCAATGCTGTTTCCTTGCAGAACGACATAAAGTTCTTGCCCTGCGGAAAGGATGTGAGGTGGGGTGGGGCGGGGTGGGGGGTGTCAACTGGGATAGACCGAGCACCTTGCTCGTGGCTTACGCGGATACCAAAGCAAACTGCCTCCAGAACGCAACCAATGCACGAAATGCAAAGAATGGCTTAGAGGGTGTGGGAGGGGGGGGGGTGGTCACGCCTATATCCCCCGATCACCCGTGTGGTATACTGAATAAAAAGGAAATGGGTGGGTGGGTGGGTGGGTGGGTGAGGTTGACGGGGGGAGGGGGGATGCCCCTGTTACGTTTATCTTTTTTTGCATCCCGCTTTCTAAATTTTAAGCCGCCTTTCTCGATCTGCTGACCACAAAACCTCCCCTCCCCCCGCTCCCCACTCCGGTAGGAGGAATGTTTGTTTTCAAAAGAGCACTGTGCGATGCCGGTCTTCCTGTGCACTACCTACGAACGCGGAGAGAAAACGGCATCAAACGACAGGGCTCCACCCCACATCTCCCCCCTGACCGGTCATCCCACCGAATCCAAGAGGAAGGTGTGGTCTGAGGCAAACACGCGACACCCCGGTGTGGAGCGCACATCAAAACGGAGGAGTGACGGACGGACGGATCGGCCCCTGAGGGTGTTCTCTTTATCAAAAGGGAAAACCCCCCCGCGTCCCCCCCCCCCCCCCACCTGGCCTGGCCCTGGTAAAAAAAACTTTGCACGGAATTTTTTCCAGCTTATTCAAACGGCGGTGGGTGTACGGGGGGTGGGGGAGGGTGGGACGTACCGTCCCCTCACCGCCCCCCCCCCCCCTCCTCCACCCCCCCCTCCATCTTGCGACCCTTTCCCTATATTTTTCCCGGGTTTTATTGGCGCAAAAAAAGTCAACGTCTTATCTTTCTTCCTTCAATCGCTCTGTGAGATGCTGCATGCGTCACGCATCATGCGTCAGGGTGGATACGGGAGGGAAGTGCAGAGAGGAACAAGGCACTGGGAGGGGTGGGGGCAATTGGAATAAGAAGGATACTTCGATAGAGTGAGTTGGCATCTGCTGAGGAACGGGCATCATTAGGCCTCCCCCCCTGCCCGCCATCCTCCCTCAGGAGAACAGGAGGCGAGGGCGCGGATGGCTTTCTTGATGAGTTCGTGCTTTGGGCACCGCCCCTTTCGGCCCGTTCCGACCTTTTTTTTGGCCCTCATTGCGCTGGCCCGATCTCAAGGGTGGATAGAAATCATCGCCCATGGGTAGGGGGGGGCCGATGGTACTGTGTTCATACCAACATCCGAGAGAGACAGAGTTTGCGAAGCTTCTTAGATTTGGGTTAGATTGTGATGAGTGCATCCCCGCCTCCCCACCCCCCCCCCCCTGCCACTGTGGAGTGGCGGTGGAGCCGAGGGGGGGGGGGAGCCCGTGCATTGTCTAAACTTCCCACCCCATCCCGCCGCACTTTTCTTTCCAAATTAGTGGGTTTGCAAACGAGTTTCCCCCCCCCCCCTCCTGTGTGCCACTCATTCCCTATCCAACACTCGATGGGTTGCTTTGGGGCGGGCGTGGGGTGTCAGCCATTCCATGCGCCTGGGGTTGCCATGGGCATGATTATCCGGTTTTCTCGGGTTGATTGTGATATCCCAATTCGACCGCATCTGCTGCAGTGATTTGCAGTCTAACAACATGCGGCAAATATGCTGTGGAGGGGAAAACCGGTAAAGCAACCATACGCCAACCTCACACACACACTGCCCCCTTTTGGGAGGAGGGTGATTGTTACGTTGGTGTGTGCCGTGGCATACAGCCTACAACAGCCAACAAAGAGACCAACACTCCCCCCCCTCTCGCCCCACCCCCCCCCCCCCTCTCCCCAATCGAAAGCGAGCATGCTAGGCAACGGAACCCCGTGTGTTGTCGAGCTTGGGAGACCCCAATCTCCCCCCTCCGAGGTTTTCCCCCGGAAAAAAATCCCCCTTCCCCCACCCCCCCCCCCCCTCTCCCTCTCCCTCCCATCTTCCCATGCTGCTGGTGTGTTTGCTAACATGCCGTGGCACCAATGTCCGCAAGAGACACTTTCCCCGCCGCGTATGCACGTCTGAGCTGGAGAGAATCCGCTTGTTCCTTGCTGATAAAGTATTATTCAGCTTTGAAGCGGGTCTATTTTTTTCGCTCACTCTCCATTCTTTTTTGCGGCGGGAAGGCACGGTTTTCCGCTCTGCTCGTGACGGGCAGACCACTCCGTGCGTTATTACCACAACCGGGGGGGGGGGGGTGGGGGGGGAGTTGGGGTGATATGGCATCACGCATGCACACACACACACACGCGCGCGCGCTTATCCAACTCTTCCACGGCCCTTTTATTTGTGTTTGGTTGCCCTCACATACGCAGCAAGGCAATGCCTTGTCGCATGATTGGTGCGTTGAGAACCATCCATTGTCATCCCAAAGGAAGAAAATGGACCCAAAATAAAAATGATCGCAAATAAAAAGAAGAGAGCGCCCCCCCCCCCCCCCAAAAAAAAAACGGAAGAGCCGATGTGTCTTGTGTACAGTGTGGTATTACCCTCCTCCCCTCTCATCCTCGCCCCCCCCCTCCGGTTCCTTCCCTCCCCCCCCCCTCCCCCAGTTTGCTATAAATTCATCACCCCTTCCCCTCTGCTGCCGAACAATGTCGGGCGGCGTGTGCGTGCCACCACAAGTCACTCCATTTAGGAGCCATGTCCTATTGATCCGCTGTGGAGGTGTTCAAGCCTGTCCTCCGGCCTCGATCCCGTTTTCCATCCCTCCCCCCCCCCAACCCCCACCCCCACCCCACATACACCCACAGCCAGAGAAAAAGGAGTGTCAGCATGGGTGTGACGAGTGTCGGTTTCGCCCGACCCCACACAAGCTGTGATGACCAGGGGATTATGCAAACCGTTTTTTTGGTGGGCATAATTCCACGAAATGTGTGTCAGCTCCCTGGCACATGGAATTGCTCTGATGGAAAAGAAAACTTCCACCTCTTGCAGGCTGCGGGTGGGGTGGGTAGCCGGGGGGGGGGGGGGTAGGCAAAATCTTAAGGGGTAAAAATAACGGCATTTTTCACATAGGCGAGGAACACGCACAAAATGACTGTAAACTTGAAACCCCGGCCCCTGGGAGTATTTGGGGGCGGTCTGGGTGGTTTTTGGGGGTATTTGGCTACTTCTGAGCCAATCCGTGACCATGCTCAAAAAAATGTAGTGGTTTGGTTCCGGCCCCCTCATTTGAAAACCCCTCCCGACCCCGTCCCGCCCTACTTGCTCGCAACATTCCGCCGTTTCGTTTCCTGAGTGGGTACTGCTGCCTTCGGTTCAAATTGGGAGTGCAGGAACGTGACAAGCTTGGGAAGGAGTGCCTTCTCAGTAGTTTCTCCGCTGTTGTGTTCTGCTGCAAGCGGACACGCTTCTGCAGCAGGCATTCAATCTGGCTTCGTTCGGAATTCGGCCTCTTCCAAACCCCTGTGGACATCCTTCGCTGCAGAGGCAGATGGGGTAGCCTTCTTCCTGAACATGCCTGATCATGTTCAATTCTTCAGCAGAATGGGTCACTGGCACACCGGTGAGTACCTTGTTGCTTGAACTGCGCGATCTGTGCTGCGCGGTGACTATTAGATCAGGGGGGTGTGCAGTGGTGCTCGCTCCTACCTGCTGGCCCTGCGCCGCCGCCCCGGCCGCATCTGCGGGAAGCGCGTGCTGGAGCTGGGTTGCGGGGTGGGAATACCGAGCCTGGTCGCCGCTGTTGGGCCGAAGGCCCGAATTCATAAAAAGCCCCCCAACAGGAAGCCAAGGAAGAAACCCGGGTTCACAGAATCAGGACCCGTGTGGATATTTTTGGCACTATTTCTCCTTTGTCGTATAAGCCGCCAACGCCGGTACTGCATCACCGCCGAGCTGGTTTGTTGGAGAGCCGTTCTCCATTGCCAGATTGGCCGCGATGCGCGAAGCGCAATTGCTTTGACCCTCTCATCCCCACCCCTGACTTCTTTCACCCCCGTTGTTTTTCCGCCCACAAATTGCACCCCACTCATCAAGCATCCTGCCTATTCAGCCCCCACCCGAGCGTGGATACGGCTTTATTTCCTGTTCCGATTATGCTATGTTTCACTGGTGGAAAACAGAAAATGTTTCACCCCGTCAAATCAAAGTTTTGTCCCCGATTTCGTTTTCCCCCGCACTCACGCACGCGCTGCCTGTCTTGCAGTCAAGCGGCTGGTCGCCGACACACTAACATTGTTTCATGGGAGATCCCGAAGTGCAAGGAATTCTGGACGGAGATGCGCGCATTCTCGTTTCGAACACAAAACACCACATCACTGTTGTGGTCAGTGTGAGAGTGTTCGCAAAAGGATGTTCTTATTTTGAGTGAAAAAGGTTTCTTGTTGGCCCTGCTGTTCACTCTCACCGCAGTGGCGCTGAGACAAGCCTTGAGTCGGGATGTGGCTGCAATACTTCAAGTAAGAATTGAAAAAAGCACACATCCCCCCCCCCCCGATGTGTTCGCCGCCCCGACTCAAAATGCTGGTGCTCTCGGCAGGATCGAATCAAGCCGAACAGCCATTGTATCCGTCCAAACTGTACATCACAAAGGGGCAACACACACACACGGTCTACCCACTCATAAACGTATCGTCCTACACCCACATATATTGACCTGTTGCCCCGCTCTCCCCACCACCATTCGTATTCTCCCTACCCTTTTGGAGCGCGCGTAATAGCCGCAAAAATAGACAAATTCTTTCTTTGGGAGGGGGCTTCGCGAAACGGCGTGATCCGGCAACCACCAGCGTTTACAAAAACTGCACTGCCCTGCGCCGCATCGCGAAGAAGAGCCCCCTTTACTTTGATTCAATACTTCGCTGGGGGATGGGTGGTTAGGGCGGCAGGTGGTCCTGGCATTTGGGCGTCTTTGATGCCCGTGTGCTGGGACGCAGCACCCCGTGTTGTTGGTGTTGATCCAGCCAGGGGGATACCCTGTGTCGCGCGGTATCATGTACATCAGTGCAACGCCACATGCACGTGCGCATCAAACCGCATCTGTCCAACCGCCCCCACCCCTCCTCTGCTGTCGAAGTTGTGAACCGACACAAAGCTCAGAAAGAAAAAGAACACGAGGGCTCAAAAAAAAACAAACTATCATGGGTTCACCTATTGGAGCTGGAGCTGTTCTTTGTAGCCCCGGCACCCCCCCTGCCTCAGCAGTGTCTTTTGTATACGCCCGAATTGACCCCTGCCCTCTGAATATTGAGGTTGTTTATTTCAGTTTTGCCTGGTTATTATACTGTATGTTTTGACAGTTTGCTTTCCCGACCAGCAGTGTGCGTCACTGGTATTGCTGTTCTGTTCTGTACCCTGTTAGGGGGCTGCTCAGAGTCACACGGAGGCAGTGCATCCTCTTGCAGGCACGAAAAGATATGCAACGCGAGAGTCGCTCCGACACATTCTCGGGCTTCCCCGACGTGCCTTTTCTGCTCCCCCAAAAAAGCAACCCAAAAATGACTTGAATAAAAGGAAGGCAAAAGGGAGTGGAGAGGGATACCTCGAGAGTTCGGAAAACCCCGCCACCACCCCTCCCTTCTTTGATCAAGTCAATTTTTTCAACCCAAAAATTGATGCCAGCCGGGCCACCCAGCACTCTTCCCCGGACCTGTACTTTTTTCTTCCCAACCTATTCTTTTCGGGAGGGAAAAGACTCACTTCTCGTTGCAATGTTTGGACATCTCTGTTCCCGCCCGGTTTTTATGCGTTCACCCACCCCACTGGTGAAAATTGATCATTTTTTTAAATTTGTCTTTTGGCTGTTGCTTTTTTAATTGTTAAACCCCCGCGTTTCTGATATCTGCCAGAGGCAGCCCTCTCTTGAAGAGTTAATCGTCTCTGAGGTGAAGCAAACCACAGCCGCGCCAAGGCGCGTCCCGGGCATTGACTGCGATCCTTGCGACATACTACATATTTAGGTGGCGTTCATACCCCACCCCCCTCCACACACACTTCCATACCACCCTGCTGGTTAGCGGGGTGGTGTTTGTGTTGGTTGGTCCTGCTGCTCAGCGCAGCCCACCCCCCAGCTCACCACCTGCCTTCCATCTGCAGTTTGCGCGCCGTGTCACAAATGGCGCAAGACAAAGACTACACTGTTCCAGGCATTGGTGGGTGGGTCGGTTGCATCGCTGTCATTGCTCCCGGTATTTCTCTCTCTCTCTCCCTTTGTCGATTTGATTCATTTGGGCTGTGATTTTATTGATTGCCCTATTTTTTTTACAAAATCCCCTACCCACCGCACTCAAAGCCCTTCTGTGGATTTGACTGCGTGCTGTTCTCCCCCCACCCCCCACGCACATACAAAGATGTATTTTCTCAGCCCCGTCGGGACATCAACACCACAAATGAGTGGGATTGAACGAAGCATCCCAACCTCCTCCAACCAGCCAGCATCCCCCATGCACACAAGCCATATTGCTCTCATGTTTTGATTTTTTTCCCCCCGTGATTTTTCCGGGCCACAAATCCCGTCTTGGGATGACAGCACTCCCGAAGCGCATTGATGCCGTTGGGGTGGTCTGCTCTGACCCCCTTCTTCAGCGATGCATTCGGTCTGATGGAAAATCGACACCTGCAGCACGGAAGAGTGCAGTGAGGTAATCCCGAGTGTACATTGGACATATCTTATCTTGTTTTGGGGGTTTGAACCCCACCCCCGCCCCCCCCCCCCCTCTCTTCTCCTTCCACAAGCCTCCTCACATGCATAGTCCCTTACACCACCCCTTGCGGTTGACTCTGGCTGATCGAACATCATGAAGAGGTGTGGTGTGTGTGGTCCACACACCCCCTTCCCCCCCCTCCCCCCGCCCCCCTTTATATTGTTTGAACAAATCAGCCCCAAATCATCCGTGTCCCGCAGGTCGGCGTGCTTTATCACACCCTCTACCATCTCGCAACGCTGTGCCGCAACACCATGCAACAGAGCCGAGGCGCTGCCCTTCTCACTGCGCGGTAAGCAAATCGTTCAAAATTGTCAAAATTGTCAAGAGATCAAGAAATTGCCAAAATTGTCCAAGAGCGAAGCCCCCTCTCATCATCATCGCCACCACACCCCCCCGCCCCCCCCCACCCCCCACCCGTGGGGTGTGGTGTGCACTGGGATACGTCAGCATGTGTTCCAACTCGCCCATCCTCTGCTTCCCAAGGGAGGTGTAGGCACCACTGAGCCCACCGCCTGACTGCACTGAGCTCGTGCAGCCCACTCTCTCTCTCACTCTCTCTGAACGAATTTGGCTAAACCCCGAAGAGGTGGTCTTCGCTAAACGGTGAAAGAACCCCCAGGCATCTTTGGCGGGTGTTTCTAGTAACCACATGGGGAAGGGTGCATCAAAACCGCACACCTTTTCTGCATCACTCAGCGGAGGCAATACCCCATCCCCAATGAATGGAAGAATGTCATTGAATGTGATGGTGCCATCTGACCGTTTTCGGGGGGAGTATGGTTTTTTTCTTCTCCATTTCTTTTTTCGGCTGCCAAAATGCAACGGAGTTATCACACAGCGCCTGCCCCCAGACATGGTCTGTCTTGCGCTGTTTTTTTCTTTTTTATTTATTTGTTATTTTTTGTGCCTTGTGTTTACTTATCCTGAGCGACTCAGAAAACAAGCTCCGACCGGAGCGATTGTCATGTCAAAATATTCAAACTAACAGCTCTTTTGTTATGTTGCCAAGAAAAAATGCCGGTGTTGCCGGTGTTGCGCCAATATTTATTGATTTTCCCGAACTTTTTTCCGGCTTTATTTTTCTCCTCTCGATAATGCACCCCTCTCCTCCTCACAGCCCCCCCCCCACTCACGCAACAGAGGCCTGTCTTGTCATTGTATTTTGCATGTGTCTCAAAGAGCAACGCATCCACTCACACATGCCTCTACCCGCCCCCTCCCCCCCCCCCCGATCATTGGGTTTTGTCTCAACTCGCAGATGCGGCGTCCTCCCCGCTCTTTTTCGACCCACGCCATGGGTGCTGCGCAGATACGGGACTTACAGCGCGCAGCACCCTACAGGGCATCGGATGCCGCAACTTCACTTCTCTTGACACTCAGACCCCATCCTTTACTGTCCCGCCTGCGTGAAACATGGTGGGGTTTGGCTGCAATCGCTGTAGGCTTGACGACCACCTGTCACATGCACCCAAACGGTCGGCCGGGTTCAGGCAGACTGACGTCATTTGGACTGCCAGGTCAGGTGGGCCAAGGCCCAGCGCAGTGCCGACCCAAGCGAATAAGGAACAACACAAAAAAAAATGTCGATTCGACAGAGCCCACCAAAACAATAAAATCCAATCATGCCTACAGGAATCAAACTCAAACAGGGGGGATCTATGGAGACATGCCGATTTTTCCGATCAGCTGTCTGTCCACTGGTGCTTGGCCCGTTGTGCGTTGCTGTATTTTTTTTTTCAACTTCTTGGGGGCCCTCGCTACCAGTCACTGCTCGTCACAGCTCGTCAGTCAGTGAGGGGAAGTGGGCTGGAGCTCACTTTTTCTCACTCAGTCACACTTGGTAGCGAAGGCCCCCCTTCTGAGAAAAAAAATTGCACCAGAGACTCTTCTTCTTTATTCTACGGTGTGACGGTGCCAGCCCTAATCCGCAAATCCCTTCCAAGAGACGCCTTCTATGCCATCTCCTGCACCATCTCCGAGAATCGGACTTTGGCTTTCTTTTTCACTCACTTCTTTCGCAGCCACTGCCGATATCACCTGAAACGCCCACCCCCCCCCATTCAATATAGTATGTGATTGTTTACAAGCAAGCTACTGTTTGTGCGCATCCTCTTTTATTTTGCAAGGATCACGACTTTGACCAGGAGCCAGCCTGTGCCTACTGCTGGCAGAGAAATCCCTGCAGCTGTCGAAAATTGAACGCAAAAGGATGGGTGACTCAGCCTTGAGAATGGCTTGCTGTAACCTGTCCGCCCCACACTCCTCCGACACACGTTCCCCCCCTCCCCCCCACCCCCAACGCTACCCGTGAATAATTTTCTCTGTGCGCAACACGGGTGCGAAATGGGAGGGGGGGGAGAACGGGGTGAACAGGAGGGGGCGGGGTGTTCCCCCCCCCCCCCCCCCCAAGGTTTTTTCTCTTCATCACGGTGCCAACTTCTGAGCACAGCCTTGCTCTTTTTGATTTGGGATCGTCTCGCCTCCCCTTTCCCCTCACCCCACCCCACCCCATGCAAAGGGGTGGCCCAGTCGGTTTGAACCCCCATTCAATTCGAGTTTATCCCAACCACCCCCACCCCCCCTGGGGATACAGCGGGAAAGAAACAAGGAAATAAAAAGCAACTCTCCCTCGCCCCTCTCCCCTTCCCCCCCCCCCCCCACACCCAACGCAACAAAACAAAGCCAAAAAAATGACAAAGTTCAAACAAAAAGAGGTATAGGGGAAGGGGGGGGGGAGGGCGTGGCCCGGAGGGTCGCAGAAAACGCAAATATCTTTCCCCCCGTCAGCTCTCTATCTCCTGTCACCCACCCACCCACCCACCCCCTTTTTTCCCCCCATTCCATTTCCCTTTCTCCCCCCTCCTTCTCCCTCTCTCTCACTCTCTCTGCTCCCCCCCCCCCCCCCTCTCTCTCCAAAACATCCCTCTCGACGATCAAACCCCCTCTCCAAAAAAGCCTTCTGTGCAGTGTTGGGAGACTTGTCTTGCCTTCACTTCTTTAGGGCTTTAAGGCTTGAAGCAGCCACCACTCTAGCCCCGATCCACCCCGCCCAGGCCGCCCTGCCGCATCTCCTGCTTTAGAGAGTGGTGCCTTGTGAGTACAGCACACAACACGCTCTTCAAAAAAAACTCATACACGCAGTGAGGAAGAGGTGGGGTGTGTGGGGTGAGAGAGGGGAAGGGGAATGGAGGAATGGTGGGGGGGGGGGAGGGGAGGGGAGAGAGGGGAGCGAAGGGTGCCAACCCACGCAGAATGCAGCCATTTCTTTTTGCTGATATCACCCCCCCCCCCTCTCTCTCTCTTGTTGTTGTTGTTTTGGATGGTCAGTTGGGGAGGGGGGGAAGGGGGGGGGGGCATCGTGATGTGATGATTAGCCGCCCTCTTTTCTCCCCCATCCCCCACCCCCCCCACCCCCCCACCCCCCTTTCCCCTCACTGCTACCCACAAGACCACAGAGAAGCGAGGAAAAATGGATTGGGTGCTGGAAGTGTACACGGCGGGATCCTGTTAGGTCTGAGGGCATGTTGTATGGCAAGATCAGAGGGGAAAAAAATCATGCAATCCACAGCCGTTTGATCCTGTCATGCAGTATGATACCAGGTCTATCGGGGCCGCCCGTGTAGTTTGGAAGCCACGCGAAGCCCCAAGCCCCGCAAAACCCTCACCCTACATAGCTTGGACAACCCTCACGCCCCCCCCCCCCCCACCACTCCCTTTCCCCAAAAAGGGAAAAAGGTAAAAAAAATATTGCGAATCGTTCAGAATCGTTCAGAAACCCCTCTCCCTGACACCTTTTTTTTGATGTAGCCTCATGCAATGAAGGAGGAAATGGAACACGGAGAAAGCAGGTCATTCGAGTTTACGGCACGCGTAGTGCCGTAATTGCAGAGCCACATCTCACCTCATCACAGGTCGAGGTGTGTGCGTTTCACCACAACCTCTCCCCTCCCCATTCCCCCGTGTTGAGTGACATGTGTCGATAGTGTTCCATTTCCCTTTTTGAGGGGTTTTTTGATTCAGCAAATGGAACAGATTTACATCCCCCCCCGCCCCTTCCCCCCCCCTTCCCCGTTCTCGATGAGTTAATCTTGCTGTTGTTGAGCAGCCTCTATGGTGTTCATCACAGCCTCCGCCAGCGTTGTTTTTGCGCTGTGTGATATCCCCCCCCCCCCCCCATACGGACCCCCCAGGAACACAATTTTCTCGCTCCCACCTTTGCATTGCTACGGCATGAGAGCCACCCTTCTCTCACTGTATGCATGACATTGCAAAGATGATCCCCTCCCAAGTATCCCCTCCATGTTGGTTGGTAGTACAAACCGGCAGTGCAGCCCTGCCCTCCTTGTAGGGGAGCGGGTGCTGTTTGGGAGTAAACCCTTTCTCAACAAAGCCACCCAAACCCCCAGGGAAAAAAAATGTTCAAAATTTACCCGAAAAGATTAAGGTGGATCGCCGACCCAAAGGCAGCTGAATGCAGTGTCGTGTGTGTCACGTCAACTGCCTACACATGTCGCACGTCAGGTTGGTTGTCGAGATGGAAAAGCAAATTATGCGCGCAACCGGCAGCTATGTTTACGGGTGGTGGGGGGTTTGCAGCACTGAGGGGCTGTGGCCCTACACTGCTCTCACAACTACTGCCGTCGTGCATACCGTTCGTACAAAACTTTACACAACGGGTTTACAATATCATCAATACTGTCGCCAAGTCACCCCCCCTCCCCACGAACCAAACCTTAAAAAAATTAAAAAAATTTCTGCGATGCTCTGACGCTCCCGATCCACTCGACAACACAATCGCCCCCCCACCCCCACCCCTTGCAGAAACGTAGGGTATTTTTTTGCCCCTTTTCTTGTGCAGTTCTACACCGCTTCCTCAAGAGAATAGCCCTTTATTGCCACACAGGCACTTCCTTTGACATAACCGTATTCCCTTTTTCTTCTGCCTATATTATTATTTCCCCGAGTTCGTTGTTTCTTGTACTTTTGCGGTGGTTGCGATGATAGCCCTCGGCGGGGAGTAGTCCGGGGGGGGGGGGGTTGTGAGTGAGTGCACCCATGCCACCCAGGTCGCCTCTGAGCTTGCTCGGCGTGCCCAGCATGAAGTCAAGAGATCAACGCCGCAACCTCTAGGAAGGGTAGGGTTGGACGGCGGTTGTGGGGTGGGGCTGGTTTTTGCCTGAAGGGGCATTACTGGCTTCCTTTGCAACTCACCCGTCCATCCCCCTACCTGCTTCGGTTCTTGACGCACCTTTCTCACAAGCCCCCCCCCCCCCCCGGACACTACCTGAAATGTGAGTGGAGGGTGGTTACCTCTGTACCTTATTCTTCTCGATATTTGCCACCGCCCCCCTCCCCCCTCCCTTCTTTCTTCAGTCATCCCTCTGCCGACGCGAGGGTAGGCACCCGAGCACCGCTCACCCACAGGTCTCGGATAAAACCATATGGCTCGAAAGACTCTGTGACAGAGCCGCATCATCTTGCATATGTGAACTAACCCCCCCCCCCCCCACCTCCCCTCCACAGTGCACCTCAACTGTTCTCTGCCGCGCTTCTGGCACACTGAGGATTCCGTATGCCGTTCCGGGTGGATGAGCAGATGTGTGGTGCATGTGTGTCGTGGAGCCAGCACCAGAGCTCGCTCGGTGCGACCTGCACTACTAAACTAAAAAAGATTAACGTGTGAGGGGAAGTGCTGCGCCCGCCTTGTCTGGGTTTTTTTTGGTTTGGCGCCCTTTATGACCCGCGTGTGGTTTTCTTCTGTTTCCGCGGGGGGTGTTCTTGCGATAGACGAATACCCTTTCGGCTTCTCCCTTCTCTTCAGATTTGCACTACTTCACAGTGTTTTCGCCCCCTTGGAGGAGTGGGGCAGCGAGTCGTTTCTGGTATTGCAGCCAGGTTCACAGCACACATGCAGCTTCGCGGATTATCCCAGCAGAAATGCATCCCAATACACAGCTTGCAGTGTTGGGTGTGCACAATGCATTCACCGTCCGGTGCTATTTCTTTTCCTCTCTCTTTTGTTTCGCCCATCCTCCCCGCCAATCTTGCTTCGGGATAGGAGGGGCGTTTCTGGCAAGCATTACCTTCACGTCCCGCCCCGCATCACTGTGGTGTTCGGTGATTACATCCCTCTGCGCTGCGCAAACCAGTAGGAGACACTCATTTTTGACTCGCAACCGCTCCCACCCCACCCTATGCCGATGTATATTTCTCTCGCCGTGCAGAGGGACAGGCAGGCAGACGACACTGTTTTTTTCTCACGCTGACCGCCCCCCTCGCAAGCACCTCCCAATCATGCGTGCTTCCCTCGGCGGTGACCCTGTTCTGCTTTCAGAACCGTGGTCCCACCCCCCTTGACTTCCGATGGCCGATCCATTCCTGTCGATGTGTCAGCCGACACGATAGCCCCCCATGGTTTCTCGCAAGCGTTATCCGAGTCTTTTATCTTTGCCGTCGCGCCCTTCCTCCCTGCGGTGCTTTGCAGGGATAGGGCTGTGTGGATCTGGCTGACGCGTCGTACTGCAAGAAAAAGTATATGTGCACATTGCTCGATGCAGTGACCCTGTACTAGCTGTCACAGTACGATGCTCGCCGGAAGAAACAACCCCCAAGTTAAAAAGAATGCGCTTGCAAGAAACAGGGGGTTCAACAGGGCGGATCGAGCCTAGCCCATGATGGCGTCGCTTCAAATTAAAACAGCCCCTTCTTGGCAGCTTTGTATCACATCACCGCCCTGGTAGACCCTAGACCTACACGCCAGGCGGGTGGTTGTCGGTGCCAACGAGATCCGTGCTGTGTATTTCTTTGCCCTTAGCATTTTTTGTGAGACAGTCTCGACTCACCACTTCAGGGCTGCCGCAGCATCCCCACCCTCCGATCCGAACGGGTTTCAGGCGTTAGTTGCAGCCCAGCATCCAAACCCACCATAGACTCTCATCATTCCTGACGAAGGTTTATTTTTCGTGACTTCTTGCGGCCAGTATCCCTTTATGCCACCGATTGCCGACCCATCGCCGGAAGGTCAAGTTCAAGCTCCTGCAGTGATATCTGCCCGGCCAGCAGAGCATATCTTTCTTGCAGCGCATCTGGGAGGTGTGTCTGCGCATCGGTGGTTGTGTTGTCTTTTTCTCTGCGAAAAAAATAATAACCCGTGCGAAAGTAACATATTAGCCAAATAACACACTGCGAGGCTAAGAAGGAAAGTGTTGAACTGACAGTCTGTGTGCCCCTTTCCGCACATATGCCGTTCACCCCCCCCCCCCCTCATTTCCGCCCAACACGGTGCACCCCTCTTCCTACCTAGCGCTACGGAATTTGTGTACACGTGTTGCAACGCGATTGCCGATCTTTGTCCTCACTGGTTGGGAATGAATGTGACTGCCCCCACTGTGTCAAAAGCCGATTCAGCAGTTCCGCCCCAGTTGATACCTTTATGGTATACATGCTGTTCGCTTTATTTTGTGACCACCGACCAATCACAGCACGAGATGTCGGATACCACTGTGCATAACGAGTGAAGGTGGGCGGGTCGGTTTTACGTTACCTTTCTCTACTTCACTGCCCCCCCCCCCTCTCCCCCCCCCCTTTCTCTTCCCTCTGTTACCATATCTTTGCTATTACCACCACATATCCACGGCCCTTGCTGACAATTTGTTTACTGCATACACTGGCACAGTTTAGATACAGTTTGGGAATACATACCCACCCCCCCTCCCCCCCTCCCCAGGGTTTGTTTTGTCCAACCTGTGTAGTTGTGCATGTTGCCGTGTTGCATTGCCTCAGCATTTATAGTTCTTCTTTTACATGGTTATCAACAGATCTTACCCCCTTTTCTTCCCGAAACCCGTCGAGCATGTCTTCGTCGTCGTAATTTTTTTTCTGTTAAGATCTTAGTGAAAAAATCACAAAAATTAAGATCTTTGGGGTAATCAGGCTGGGGAAAAAAACAACAAATCACAACAAAGCACACCCGATCACAACAGATCACAACAAATCACAAGGCAAATGTTGTGATTTGTTGTGATTTTTTGCGATTTGTTGCGGCCAGTTGTGATTTGTTGTGACTAGGTGTGACGTGGTGTGATTTGTTGTGACCAGTTGTGACGACTTGTGACCCTTTTGTGATGAGTTGTGATGAGGTGTGATCTGTTGTGATCTGTTGTGATCGCGATCCAAAATTTTAAATTTTTGAAATTTTGGATCGCGATCACAACAGATCACAACAGATCACAACAGATCACACCTCATCACAACTCATCACAACTCATCACAAAAGGGTCACAAGTCGTCACAACTGGTCGCAACAAATCACAACTGGCCACAACAAATCGCAACAAATCGCAACAAATCACAACAAATCACAACATTTGGCGTTGTGATTTGTTGTGATCGGGTGTGATTCGTTGTGATTTGTTGTTTTTTCCCCCAGCCTGATTACCCCAATCTTAGTATTTTTTTTCGAAGATCTTAGGTAAGATCTTAGTTTTTTTGCAAATATCCTTTCGTATTCTTGCTGGAATACTACAGACACACGGCACATCCCAGTCAGGAGTGCAGGCTTCGCTGTCCCGTGAACGGAGAGCGTTTGGGGTGCACAAATAGATCACGTCAAACAGTACAGGAGGAGTTGAAAACCCCATTCCTGTTTCACCAACAGGGTTAGAAACCTCATTTCCCCCCTTCATTCGCTAAGCAGTCTCACCCAACCCCGGGGTTGAAAACCCCGTCCCATGACTTGGAACATTTCTGATACATGCAACTGACCGCCCCCCCCCCCCCCCCCCCCACACACACACACACACACACACACACACACACACACACACACACACACACACACACACACACACACACACACACACACACACACACACACACACACACACACACACACACACACACACACACACACACACACACACACACACACACACACACCCATCCCCGGAGTTGAAAACCCCAGGACTGAGGACGTTTCTGAGATCATCACGACAGGTCAACTTCCTGGCAACCACCGTTGTTCCTCACCTTGGGGAAGGAATGCCTGAGATGGCTCTGTGGGTATCTGACAGCCAGGTCCTGGTTGCAGTGATGAAACACGATACTTGCCATCACGTCAGGCTTTGCGGCGCTGCGGTTGGCAGGAAGAGCATCTTTCCCTACGCTGAACACCGAGTCGCAGCCGGTGGTAGCTGCAGGCACCGCCAGCAGGTCCAGGGAAAGGCACCGGAGCCCCTCGCCAGCAGACGTGTACTTCTCCCAGAAGCCGACAGCTGAGGCCTTGTCCTTGCCGGTGGGTTTGCCTTTCGCGAATTTTCCGAGTCCAGCCAGGTATGTGCTCCATGCCTCCACGGTGACAACAGCTGAGAACTGAGGGAGGGCAAGTTGCAGCTGCTCAAAAGGAAGGAGGGTTTTGCATGTCTGCATCAGCAGGGCCTGCTGTGGGCACAAATGCCGCACGCCACGCCAGAACCAGTACCCGCTCTCTCCTTTATTTCCCCACCAGAGGCGCTTGAGTGACTCGCTCAGCAGGACAGCCACCGGTGAAGCACTCTCGGAGAGGTCGGGGTGGGTGTTGGCTCTCTGGAGGTAGGCCTCTTCGGCCTCACCCCTGGCTATCCCGCCGGCCTCGTCGAGGTCGTGGATGCAGTCCTCTATGTCCCCCCAAACCTGGTGCGCATGCGGCTCGGCAGAGGGGTCGGAGTACTTTCGAAAGACGCGCAGCAGGGGTGCCGTGTTGTCACACATCATCTTGAGGTCGGCGTGGAGGGTGGCAGTGCTGTAGCGGTCCAGCAGGCTTCGCAGAACATTTAAGCTGCTGCATGGCTTCTGCGTGTTCTTGAGCTCCAAAGCCGCGAAGCTGTGGAGGGCCGCCAGCCTGTCACGGCAGTGCAGGTAGCACTTCAGGCTCGCTTCGTACCGCGTGTCGCTGAGCAGGGGGCATCTGACACAGGGGGGTGCGCTCTCGGGGATCTTCTCCTGTAGCTCAGCGAGCTTACCCCGTGCGGCGGCGAGCAACCCGTCGAAGTCCGCTGCCTCTGTGAGGGCCGCCAGCCCCGGGGGGACCTCGCTGCGGTAGACAGCAAACAGCGCCTCCTTCTCCCGCGGCTTCGCGACGGCAGCCATCCCGCTCATCCGCTCCACCAGTTCTGCCAGCACGTCAGCTCCGGCAGGCTCCAACACCTTCTGCTGCGCTTCAACGTAGCGACGCGCCCTGTTCTTGCAGTCCTCCCCTGAAAACAGGGCATCCAGCAGGGATACGAGCACGTATGACAGCACGCCACTGGCGGGGTCTGTGAAATCCCCAAGTTCGACTCTTGCCAAGAACTCGAGTTTCTGCTTCTTGAGCCACTTATCAGCGGAATCCGCAGCGTTGTTGGCGATGTGGGGGATGCACGACACCCACGGGATGCCGAGTTCCGCGTCGACCTCCCTGCTTGCTGCCCCGTTTCTCCCGCCGCGATCAGAACGCACCATCATTGGGGCGCTCAGGCCCAGTTTCTCCCACTCCTCCTTCAGGACCGTTGCTACAGGCGCATCAGTGAGGGGCACCACCAGCACAGCACTGAAGCTCCGTGCTGAACATACCATCGAGATCAGCTGCGTTCCCAGCAGCGATCCACAGTCGTGCAGCACTGACCACCTCCGCCCCTTGAGTCGGTCTGTGATGGCCGCACGACTTTCCTCCATCACCTTGGGACTATTCCTCGTCACGACGGGCCCAAGGCGTGGAACGTACCGCGGGATGGTGATGCCATTGAGAACCTCAAGGGCGGTGTGCAGCGCAGCGGGGGTGATGCCTGCGTAGAGCGCAGCCTTTGTCGCCTTGAGTTCGAAGCAAGACGTGTGACGTGAAGCCAACCCAGGGATGGTCTTCTGCGCTGCCTCATCCTGGGCAGCCGCCTTCGCCACCTTGTCTAGGTGCTTCCCCCCCGTGAAGTGGCCCCGCACATCAAGGGCCTGGGACCCGGGGTTCCACAGGCGGGAGCACGTCTGACAGGCGGGAACCATCTGCCCCTCTTCAAACATCCTCAGAAGGGACGCTCTGTTGATGAAACCTGCGGGTGCCTTGCCGAGCTCCACCTGTGAGCAGGTGTCGAACTCGTCGATCACATCTATCAGAGGTGCAGCAAGGTCGTAGGCCTTCACCTTCGCCTGCTCCGGAATGTTGGCGGCAGCCCCCTTCTCAGCGATCCGTGCCGATGCCGCACGCCTCTCAACTGTGGAGGGAAGGGGCTGCCGTCCCTGCGTCTGTGGCACTGTGTCACTCCCAGGCCCCTGCTGTCGATTGCGGATCCGGAACTTCGCCACAGCCTCCGCCACCTCCCCCTTTGACCGCTTCAGCTTTCTGCCCTCTTCTTGCACTTCCCCATTCGCAAGCCTCGTGTAGATGCCCAGCTCCACAGCCTCGTCGACAAGCGCCGGCTTGCGCTTCTTCCCCAGCTGCTTGGACAGCGTGTCCACCGCTTGCGTTAGAGGCGTGTCCACCTGAGCAGGCGGCTCCGCCTGAGCGGGCGGCCCTGCTGGCTCCTCCTCCTGCTCCTCGTCCGCGGGGGCAGGCTGGGGTTCAGGCTCCGGCTGCGCGGGGTCCGCCGGGGGCAGGCTGTCCATTTCCACGTCATGATCACCTGCCCCACTCATGATGGCCCTGGCTTTGTGGATGATGATTGTGGCGAGGCATGTTGGGGTGGGGTTTGCGGCAAGCAGCTCATCGGCGACAGCAAGACACACTCAGGAACAGGCACAGATTGCGATCAGGAGGGATTTGTGGGGGAGAAGGTAAGCTATGAAATGCAGTCACAACACCGTTCAGCCGCAACCGCTCTCAGTCAGTATATGTTTGCTGACGCCGTGCATTGTGTCGTACGCTGCCGGCAGGAAAAATCGTCCTGGGCCTCGTCAGGGAGTGTATCTCTAGTCAGTCAACAAGGAATATGGGGGAAAAACTAAGATCTTAGCTAAGATCTTAGTAAAAAATACCAAGATCTTAGGAAAATTGAAAATTTTACAAAGATCTTTAAAAAAGCCGTTTTCCAGCCAACATCTTCGTAAAGATCTGTTGAAAACCATGCTTTTAGCTTTTTTTCCGCCGGCAATCCATTGTCCCCCACACAGCCGTGATGAACGATCATTCTGTATTCCTGTTGTGGTTTTGCTTCTAGAAGTAGTTATGAGTTATTATCTCTGTGCAAACCAAGCTGTGTGCACCAAAAGGGGATATTCTTTGGGTTCGGTCAGACTTCGCAGAATAGAAGGCTTGGGTGCCCTACGTTTTATATTCTGGACGAGCAATGTTCTGATATCACCACTGGGTCCCTGAGCACCTCAGAGTGTTTATCGATGTGCAAGAAAAGAACAATTGACGAAGGGGGTGGTATCTAAAAAAATTCAATGAACGAGGGAACTTTAGGGTGACCCCTCCCCCTTGCAGTTTTGTTGGTATGTTGCTGAAATTTTCTCCATTTTCATGATTTGTTCTTTGGCCGTTGGGCACAAAAGAACATCTGTTGCCACCCCCTCTCCTCCCCCCCGCCCTTCCCAGCGCTCCACGGAAAGGCGAAGGTGTTTTCCTTTCAGGTTTTTTTTGCATTGCGCAATGCTTGAAAGGAAGGAGGCGACTGTTTTGTCGTTTCCCTTTCTGAAGTGTTGGGGAGGGGGAGGAGGTGGGTGCTTTTTGGACGAGACAATCCTCCATACAGCGTCTTTAGATGTAATCGTTTGCCTTCCCTTGTGCAGTTGATTTTTTTTGTATTGTCCGCTGTTTGTTTTTATTTTGTTGGGAGGTCACCCCAAAATACCGAATTTACCGTTTTTACCGTTTTTACCGCTAGTTTACCGCTGGGCCTTTGTCACAAAACCGGTTTTTTTACCGGTAACCGGACATGGGACACGCGGGACAGGCGGACCGGTAAAACCGGTAGGTGGCACCGGTTTTTTTGTGTCTTGTCAAAACTTTTTTGGCGGTTTTCTGGTGACCGTCCATAGGGGGACCCTTTTCAAAAAATAGCGACCCCCTCAACGGGGAATGCTACGAGCACGGCCAAAAATCGTTCAATCGTTCAAAAATTTTCCGGGGTGGGCCTATTTTGCATATTTGAGCCCGATTTCAAAGGAATTTCTGAGTTTTGAGCCCGTTTTGAGGCCTAAAACGCGTCATCGAATTTCCATTTTTCTGCCCATACGGGCAGGGACTTGGCCAAAATAGCTCAAAAAATTTTCCGGGGGGCTTCGCCCCACGCCCCCCGCCCCCCCCCCCCCCCCACCTCCCTCCCGGCCGGGGGCCGGTTCGGTCGGTCGTCGGCTGCGCCCAAAGGGCGTGCGGTAGCCGACGCCCTTTTGTGCTCGCCTCCTCCCTCCGACACCTCGTCGATCTCTTTCCTGCTTGGTCGGTACCGAAGCCGTCTCGACGCCCTGATTTCCAGGTTTGGCGAGGGCTGCGTGAGGGTTGCGAACGTGCGTGCCTGGAGGGGCACCCGTCAGTGAGTCATTGAGTGAGGGCGTCGGGCGCAGAAGCCGTGGCAACGCGGAGCAATGTGTACCTTCAGCGCCACCGCGAAACCTCCCGTTGGTGGCCGTCGGCCACCAACGGGATGTTTCGCGGGATTACTGCTGCAGACGAACGACCAATGGCGGCGGCTCCACATACTGACCGGAGTCGACACGTGGGCACCCCGTGGTACCCAGCGTGCCGCCGTCAGTCTCCTCGCGGTCGACTTCACCTTGGCGAAGCGGAGGTGTGCCGCTCACAGGTGCCACCATCGCATGCCGCGTCGTGGTGGATGGTGGAGCGTTGCAGTGCAGTGTGCTCCTCAACTTTGTGTCACGCTTCCTGCACCTGGGTGTGGACAAGGGGTGTGCTCACTTCTCGCAGCATCTAGCTGGCGGTGGGTGGCACGTGCTGGAGCTGCGCGACTTCCAGGTTGATCTGGTGCAGACCTGAGGATGGCGTGGCTGGCGCAGGGAGGTCCAGTGGGACGCCCGGACCGGCACTCCTGAGGCCGTCTGCCATGTCCTCCCCCCGCGCGCCCGGGCGGTGCCTTCGCTTGCTGTCGAGCGACCGAGTCTCTGGGGTACGGCTTCAAAAGTAGACCGTGCCTGGCACCAACGACCTGTGTCCGTGCGTTGCTGACCGTGCACTGCTCTCGTTTCGAGTCCCTATCAGCAGCACCAAGTCGTACATCGCCGTACTGGGCTGTACCGGTCCCCTAACCCCGTCCCCGTGTCGCGGGGCAGTGGGTGACCACGGGGTGGATTCCCTAACACCCCACCCGCGAGGCCGGGTACAGGAAGCGTCCCCAAAAATTCTGGAATTTGAAAAAATGAGCCACTTTGCTAAACTGGACCCAACTCCCCACACTCTTTTTTTTGGTCATTTTCCCCGATTTTACCGGTTTGTCCCCGGATGTCCCCCCGTGTCTTAAGGTGACCTCCTTGCATTTTGCACATTTTCAGCATTTTCCAGCTCATACATGAATCCACGGGATGTGCCGTAACTCCAATTTTTTTGAAAAATAATGGCATCTCACCCGGTGTGCGGGGCTCTGTCTGAGTCAGCCCAAAACTACCTGACTTGCCAGACGTGCCTTCTGACTGTCTGACCGCTCCTGTTATTATGTGAGTCGCATGACCTCTTCTGCCGACAACAGCAACCAAGCAGGTGTGGCTCTATTTTGGGGGTATTTTGGCCAATTTTCGAAATCCTATTTTGGTTTTTTTGCACTTTTTTTGGGTGCTTTTTTGCACGATTTCTGTGCCTCAGACACAGATTTTGGTGTGATTTTTGCGCTATTTTGATTCACTCGGCCTGACCGATGCATACGATTCGAAAAAATGGCGAAAAAATCGCTATCAACAACGGTGAACGAATGGAGGTAGATGGGGAAGTGGAAGGACACAGCACGCCCTCTCACTGATCGCCATCTGTACACTACCTCTCTGTTCAAGGCGGTCAGTGTCACTTGATGGCGCTGCACACAAATCACTGCTACATCCCAGGGCGCCTTCCCTTGTGAGAATAGCGGAACTTCTGCGGTTGCAGTTTGGTGGTTGAGGCCGGTGGTGATATCACTTTGGTGACTGTGCTTCCTTCCCCCTGAGCTCGATCAGATCCAGGTCGACCTGGTGCTGCGTGGCTCCTGGTGTGTTATCTCTTTGCTTCCTCGCACACATACACGTGGTTCCGCGAATCGCCACGGATGCCCACCAAGTCGAACCCGAAACATGATCACGGGTCCACGACAACCCTTTCGAGATGTCATGGCCGCAAGCCCGCAAACCCGATCGCATTCGCAAGGTGGTTCGTCTCTTAGAGATCAGTGCTCGGGCCCAGCCTCCCGCGAGGGTGCTGGAACCATAACACATGCCGCAGCCCCGTACGCGCAAGGACTTGGCTCCAAGACCAGGCACATGCCACAGGGGGGTGTGGGGGGCGGAGCCCCCCAGCCGCCGGAGGCCACGGTAGCGAACGTCTGTTGGCCTGGCTCCATAGTCGCATACGCTCAAGTACAACACAACTGACAGATAGCACATGTCGCATGGGGGGACGATAAATTGTCGCGCAAAGACACGCCACAGGGGGGTCTGGGGGGCGGAGCCCCCCAGCCGCCGGAGGCCACGGTAGTGAACATCTGTTGGTTTGAGCTCGAGAGCAAGCCTCACACCACCGCCCTCCGACCCCTCTCCACCCCCCAGGTGCAACATTTTTTTGCACCCGGAAAATGTGTTCTTTTGACTGTTTGAGCACATCCAAGACCGGGAACATAAAAGAATTCTGCCAATGCCAAGTAGGGTCACAATAAAACCCAAAGGAAAATGGTGCAAAAAAGTAGTGACCACCACCCCCATCCCCACCTCCGGGTGCAATTTTTTTTTGGCCACGGAAAATGTGTTCTTTTGAATGTTTGAGCACATCCAAGACCGGGAACATAAAATTTTTCTGCCAATACCAAGTAGGGTCACAATAAAATCCAAAGGAAAAAAGTGCAAAAAAAAATAGTGCAAAAAAATATTTTTTGCGCTAACCAGGCTCCTGGTCTCTAGCAAAGAAGACTGTTGGCAGCGCATGTGTTCACCCATGTACCCCACAGGTAACGAACCAGCGCACAAACAAACAAAAACTACCGCTTGTGCGCAATATGTCTACCCGCTCTCTCTTCAAGGCGAAGGAGATTGAGTGGGAGTCGCTGAGAGTCACGAAGGTGCCGGCATTCATGCAGGAGTTCCTCTGCGCTCCGGAGGTCGTGAAGTGTGTGTTCCCGGAGTGTGATACTGAGCACGATGGTGAAGGATGCCTCAACTGTCGTTCCTGCGGACACCGCGCGGCGGTTTCGTGCCTCGATGCCTTTGTTCCCTCCTCCTGTTACGGGGAGTTCGTCAAGGGGATGGAGGACAAGGACTGGATGTGCCCGGTGTGTTGCTGGGTAGCCAGCCACGCCAAACCGGAAGGGGACGCAGACGCTGCGTCTCCCAAGGTGGGCAACAAGGCAACGAGCAGCGGGGACGCCCCCTCTCGTACCGCCCCCAAGCAGACAGACGCTGTCAGCATGGAGGCCCGCCTCGACTCCTTCCTGGAGCCGGATGACGGCGTGCGCTACGAGCTTCTCGAGTTGCACCGCCGCATCGCCATCCTCGAGGAAGAAAAGAAGAAGGCGAAGGAGGTAGCCACGGGCTCCTCCCTCCCGAGTGACTTTGACCCCTTCCGCGCCGTCACCTGGATCCCCGTGCTGGGCAACGAACTGGGCCAGGCCCTCCTCCGGGCCAAGCTCGCCATCGCGATGGACGAGGCCAGCCTCGGAGGGAGGGACAAGGGGCTCGCCTACAGACTCCACCGGCGCAGTTTCGAGAGACTCGACAGACTGCTGGAGGGCACCCTCCAGTCCCCCCCGAACTCCTCCACCTTCCAGGCTTTCCACGAAGTCTGCGTGGAACTCACGGCTTTCGGGTTGGGGGGCACGGCAGCCATCAGGGTCAGCTATGAGGAGCTGGCCCTCCCCGAGGACTACAAGGGCTTCTCGGGGGAGAAACAGCGCCGCATGGCTCGGCAGGCTGTAAAGACGGGGGAGGGGGAGAAGCCGTCCGACTCTACCTTTCCTGGTCGTGATCAGTCCGCCAGCAGGTACGAGCCCTACAGCCCCGACAACAGGGGCAAGACGAGCGCCTCCCCCTCCTCCAAGTACGCCGGACGTAAGGCGGGAAAGGGTTTCCGGTAGACGCTACCAAGGTGACTCCCCCCCTAGGCCTTCCCCTCCCGACATCCCTATATCCCCTCTGGGAGGACTCCCTCCCTGCAGTACGCACCAGAAAAACAGAGACAATTATCCCTCAAGAAGTCCCCGATCTACTCCATTCCACTCTCCTCCGAATGAAGGGCTGCTATGCATCCCAAGCCCCCCTCCTCTCGGTCCTCAAACACTCGGAGGACTTCAGGAAGCTTGTGGCCACCTCCCACCCCGAAATTCCCCCCGAGCTGGCACGCCTGATGTGGGTCGAGAAGAAGATTACCAAGGGAGAGTATCGCCTATCCAGCGCTCGGCAAGCACTCACGTATTTCAGGATGGCGTCGATAAAGCCCCTGGAAGCATACAGCAGAGCTCTCCTCCGGGGAGGAAACGAATTCGAGCGCCTGCAGCAGATCAGGGAGAAGACCCCCCCCTTTCACCCCCGCCGCTTGTGCGCACAGTAGCGAACACCAAGTCTTCTTTCCCCAAATTCCTATTTTCATTCCGTGAAATAGATACACGCCTGCAACCAAGTCCATATTTTTTTATGAAGGATTCCCCGAAACATCTCCCCCCACCCCCCACCCATTGTTTCATCAAACTGCCACCTCCCACAAAAAAACATACCCATTGGACGCACACCTCCAAACCATCACATCACCCATCCGTCATTATTCCGTTTCAAAATACACACACTCCGCGACGATCATCTTATTCCTTGGATTGGCTGCCCATCAGCCTGGTCCACTTCCCCACACCCACCCACCCGACAGCAACCCCCCATCCAGAGTTATTTTATTGATCCCCCCCCCCCCCCGGCTTTCTTTGAGCTATTCTTGGCCAGGGGATCAAGAGACGCAAACAGAATAAAAACACACAAAACAAGCAAAACAAAACGAAATTCTTACTTGTCATTCCCCCCACCCCTTTCCCCCATCTCACCTGGCAGAAGCCAAGAATCGCCAACTGAAGGCCACACCCACCCCACCCCACCCCCCCCGGCGACACAACGAAAGGGAGGTCATCCTTGTGCTTCCCTTTACTCCGATACTTCACTACCCCCCCCCCCCTTCCCCTCCCCCGGAAACAGTGGCGCCTCTCCGGCGGTCAAGACAACCACTGGCTGGGCCATTTTTTTGGGGTGAGTGGAAAAAGAAATGCGACACAATATCAGACTGCTGGGAAGTGCTACGGACAGTGGCAACTCCATACATACCCCCCCCCCCCCCTAGGGGGGGTCATAAGCCCGTACACACGGTGGGATCTTGTAAATTTTACATGTAAAAATACCGATTTTTACATGTATTATACATGTATAATACTTGCATGTCAACTATTATACATGTATAATACATGTATATGCCTGAAATATACATGTAAAATACATGTATATCAAGCAAAAATACATGTATAATAGTTGCATGTCAACTATTATACATGTATTTTTACTTGATATACATGTATTTTACATGTATATTTCATGCATTTACATGTATTTTACATGTATAATACTTGTCATGCAAGTATTATACATGTAAAATACTTGCACGACAAGTAAAATACATGTATAATACTTGCATGACAAGTAAAATACTTGCATGCAAGTAAAATACACGTATTTTACTTGCATGCAAGTATTTTACTTGTCATGCAAGTATTTTACATGTATAATACCAGTGGATATCCCCCGTGGCGAAAAAAAAATTTTCTCCCAAAAAAAAATATTTCTGGAAATCAGCTTGGCGAAAAAAAAAATTTCGCCACGGGATTTTTGGCTGGGGGGAAAAAAGTCCGAGTTTCCCTGGAGGTCAGATTTCTTTTCAACTATTTCTCAAAGCCCCGAACGCACAGCAGGCCAAGCTGGTCGATACATCGACAGCGAAATTTGTGTCCTCTTTTGGATTTCACGACTGTGTCAAAGGCAGGCACAGGAGGACGCTCTGGTTGCGCAGTGGACGACGTTGAAGACTATGCTTCGCCAGTTCCGTCAAGAAGTTGCTAACAGTCACGTACACTTTGGTTGTTTATGGTTTACACTTCCCCGCAAGACTTGCTCGATGATGTCCTCAAGTATGCGAGGATATTTGGAGTCCGGCCTCTCAGTTTCCGCTGCGGGCTTCAGTTGATGACATTCAGGTCATCCAGACGGACAAAATAATGCAGAGGAAGACCTCGTTCGGGCAATTTGGCAACGGCAAGTACGCGTTGGGGCGGAGGTTCCAGAAGGGCGGGGCAGGGCATGACTGACCGAGCGGGTTGAGGTTTCGGCGCCCGAAGGGCGCCGAAAAAAATTGAGGGGTAAAAAAACAATTCTGGCAAAATCGAGGGCCGAGAAAATTTTTTCGCCACCGGAAAAACCAGATTTTGGTGTCAGGATACAGCCTGTATAATACTTGCATGACAAGTATTATACATGTAAAATACATGTAAATGCATGAAATATACATGTAAAATACATGTATATCAAGTAAAAATACATGTATAATAGTTGACATGCAACTATTATACATGTATTTTTACTTGATATACATGTATTTTACATGTATATTTCAGGCATATACATGTATTATACATGTATAATAGTTGACATGCAAGTATTATACATGTATAATACATGTAAAAATCAGTATTTTTACATGTAAAATTTACAAGATCCCACCGTGCAAAACCACATTTTTCAACATACCATCAGAACCGCCCTAATACCTGATCTGACCCGAAAATCCGACCCATACCCCCCCGGAAACCGTCTGGAGCCCACTTGTGACACCTGATGCGCACTTTTGTGATGATTTTTTGGGGTCCTAAAAAATGTACCTCAGTTTCGTACCTTGCCTTTGTACCTGAACCACTCCCGACCGCAGTATTTCGTTCTTTGCAAGGAAAGGGTATCACTACGCTCACCCAGCACGCCGAGCAACACATGCCGTGTGCCTAGGGCCTCGCAGAGGTGTCAGATGCTGCTGCAGAGGGGTACCTTGCTCGAAAGACGCTCGCCAAACGGGAGATGTGCGGGGTCCCGGCAGAGAGCGTTGTGGCAGACCTGCGTCAGAAGAAAACGGCACACGACATCCGTGAGGCGACATTATTTCGGGCGCTCCGTCGGGCTGGGTACATAGGAGAGCGAGTGGGACGTGGTGACGACAGATATGCAGTGGTGCATCAACTGCACGCACGTGCGAAAAGCGGCGTTCCTTGCTGGCCAAGAAAGATGTCACCTGCACTCCTACTCCTCCCACTCCTCCTGCTCCTACCCCTACACCAACTGATGTGGGCAGTGAGTGATGGCAGCTCCAGAGCAGCAGATGATCTAGGAAGCGATGAGCGGGTCAGCCGGGCAGACTACCCCAGTCCGTACCGGAAGTACGAAGCGTTGCGGGCCCGCCACCACCGCCTCCAGGAGAGGACCCGAGGATTAAGAGTAGGGTTGTACAACGCCAGGGGAGAGTATTCCCCTGGCGTTGAGACATCCCTGACGATCTTGCGGTCGCACTGTGGGGGTTGAGTCGGCAGGCAGATGCCTATCCAATGACTTCGTTGAGTCCTCACATGGTACACTCTCATACGTGCTGTTGAGACTGCGTGGTGTGCATATCCTGCGGGGGGCGCAAATTACACAGCACAAACATAATCATTTCGACTCTCAGGTCGTCCAATATCCCAATCGTGCCTTCACAGGCTGAGATCGACGAAGCAAAGACACATCTGCAACGCTGCCTAATGCCGATGCAGCCTCGCAGGCGTACGAAGTACTCACAATGACCCATCTGCGATCGAAGTACTACACCCAGAAGGTGGCTGAACTCATTCAGCTGGCGCAACAACACAACATTCCCACTAATCAGGTACAAGAAAGACCTTGCCGAGGCACTGGGGAGGCAACATCGTGCCACCTGAGCCGGAACCACCGCAGAAAAGGCAAAGAACGAAATATTGCGGTCGGGAGTGGTTCAGGTACAAAGGCAAGGTACGAAACTGAGGTACATTTTTTAGGACCCCAAAAAATCATCACAAAAGTGCGCATCAGGTGTCACAAGTGGGCTCCAGACGGTTTCCGGGGGGGTATGGGTCGGATTTTCGGGTCAGATCAGGTATTAGGGCGGTTCTGATGGTATGTTGAAATTTTTGGTATTTGTACGTTTTTAGGGGGGCTTATGACCCCCCCTACCCCCCCCCCCCCCCTCCCCGGCGAGGTGTGCAAGAAGCCAAATGTTACCCTTGTTTGTCATCGGCATGGTAATATATATGAGCCCCCCACCCCCCACCCACCCACCCTCCAGCGTGCGTCTCAGCTTCGGGTTGCCCACCCTTCGACACGCATTCGTCAAACCCCAAGGATGTGTGTGCTGTGGGTGTGCAGAGCGGGGGGTCGCATGGTGGTGATGATTGCCTGGAGTTGGATGCCTTGGGGCAGTGCCCTTACAAGTGCCCTTCTGGCCCCTGCAAGATCCCATGCGCACACCCCCTGCCCTGTATTACTGCGTGCGTGTCGGCTCAACAGATGCGTGGGTTTGCCGCGCCTATTACCTTGCCTATCAGCCCCGATCCCTTTTTTGCCGCCCGCTGCCTCCGATTCTCCTCCTTCGTGTTGGGTGTACTGTTCTCCAATCTGGTTGTTGAGTCGTTGAGGCCACATATTTATCTTCTCTCGCAGTTCAACCACCGCATGCCTCCTCTACTTCTGTTTCTATTCCCCCCCCCCACCCCCGCGGTATGCGGGGTTTGATTGACCCTCAGGGAAGCAGCGCCCCTGCCATGCATAGCTGATTTCTCGTAAACCTTTTTTGAAATGGAGCGCTCCCCCCCCCCCCCCCCTTTTCAAAAAAGCAAACAGATTTTCTTACCCATCACCCCCCACCCCCCGCCCCACATACCCTGCTATTCCATAACGTTTTTGAAACATGCGAGAAGTGTTTTCAGGTTTAAAAAATTACCCCCTCTCCCCCCCCCCCACCCTCCTGGCACACAATCGCTTTGTCTCGAGTTCCGACCGGAAAGCTGATTCCTGTGTTTCTTTTGGGAGAAAAACAAACGTGCCGACAATTTTTCAGAAGTATTTCGTTCATCGGATCCCCCCCCCCCCCCTCACACCCCACCCCCCATCCCCCACTCCCAGAAGAGGCCAAGCGAACGTGCTGTTTTCAGCGTTCGTTTGCTTGTCAACCCACCTCCACACGCCCCGATGCCCCAATTCTTCAAAGAGGGCAACATCCAATTCTGGAGATTCAGTGCAACGCGAATATGCCATTTTCGCAAAACTTAACACACACACACACACACACACGTGCGACTGCGTGGTTGTTTTGTTTATGCAAACCAAGATACTGCGCCACACCATGGGCAACCAACCGGCCCCCAATATAAGCGCCTCACAGAGGACTGAACCTCGCCTGTGTTGAGCCCTCTGAAGCGAGCCCGCTGAAGAGGGAAACCCCCACAACAAAGCAAGCAAAACAAAACTAAACAAAACAAAAACTGACAACACAGGTCGCACTAAAAAAAAACCATACCTACATCCTTCTATCAAGTATTGATCCCCTCAACACCCCCCCCCCCACCCGCTCCCCACCCCCCCCCCCACCCGCTCCCCACCCCCCCCCCCACCCGCTCCCCACCCCCCCCCCCACCCGCTCCCCACCCGCTCCCCACCCGCTCCCCACCCGCTCCCCACCCCCCCCCCCACCCCCCCCCCACCCGCTCCCCACCCGCTCCCCACCCGCTCCCCACCCGCTCCCCACCCGCTCCCCACCCGCTCCCCACCTGCTCTCTCAACAGGCCGAGCACCACCTCTCGCCGGGTGGCTCGGACACAACCTGCGATTTGAGTGGGGGTGGTGGTGGGTGAGGCCGACTTTTTTGCACCTTACCCTTTCTTCCCTGCTTCACACCCCCCCCCCCACCCTGTACGAGGATGTCAGTTAGCTAAAGCACAGTGAGACGTTTGCCTTGTTCTTCATCTTTGCTATTTATCATTGCCGAGTCCCCCCGTTGTTGGTTACACCCCCCCGCCCCCCCGTTTTCCTCTCGTTTTGTACGCAGCGTCTCCTCTGCCGCACAATGAAAAGGAAAAGGGGTGTGAAAAGGGGTGGCCCTGGGGAAGAGAAGAAGGGCGGGGGGTGTGGGGGGTGTAAAGAGACCCAACAATTGGCAATCGCCAATGCGGTGGGTCGGGAGGAGAACGCGAAGACAGGGGTTCAACCCCCCCCTCCCCCTCCGAGAGCATCATTTTTGTCTTTGAACTTACCTATCCGCCCCTGGGCCTGCGGAGAGCACGGTGAAAAACTCGAATAGAGCCAAAAAAAAATAGTCAAGACATGTCTCATATTGTGCCCAATGAGCGGGTGAGTGTGCGTGGGGTGTCCCAAGACACACCACTGCCTGGTTGCCTATTCCGTCAGGTATATTCCGGCCAGGGGGTTGGCCGTCGACACCAAGGGGGAGGGGGGGGGGGGAGGGTTACAAGAATAGAAACAAACCAATAAAACAAAAAAACATCACATTGTTGGTGCCCCTGATTTACCCCTTTTTCACTACGCACAAACTACGCAATCTGGGGGGGGGGGTCTCGCTTTTTGGTCCCCCCCCAGTTTTTTTTGGTCCCCCTTTCTGTGTGGCTACTGAGACAGGACTGGAGGCACTGCGCTGACCGAGCAAAAAATTATTGCCAGAACTCACTATACACCGTACGAAAGAACGCACGACATGTGGGGCGGGACTCCAGAAACACCTGGGCAAGGTTGCCCCATGCCCAGAAACACCTGAGAATAGACTGGCGTACCGCCCCAAGAGGGGGTGTGACAAAAAATATTTTTTTTCCCTTTGTGTTTTCGAGGTCCGCAAGGTCCCAAAAATCACTTTTTGGGCACATTTTTCAGAGGTCGCCAGAGGTCGCCACCCGGGAAATGCCATTTTTGGGGTTAAAAAACGGTTTTTCACCTTGCCCTCGTGAACTGGGTGGGGAAGGCGACGGTCAGACGCAAAATAAATGGAGGACCCCAAAGGAGGGTCCGCATCAGGCGGAACTCAGCAGAACCTCGCTCCAGACCACATTGTGGGCCAGGACAGGGTCGGGAAGAGCATAAAACACCAGAAAACCGGTCCAGGAGGTCTCTCTGGGGCTCAAATCCCCTGAAAAGGGGTCTGAACAGGTGGCGACCGAAGGGCGACCAATGGTGCCCACGGAGTTCCTCATCCCAAACTTGGGACCCACCGAAAAATGGACCAGATGGTGGTCCCAAATTAGGGACCGACCAACAAGGCGACCAGATGGCGGTCCCAAATTTGGGACCGACCAACAAAGCGACCAGATGGCAGTCCCAAATTTGGGACCGACCGAAAAATGGACCAGATGGCGGTCCCAAATTTGGGACCGACCCATAAAGCGACCAGATGGCGGTCCCAAATTTGGGACCGACCAACAAAGCGACCAGATGGCGGTCCCAAATTTGGGACCGACCGAGAAAGCGACCAGATGGTGGTCCCAAATTTGGGACCGACCGAAAAATTGACCAGATGGCGGTCCCAAATTTGGGACCGACCAATAAAGCGACCAGATGGCGGTCCCAAATTTGGGACCGACCCATAAAGCGACCAGATGGCGGTCCCAAATTTGGGACCGACCGAGAAAGCGACCAGATGGCGGTCCCAAATTTGGGACCGACCAACAAAGCGACCAGATGGTGGTCCCAAATTTGGGACCGACCAATAAAGCGACCAGATGGTGGTCCCAAATTTGGGACAGACCCATAAAGCGACCAGATGGCGGTCCCAAATTTGGGACCGACCGAGAAAGCGACCAGATGGCGGTCCCAAATTTGGGACCGACCAACAAAGCGACCAGATGGTGGTCCCAAATTTGGGACCACCATCTGGTCGCTTTCTCGGTCGGTCCCAAATTTGGGACCGCCATCTGGTCGCTTTCTCGGTCGGTCCCAATTTTGGGACCGCCATATGGTCGCTTTATGGGTCGGTCCCAATTGTGGGACCACCATCTGGTCGCTTTCTCGGTCGGTCCCAAATTTGGGACCACCATCTGGTCGCTTTATGGCTCGGTCCCAAATTTGGGACCGCCATCTGGTCAATTTTTCGGTCGGTCCCAAATTTGGGACCGCCATCTGGTCGCTTTCTCGGTCGGTCCCAATTTTGGGACCGACATCTGGTCGCTTTATGGGTCGGTCCCAATTGTGGGACCACCATCTGGTCGCTTTCTCGGTCGGTCCCAAATTTGGGACCGCCATCTGGTCGCTTTATTGGTCGGTCCCATATTTGGGACCGCCCTCTGGTCAATTTTTCGGTCGGTCCCAAATTTGGGACCACCATCTGGTCGCTTTATCGGTCGGTCCCAAATTTGAGACCACCATCTGGTCGCTTTATGGGTCGGTCCCAAATTTGGGACCGCCATCTGGTCGCTTTATTGGTCGGTGAACATCCTTCAGGATTTTGAAGGCACGTCTCACACCGGTTGGTGCTGTGTCGCATTCCAGGGGATAGTCCTTCACTTGGGTACGATTCGGCGCGACTGAGTCATCAAGCTTCATCCACCTGCCTCTCATGGTGGCGTTGGATTTTCGCACGCTGCGCCGCATTTTCACCCGGCCGAACTCAAAAACCCAAAGTCTACTGAAGATAGTCTGGCCTCTCCACAACATGTGATGGGAAAATGTTGAGGTCGGGCCATGCCAGCCCTGGCACGAGATCACTGCTCGTACCTGGGACCACCCGTGTAAAAGTCCCCCCAGGGGGGACTTAAGCACAGGTGGACCTAAACACGGGAGTGGGCTGGTCTGGAGGGTCATCAGGTGGCCGCTAGGCCACCTGGTGCCCTCCAGGTGCTGTCAGAGTCGAAAAGTGGGGTGCCAAAAGTCCATCCGGACCGGAATCACCCCCATACGACGGAAGCGGAAGAGGTCTTCTTGGTCTCCACCGTGCCACCCCCGTGTTTAAGCCCCCCCCTGGCCGAAAGTCGCCTCCAGGGGGGGGACTTAAACACGGGGGGTCCCAGGTACCCCCGAAAATTCACATTGTGTCTACAGTGTGGGGCCCGAAAATCGAGTTTTCGGTGTTGCTTTTCCACATTTGGGGTTCCCAACTTCAGGACTGTCGCGCAATTACCTCAAAAGTGGCCGAGAAACCCAGGAATTTCTTTTTTTGAAGCCAATATTTTTTGTCACAGTAGCTTAGCTGAAAAGTTGGGCGAGTCGTCCACCCTACTGAGAAGGAAGTGAGTTCCAGGAGCCGCGTAGAACACCCTCGAGATTGTGAATGATGATACGATCACAGCCTTCAGGGCGCTGCGAGGTGCCACCCTGAAGGTGGCCCTTGACATCAAGGAGAGCGTCGGCCGAGGGGTCGACGAAAAGCTGAAGAAGGCGCTACTGGCACTGGATCCCGCGGGGTATACGGAGGTCACCGCCACACAGGCAACCTCCGCTGACAACGTCCAGGAGACGTTATCCGAGGGGATCACAACGGCACTAGAGATCTGTGTCACGGGATCCAGGCGCCCACTCTCCCTCGACGGTCTGGGGATTGTTGTTGGGTATGGTGTCGTTTCCTGCAGCTGCAAAAAAGCGTAGCAACTGTGCTTCCTTCTTCCTTAATGATGCGTTGACGCTTCCACCCGGAGGAGCTGAATCAGGCACCGCTTAATGATGCGTTGATGCTTCCACCCGACGAGCTGAAGCAGGCACCGCGCCAAAGGGCACCCCCAAAGAGACCTGCAAAGACTGCGTCGAAACCCGCACCGAAGGCTGCCAGCGCTGCAGCACCTCAAGAACCTGCAGCACCTGCAGCACCTGAAGCGCCTGCACCCTCACTGACCCCGGAACAGCAAGAACTCCTTGAGTTTGGGGTCCCGGCATAGAGACAGAGAATGGCTGAGTAAATCAAAAAATGAGACCCCCCCCCCCTTTTCACTACGCACAAACTACGCAATATGGGGTCGTCAGGGGCACCATTTAATTGTTCTCCCGTTCTCCCGTTCATCAGCCCTCCTCCCCCCCCGCCACCCCCCCCCCCCCTTCCTGTGTTTTGTGCATCGTGCAGTGTATCTCGCATCGAAGGAATCAAACAGCTGTCTTGGTGCGTTTCTAACTCTTTTATTCCTCCAAACAAAAACATTCATGTGACTGTGTGGTGACTCTGTATGAACTGTGTGCGCGTCACAAAAGGGGGGGGGGGGGGAGGGGGGTGGGTGGGGTGCGGTTGGTAGTGGGTGTGTGGGAGGGTGGTGTGGTGAGGTGCGTGCCTTGTGATTTCAAGAGTACCGCCGCGAAACCCCACCCCCCCCGACACCCCCACCCCTATCCCCCTCCATCCCTCCCCACCCCTCCCCTCCCTCCCCCGTTCCCCCTTCCCCGTCCCCCAAATAGTGAAATCAGGCAAAAATCACGCGGTGTAGCTACCCACTTTCTGGTAGCAGTTCAGGTGGCGCACGCCGTGTGGTGCAGTTTGATGGAACGAATGTCATAAGAAGCCCCCCCCCCCCACCCACTCACACATCCATGCCAAAAGAAGAGGGAAAACTGCCTTTATGCCGTTCTGTTCCCCCCTCCTCTTTTCAATCACCGCCCTCCCCGCCCCCACCCGCCTCTCCTTAAAGAAAACATGCATTGTTAGCCCCTCTTAACAAGGGCTCTGAAGAGCGCGGCGAATAAGTGAGAACAGTTGAACTGATTCACGACAATCTAAAACTATGGTTGCCGAATTCAAGAGGTGTGTGTGTGTGTGTGTGTGTGGAGAGGGGCGACTAAGGGTCGGCACGACCCGCTCGCCCTCTCCCCACACCCCTCCTCTTCCGCCCTGCTCATCTATCGTCTCCCCCCTCCCACCATCTCGTCCTTTCTCCTGTTCTGCGTTTCTCCCCGTTCTGCGTGGAGATTCTGTGATCAGAGGCTACTGTACCCAAGGGATTCAGATGGGGAAGTGTGGTGCGTAGAGATGTGAGGTTAACTGACGAGGTTGCCGGGTGATCATGCCTCCCCTGAACAGGACGATTTTCATAGTTCTGATGTAGTTTCTGTTGGTCCTCTTTTGGTAGAGGGGTCCAAAAAAGATTGTTCAAAACTCGCCCAAAATTGTGCACCGAGCGCGACCCTCTACCCGGTTTTGATATTGGGAACAGCATATTCAAATGTGGGATGGGATGGGAGGAGAAGATCATCGCACAAACTCTGTCCCCTCTACCCTAGCAGCTCCAGTTTCAGTTCTCATTTTTTTTCATTTGACGACGTTGCATTTTTTTGTTGTTCTTCTGTCAATTGACCATTTTATTGACATGATCATCTTCGAATTATCATTTCCAAATTTTTCGACATCTTTTCGCCCATATTTATTTATTTGCCGCAGTTTTTAGAGGCCCGCCGATATCGCCATGAAAAGCTTGAAAATAAAAACAAAACACCCCCACCCCCGCCCCCGCCCCTCCCCACCCGATCTTCTCTCGTTGCTGAGGGGGGGGGACTATAATTTTCTTTCATCACAGGCACAACTGTGACTACCCTTCTCAGAGAGACCTTCTCGGGAAGGCGAGTAGGGACGGGGTTGGGGTAAGGTATTTACAGGAGACCAGCTGAGGGGATGGATGGTTTTGTGTAGGCAGAGGGGGGTTGGGGGGGTGGGGGGTTTGAACAGCAGAGTGCTGTTACCCCTCCCCCCCCCATCCCCCCTTCCTCATTAGCAGTCCTGCGCACAGTCCCTTTTCCTGAGCCTTACCCTCATCTCCCCCGTATACCCCCTTCTACTTTTTTTGGAAGAACAGCTAGCTTTTCGCACTAAAAAGACTCGTGGCAGCGTTCGGTATCTGCACACATGCACTAGCAGGCACCGTTCGTACAAACAAAAACTGGGTTCGTACTCAGTAAAATATGCCGACACCCCCACCCCTATCCCCCTCCATCCCTCCCCACCCCTCCCCTCCCTCCCCCGTTCCCCCTTCCCCGTCCCCCAAATAGTGAAATCAGGCAAAAATCACGCGGTGTAGCTACCCACTTTCTGGTAGCAGTTCAGGTGGCGCACGCCGTGTGGTGCAGTTTGATGGAACGAATGTCATAAGAACCCCCCCCCCCCCACCCACTCACACATCCATGCCAAAAGAAGAGGGAAAACTGCCTTTATGCCGTTCTGTTCCCCCCTCCTCTTTTCAATCACCGCCCTCCCCGCCCCCACCCGCCTCTCCTTAAAGAAAACATGCATTGTTAGCCCCTCTTAACAAGGGCTCTGAAGAGCGCGGCGAATAAGTGAGAACAGTTGAACTGATTCACGACAATCTAAAACTATGGTTGCCGAATTCAAGAGGTGTGTGTGTGTGTGTGTGTGTGGAGAGGGGCGACTAAGGGTCGGCACGACCCGCTCGCCCTCTCCCCACACCCCTCCTCTTCCGCCCTGCTCATCTATCGTCTCCCCCCTCCCACCATCTCGTCCTTTCTCCTGTTCTGCGTTTCTCCCCGTTCTGCGTGGAGATTCTGTGATCAGAGGCTACTGTACCCAAGGGATTCAGATGGGGAAGTGTGGTGCGTAGAGATGTGAGGTTAACTGACGAGGTTGCCGGGTGATCATGCCTCCCCTGAACAGGACGATTTTCATAGTTCTGATGTAGTTTCTGTTGGTCCTCTTTTGGTAGAGGGGTCCAAAAAAGATTGTTCAAAACTCGCCCAAAATTGTGCACCGAGCGCGACCCTCTACCCGGTTTTGATATTGGGAACAGCATATTCAAATGTGGGATGGGATGGGAGGAGAAGATCATCGCACAAACTCTGTCCCCTCTACCCTAGCAGCTCCAGTTTCAGTTCTCATTTTTTTTCATTTGACGACGTTGCATTTTTTTGTTGTTCTTCTGTCAATTGACCATTTTATTGACATGATCATCTTCGAATTATCATTTCCAAATTTTTCGACATCTTTTCGCCCATATTTATTTATTTGCCGCAGTTTTTAGAGGCCCGCCGATATCGCCATGAAAAGCTTGAAAATAAAAACAAAACACCCCCACCCCCGCCCCCGCCCCTCCCCACCCGATCTTCTCTCGTTGCTGAGGGGGGGGGACTATAATTTTCTTTCATCACAGGCACAACTGTGACTACCCTTCTCAGAGAGACCTTCTCGGGAAGGCGAGTAGGGACGGGGTTGGGGTAAGGTATTTACAGGAGACCAGCTGAGGGGATGGATGGTTTTGTGTAGGCAGAGGGGGGTTGGGGGGGTGGGGGGTTTGAACAGCAGAGTGCTGTTACCCCTCCCCCCCCCATCCCCCCTTCCTCATTAGCAGTCCTGCGCACAGTCCCTTTTCCTGAGCCTTACCCTCATCTCCCCCGTATACCCCCTTCTACTTTTTTTGGAAGAACAGCTAGCTTTTCGCACTAAAAAGACTCGTGGCAGCGTTCGGTATCTGCACACATGCACTAGCAGGCACCGTTCGTACAAACAAAAACTGGGTTCGTACTCAGTAAAATATGCCGACACCCCCACCCCTATCCCCCTCCATCCCTCCCCACCCCTCCCCTCCCTCCCCCGTTCCCCCTTCCCCGTCCCCCAAATAGTGAAATCAGGCAAAAATCACGCGGTGTAGCTACCCACTTTCTGGTAGCAGTTCAGGTGGCGCACGCCGTGTGGTGCAGTTTGATGGAACGAATGTCATAAGAACCCCCCCCCCCCCACCCACTCACACATCCATGCCAAAAGAAGAGGGAAAACTGCCTTTATGCCGTTCTGTTCCCCCCTCCTCTTTTCAATCACCGCCCTCCCCGCCCCCACCCGCCTCTCCTTAAAGAAAACATGCATTGTTAGCCCCTCTTAACAAGGGCTCTGAAGAGCGCGGCGAATAAGTGAGAACAGTTGAACTGATTCACGACAATCTAAAACTATGGTTGCCGAATTCAAGAGGTGTGTGTGTGTGTGTGTGTGTGGAGAGGGGCGACTAAGGGTCGGCACGACCCGCTCGCCCTCTCCCCACACCCCTCCTCTTCCGCCCTGCTCATCTATCGTCTCCCCCCTCCCACCATCTCGTCCTTTCTCCTGTTCTGCGTTTCTCCCCGTTCTGCGTGGAGATTCTGTGATCAGAGGCTACTGTACCCAAGGGATTCAGATGGGGAAGTGTGGTGCGTAGAGATGTGAGGTTAACTGACGAGGTTGCCGGGTGATCATGCCTCCCCTGAACAGGACGATTTTCATAGTTCTGATGTAGTTTCTGTTGGTCCTCTTTTGGTAGAGGGGTCCAAAAAAGATTGTTCAAAACTCGCCCAAAATTGTGCACCGAGCGCGACCCTCTACCCGGTTTTGATATTGGGAACAGCATATTCAAATGTGGGATGGGATGGGAGGAGAAGATCATCGCACAAACTCTGTCCCCTCTACCCTAGCAGCTCCAGTTTCAGTTCTCATTTTTTTTCATTTGACGACGTTGCATTTTTTTGTTGTTCTTCTGTCAATTGACCATTTTATTGACATGATCATCTTCGAATTATCATTTCCAAATTTTTCGACATCTTTTCGCCCATATTTATTTATTTGCCGCAGTTTTTAGAGGCCCGCCGATATCGCCATGAAAAGCTTGAAAATAAAAACAAAACACCCCCACCCCCGCCCCCGCCCCTCCCCACCCGATCTTCTCTCGTTGCTGAGGGGGGGGGACTATAATTTTCTTTCATCACAGGCACAACTGTGACTACCCTTCTCAGAGAGACCTTCTCGGGAAGGCGAGTAGGGACGGGGTTGGGGTAAGGTATTTACAGGAGACCAGCTGAGGGGATGGATGGTTTTGTGTAGGCAGAGGGGGGTTGGGGGGGTGGGGGGTTTGAACAGCAGAGTGCTGTTACCCCTCCCCCCCCCATCCCCCCTTCCTCATTAGCAGTCCTGCGCACAGTCCCTTTTCCTGAGCCTTACCCTCATCTCCCCCGTATACCCCCTTCTACTTTTTTTGGAAGAACAGCTAGCTTTTCGCACTAAAAAGACTCGTGGCAGCGTTCGGTATCTGCACACATGCACTAGCAGGCACCGTTCGTACAAACAAAAACTGGGTTCGTACTCAGTAAAATATGCCGACACCCCCACCCCTATCCCCCTCCATCCCTCCCCACCCCTCCCCTCCCTCCCCCGTTCCCCCTTCCCCGTCCCCCAAATAGTGAAATCAGGCAAAAATCACGCGGTGTAGCTACCCACTTTCTGGTAGCAGTTCAGGTGGCGCACGCCGTGTGGTGCAGTTTGATGGAACGAATGTCATAAGAACCCCCCCCCCCCCACCCACTCACACATCCATGCCAAAAGAAGAGGGAAAACTGCCTTTATGCCGTTCTGTTCCCCCCTCCTCTTTTCAATCACCGCCCTCCCCGCCCCCACCCGCCTCTCCTTAAAGAAAACATGCATTGTTAGCCCCTCTTAACAAGGGCTCTGAAGAGCGCGGCGAATAAGTGAGAACAGTTGAACTGATTCACGACAATCTAAAACTATGGTTGCCGAATTCAAGAGGTGTGTGTGTGTGTGTGTGTGTGGAGAGGGGCGACTAAGGGTCGGCACGACCCGCTCGCCCTCTCCCCACACCCCTCCTCTTCCGCCCTGCTCATCTATCGTCTCCCCCCTCCCACCATCTCGTCCTTTCTCCTGTTCTGCGTTTCTCCCCGTTCTGCGTGGAGATTCTGTGATCAGAGGCTACTGTACCCAAGGGATTCAGATGGGGAAGTGTGGTGCGTAGAGATGTGAGGTTAACTGACGAGGTTGCCGGGTGATCATGCCTCCCCTGAACAGGACGATTTTCATAGTTCTGATGTAGTTTCTGTTGGTCCTCTTTTGGTAGAGGGGTCCAAAAAAGATTGTTCAAAACTCGCCCAAAATTGTGCACCGAGCGCGACCCTCTACCCGGTTTTGATATTGGGAACAGCATATTCAAATGTGGGATGGGATGGGAGGAGAAGATCATCGCACAAACTCTGTCCCCTCTACCCTAGCAGCTCCAGTTTCAGTTCTCATTTTTTTTCATTTGACGACGTTGCATTTTTTTGTTGTTCTTCTGTCAATTGACCATTTTATTGACATGATCATCTTCGAATTATCATTTCCAAATTTTTCGACATCTTTTCGCCCATATTTATTTATTTGCCGCAGTTTTTAGAGGCCCGCCGATATCGCCATGAAAAGCTTGAAAATAAAAACAAAACACCCCCACCCCCGCCCCCGCCCCTCCCCACCCGATCTTCTCTCGTTGCTGAGGGGGGGGGACTATAATTTTCTTTCATCACAGGCACAACTGTGACTACCCTTCTCAGAGAGACCTTCTCGGGAAGGCGAGTAGGGACGGGGTTGGGGTAAGGTATTTACAGGAGACCAGCTGAGGGGATGGATGGTTTTGTGTAGGCAGAGGGGGGTTGGGGGGGTGGGGGGTTTGAACAGCAGAGTGCTGTTACCCCTCCCCCCCCCCATCCCCCCTTCCTCATTAGCAGTCCTGCGCACAGTCCCTTTTCCTGAGCCTTACCCTCATCTCCCCCGTATACCCCCTTCTACTTTTTTTGGAAGAACAGCTAGCTTTTCGCACTAAAAAGACTCGTGGCAGCGTTCGGTATCTGCACACATGCACTAGCAGGCACCGTTCGTACAAACAAAAACTGGGTTCGTACTCAGTAAAATATGTCGCAGCTGAGCTCGGTCGATTGGAGCAAGGTCACAGTACCTGTCCTTCCGGAGGGCGTTAAGCCCGCCGAGCCGCGTGCGCGCTGCATCTTTCCGCGCTGTGCCATCGAGCACAAAAGCGCGGAATCGGAGCAGTGCTGGAGGTGTGGGTGCCGGGGTCGGGTGATCTGCCCGGAGTGGAAGGCAGTGTCAGGCGAAACAGGGGCCCTCAGCCCGTTTGTGAAGGGCGAAGGGGCGAGCGAGTGGTGTTGCCCGCTGTGCGCGTTCGCTGTGGGAAGCGGTGAGGACCCGGAAGGGGACCGGACCACGAAAGCGAGCGCAGAGGAAAAGGTGAGTGCGGCCGCGACTGAAGTGGCTGAGGCCTTCTCCGTGCCCTTCCCTAACACACAGCACTCCCCCCAGGCCCCTGCAGAACCTGTCTTCCCTCCCTCTGTCGTGCCCCCCCTCCCTTCCCCTGTCCCTCAAGGACATGTGCATCCCGTGTACGCCCCTCATGGGCCGGGCTCTGCTAGGCCAGCGAACCAAGTGCACCCACTGCAGGCCCCTCAAGGGCCAGGTGCTGTCGCGCAGGCCGCCCCTCTGGGTTTCGTCCAGCCTACCTATGCCCCTCAAGGGCCGGGCTCGGTGTTACCGACGGGCCAAGTGCACCCCATGTACGCCCCTCAAGGGTCGGGCTCTGCCACTCTGTCCGCCCAGGGGCACCCAATGCAAGCCCCTCAAGGGCTGGGTGCTGTCCCTCATGCGGCCCCCCAGGGGATCGTCCAGCCCACGTATGCCCCTCAAGGGCTGGGCTCGGTGTCACAGACAGGACACTCCCTGTACCCCCCTCAGGGGCAGGGCTCCGCAGCACTCCCCCATGCTCCTCAGGGAGTGGGTCCCGGCATGCCTGCTGTCCCCCAAGGGCAGGGGTCATTCGTGTACGCCCCTCAAGGGTACGACGCAGCGTACGCCGCTCAGAACCCCTACGCAGCCATGCCGAGTTATGGAGGGCAGTGGCCATCGGAAGAGCTTCCCGATTTGGCGCGGGTTGTCACATGGCTCCCCTTCCTGAACGACCCGAACAAGCTGGAGAGCTTGTGGACGCACCTGATCATGCGCCATGACGCTCCGGCTGCCGCCACCCAGAGCTCCCAGTTTCACGAGCGTCGTGTCCTCCTGAAGAGTCTGCGGAGGATGATGTACATGCAGGGGGCGGCATCTATGGGGGTCCTGATGAACGACATGGTGGTTCGCCTCGAGGCCATCCTAGTCAAGGAGGTGCTGATCGAGGCTGGCCTGCGCCGCGAGCAGGCGGCTGTGGGCGCTGGGGAGTTCGAGGAGCGACTGGCGGCCCTCCCCTTCATGTCGGTGACGCGCGAGAAGATGACTACCCTGCAGTCGGAGGGCCGCCTGGCGGCCCAACGCCACAAGCCCAGTGCGGAGCCGAGCCCTCGCAACCCGCAGAGGCCGAAGGGGGCAGACCGGGTCACCGGATACAAGCACAAGGGGGGTTTTCAGCAGGGCGGAAAAGGGAAGCACCCTCGCCAATGACTGGGCCCCTGGGCTCCCCTCCTCGAGCGGCACCAGGTGCGCAGACCTGCACCGCCCGTCTCAGAGGAGGGGTACAACGACTTGCGGCACGAGACGTCGTCCTTCCTGGCGGGGTGCTACCGGGAGAGTTCTCTCCGGGCGATGATCTCCGTGGAAGCTCGTGCCGCGCAGTTTTACGCAAATCTTTCTCCCCACGACCCCAACTTAGATCCCGAGATGGCCTTCTTGATGTGGCTCAGGTCGCTCATGCAGCAGTCGAGGATCTCCCCCGCGAGTGCCAGGCAGTACCTGACGTACCACGCCATGGCGAAGATCTCCTCCGGCGAGGCGTTCCGGAGGGCAACCCTCCAAATACCCAGGGAGGAAAGACGGCAGCCGGAGACAGTGAACCCGAACAGGGTGTTCAACGTTGTTTTTCGCAAGCCGGTAAGCCTCCCGGCTGTGGCCCTCGCTCTGCAGTGGAGCACGGGGTGCCGGTGGAGCGACATGGAGAGGCTGCGGTGCCGGGATGTCAGCTTCCTGGACTCGGGCTACATCATGGTGGTGTTTGTGGGAGGAAAGACAGATCTCTCCCAGAAAGGACAGGCCCTCCTGCTACCCCCCACAGGCCGATACATCGGCCTCCTGCGCCACTGGATCACTCATCGGCAGCAAGTGTCCCCTCAAGGGACCTTGTTCCAGGGCCTGCAATATGCCCACTACAACACCTACCTGCGGGACTCTCTATGCATCCTGTCCCACGGTATCCGGCGGAGTGCCCTGCAGGTTACCGCGGAGGCGGCGGGACAGCGTGCCGCCCAACACCTAGCTCGGCATCGGAACGCAGCTTCAACGGAACAGTATCTCCCGCCTCAACTATGGCAAGCGACTCTGGAGACGAAGGAAGCGACGCGGATCTTGCAGAGTCAGTAAGTGATTCCGGTGATTCCCTGGCATCAGTGCACAGCCTGTATCGAAGTTCTCCTTTTCGCATGTACCTGAAGTACTACGACTACGCCTCTGCCTGGGTGGACTCGCGCTTCTCCGCTGCCCCCCGGGCTTCCTACGAAGGAATTATCTCAGAGGCTACCCCAGGCACCATCTACATTGTGCAGCTGCTGAGGGACTTCCCAGCCCTGGGGGAGAACTTTCGATGGTTTACTGATGCAGACTTCCTCTACAGGCTCATCGATCAGGGTTTGAAGCCGCGGCCGGGCCCCCTGAACACGAAGATCTTACCACATGTGGGGCGCCTCGACAGCCTCGGGATCACAGAGTCCTCCCCCAAGGCGGATTCCAGTGTGACCTGGTACCAGGGCGTCTTCTGCGTGCCGAAGAAGGCGGCGGGTTCCCTCAGGTTCATCATGTCCTGCCGAGCCATCAACAGTGCTCTTGACATGACTTCCCTTCCACGCTGCCATCTGCCGTCGTACAGCGAGATCCTCGCCACCGTCTTCGGGGCTTCCCTGGTGATGCAGTTTGACTTTAAGAGTTTCTTCTTTCAGTTCGGCTTGCCGATGGATGTGCGCCCATACTTTGCCTTCAGGGCATGCCGCCTTCACCGACGTATGACTCGACTCCCTATGGGCTACGCACCAGCTCCCCAGGCCGCACAAGCGCTGACAAGTGCGAACGATTTGCTGGAGGTGGGGCTGAACCGTCAGGCTGGTGAGGGATACGCTGGGTTGTGTATATCTCTCTGCTAGTCTGGAAGGCAAACAAAAAAAATGTTCAACAAAAAAAAGGATGACAACCGCCCTTTCTCTGATGCCAGTATGGTTCCATATTGGCGTCGTCTGACACAGAGCGCGAAATGTAAAACATACACCATCTACCAATACCCTAGGCGTGATATTTTCAAAACTGGCAGCGCTCGTTCCTGGTAATGTAGGAAGGAGCTGCCCCCCCCCCCCTCTCTCTCTCTCCAAAGAAAGAATTATCGCGAGCAGTACGAGTGTCGGACTGCGGTCCTGCCAGAATAAGTGATCACCACGTTGTCAAAGCAGTCAAAGGGGAAACTAAAGGTAGCAGGCTGAAGGAGGGTCTTCAAAGGGAGGGAACAAAAAAAACAGTTTTGATGTTGCTGCGATTTTCAACCAGGCCCTATACAGCGATCAGGCCGCCCCCCTTGTTCATCGTGCGTGCTTAGTAGTACCAAGTGACGACCCCATTCTCCTCCGTCAGTTTTTTTTTCATGCATGGACACAAACCACTCATGTAATCACCCATTTCTGTGTGTTTGTCCCGTTTCTACTGGTGCGACTGTTGTATTGGTGCCCCCCCACCCCCACCCCGCCGAGCTCTTACACAGTGTGGCGACGCCTTGTTCATATGGCATGGGGTTTCTCAAGTTTTCAAAGATTTTGGAGGGTGCGTGCCTTCGGGCCCTCCTGCCCCACACGTGTAACCCCCCACCCCCACCCAGCGATTTCACTGGGAAGATTTTGGGGTAAAAATCATCAAAAAAAAAGAAAAAGCCCGGCCACCAGGCCTGGGCGGGGAACCAGCCCTTTTTCCGGGTTTTTTGGGTCGGGGAACCAGGTTTTTTCTAAGAATTTTTACAAGGGATTTTTTGCTCACCCCCCCACAGGTTTCAGGCGCGTGCCCGTCAGGCGGGACTTTTTCTATGATTTCTACGATGAAAACCACCCCCCCGCCCCCACCCCCCCCCCCCTTCTAAGAACGATGATGGCTCACTCGGAAGTTTCGGCGTCCGAAACGTACGCCCACTCTCCCCAATCCTCCTCCATGTCGACATCGATGTCGACATGGACGCGGGCCCTTTTCTCCTGGGGCTCCTCGGGGTGCGGCCCAACCTCCCTCCTGCGCTCTGCCGGTGCCGCCTGTGTGGGAGGCAGCTGCGGCGGTTCTTCCGGCTGAGGTGTGGGGAGTGTCGATGGGGTGCCCGGGGTCGATGAAGCGGGGAGCTGGAAGGTGACATGTTGCAGGGTGGCTGGAGGCACGACGGGGGGTGCGGCATCTGCAAGCAACGAAGTGAGGAAGGGATCCTCAGGGACTTCCTCCACGAGGCTGACAATCGACAATGCATCGGCGTTGTCATCTTCCCAGCTGCCGTCCGATTCCTCATCACAATCCTCCACGCCAGCAAATAGAGAACCCATGGCTGCATCGAGGTCAACGAGCTCCACGGTTGTCAGAGTTGGAAGAGGCGTCAGGGAACGCGCAGTGAAGCGGCGCTTCTTGTTGGCGAGGAACGTGTTGACTGTTTCTTCAACGATGATCTTGCGCGCCGCGTCATCATGTGACAGCTCTAGAGTGATGCCCAGTTCTTGAGAGATGCTTGCGGCAGAGAGTGCCTTCCGGAACGATCCCCTCATGCGCGTTACAACTGAAAAAGCAGCCTCCACAAACACAGTCGAGGGTGACAGTGCCACCATGGCCTCAAGCACTATCGCAAACGTCGAACTCTCGGATTCCAGCAAGAAGTCGACGACAAACTCTTTCAGAAGGTTCCCCCTGAGATCTGTGCATTCCAACCGCAGCTTCACCCACTCCATGCCGATGCTGAGAATCTCTGCCTGGTCGTAACCCAAGCGAGAAGCGAGCGCCATGAGGCACTCGCACGTGCTGTCCTTCCCACTTGTCGCGAAGAAAGAGCTGAATGAGCGGCAGGGATACTCCTCCCACCTCTTGGCCAGGTCCTTGTAGATGGTGTGGCAGAGCTTTGAGCGCCAGGAAGTCATCTCGGCAACTACCCCCGGAGGCAACGATGTGGTTCCCTGGTTCTCATAGAACTTGGCTTCGTGCTTGCCAGGCTGGCGCGCCAGCACCTTATGCACTGTCAGTGCATTCTGCAGGATGCTCTCCATCGACGAGAGCGACAGGTCTCGCTTCTGCAACGCCTCGCTCACCCCTTTATTGATGTCGAAGACGTCAGCCAAGATGCAAGTCGAGAGGGAATACTCGGGGGTGAGCTTGTGGAAGAAGAACGGCGGCGGCTGGATCTCCCCGAGCATAGCGACAGTGAAGTCAAAGTTCACCACAGCCGCGTTCAGGCGACGGAACGTTGCAGCTGCCCAACGCACGGAGTGCTCCTTCGGGAAGGAGAGACATTTCCCACCGGAAATGATCTGCAGAGACTTCTGCCTGGCGGTTGATCTGAAGAAGGCAAACCAGTGTCGGAGGAGGCGGCTATGTTCAACAACCTTTCGTGTCTTCTTGATGAGGCCGACGGACAGCTGGTGCATGTGGGCAGCATCATGCACATCGATGAGAGTGCATCCCCACGCGATCTCGAGCTTCCCCCTGAGACTCTTCATCGTTGATGCCCCGTCTGCCGCGAATCCCTTCAGCGAACGCCGCGCCCACTGCGACAGCTGGAGGCTGTCGAACAACTTGACCAGCTCGTCCTTCTGCGACTCTGCGTCAGCTTTCTTCAAGTCGACTGTGCCCACACACCAATCTTTCATAGCACAATCCGTCCTGCTGATCCCCGAAACGATGACGATCATCAAGTCGATGCGGGCGAACGTGGTACCGTCCACCTTCAGGGTTGCCGCCCGACACGCACGCACCGCACCCACCACTCCCCTCAGGAGCACCTCCCAGAGTATCGTCTGGAACTCCTTCGCGACTTTTCGAGAGTAGTGGGTGTCCAGGACATGCAGCCCCTTCCGCTTGTCGTCCTGCAACCTCGCACCCACACTGCTCAGCCCCTCCGCCCGTTGCGTCGCCGTTGCCACGTTGTACACCAGGTTGACCAGACTTGTGTACTGCTCGCTGGTCACCTTCACCTTCGCGCACAGCGTCTGCTTGGGGATATCTGTAGCTGTCACATTGGTGTTTTCACTCCCAGGCGTGGACAACTGCACTGCTCTCTTGTGCGCCGCACCACCCATGTGGCGGCGGATATTGCTTTGCTGGCGCCCAACTGTCGTGGCAGACATAGACGCTTCGCCGCGTGCATACCGGAGCAAGTGGGGTTGCTCCGAGAACTCCCCCTCCAGCTGCACCAAGAACGGTGCACACGTGGTGCACCTCCACCTCCCATCAGGGAGACGCACCACACCGGAGGCTGCAGCGTGGATCTTCCGCTGCTGCTTCTCCTGTATGGCGAGCTGTGCCTGCCGCTGCTGAATCCGAAGGAGACCGTTCACCATTGAGCCCTCTGGCACGTACTTCTTGTTTGCTGCCATCAAAAGAAGGAAGTGCGCCTTTGCTGTGTCGAAGACAAGCCGCAAGGGGTACTGGGCCATCAACGACGGAAGAAGCAAGCCGAAGGTGCGAGGCTGTGTGGTGTCGACGATAGAAAAGTGAACATTTAAACCGCGGGATGTGCGGAAAGTCTGCAGGGCCACTGACGCGGTGTTGGTGTCCAACTCTTCGTCCACGAGGAATCTCGTATCCATCAATCGCGGACGCCTGAGCTTCACCGTGAGGGCCTCCGCTTCGGGGGAGTCAACGCCCTCCAGAAGCGCCGCAGCACTGGTACGCGTCGGCTCCGTAATGGGAATTGACCTTGCTAGGCAGTCAAGCACTCGGAGGCAGTAGTGTCCAGAACTGTATAGATCCCGTTGAACCCACCCTGGTACAAGCCCAATGTTGACGCCTCCGGTTGATTGGGCGAGCTTCATGGCGGTCAGCCATGGGGACAGTCGCCCGGCGCTGTCGAACGCGGCGACGTGGCACGCCCCTTCCCCGGTGTAGAAGGCGGCGTGGGGTGCAGGGGCGACAGGGGCGGCGGTGGTAGCTGCAGGAGAGGCGGCCAGGGGATCCGGAGGAGGAGGCGGCGGCGCATCATGCGAAGCATCGACGTCGTGCCCGTCACCGTCCGATGCCTCACGTGCGTACAGCACGAGTGCTGGCTTCGCGTTCGCACGATTGAACGGCGCCACAGAGCAATCCGTCACACGATCAGTCGTGATCGACTTCCACTTCAGAGTGGTGGCGGGGCCACGAGCGCACAGCGTCTCCCAGGCGATCCCCTTCGCGAGGGTCAGCCCGGACTTTGTGCACGATGCACCGACAAACCGGTACCGGTGATTCACCGGCTGCACCGTGCCCACCTGCACCACCCCGTTGCCGTCAACGCCAAGCTCACGAAGGGCGGAGAGGTCTCTTAATTCCTTGACGTTGACGGTTTCCGCAAGCTCCGTCAGGTGCTTCTGCTTCTCGCCGGATGCAGAAAACCGCTGCGTCGAGAGGAACAGGAGGTGCGGGGCCTTCTCGACGCAGAACTGCGCAGCCCGGACAGCACCACATGTGCACGGACCTTGCTTCTCCATAAATTGAGAAGCAACGCGCTGCACCTCGTCCTTCACGACGCCCAACATCACAACCATGCTGTCTGTAATAGCTGTGCGGAACTCACCACAAGATGGGCAGCTGTAGACGGTGGCGCTTTTGGTGGTGCAGAGGTGCTTCAGGTGCGGGTGTTTGTGTCCGAGGGCGGAGAGACTGACGTCAGGGTTGGGTCGCTGCGGGTCCTGCGAGGTGATCATCTGGGGCTCGTTCTCATCGGGGGTTGTGCTCCGCAGGGACTGGAGGAGGTTGCTCAATACACCTTGGCACTCCCGCAGTACTGTACATGCCAGCAGCTGGAGGATAGTTACAAAGCTGCCACTCCCCGACGCCACCCCCCTACTGGCCCCTTCAGGCCTGAAAGCCCAAAAGCTCCCGGAGATTTTTGCAGTGGTGCGCACCATATTCGCGGAGTACGTGAGGTTGGGTGAGTGTGAGGTCAGGGTCCTGTCGAAGGGTAGTCGAGTGGGAATAAATAGGGAGGTCCTCAGGAGTGCAATACAACAGCAATACACAGGCAACACACCAGCAACACGCAAACCGAGGCAAGAGGAGGTGGGCGGGGTCATCCTGCGGAGTCTCCAGTTGGCCAGCAAGGCGAACTGTACGGGGGAGAGACTTCCCTTCCATCCTTGTGTGCGCCCTGTCGACTGGGAAAATCTTAGAAAAAAAATTTCCTCTGCGAAAAACCCTTAGAAAAAAAAATTTCCCTTACAAAATTCTTAGAAAAAAACTTTTTTTCCCCGTACAAAAGTTCTTAGAAAAAAAGTTCAGAATCCTGAAAGTGGGGAACCAGCCCCCCAGTTAGGAACAGCCCTGTGAGAAGCGAGTCATTATTTTTTTTGTTGACAGTTTTATTAACATGCACACCCCCCCCCCCCTATCCACATCTGCTGTCCCCTCTCCCAAAGGGAGCGGGTAGGGGATATTTTATTTGCGACTATACCCTTCTCGGGCATTACCACATCCCACCCTGCGCCACTCCCACCTGGTGGCGACCTGCTTGGGTGTGTCCGTCCCCCCCCCCCTCTCTTCTTGGATTTCAGACACAACCTGCATAACGAGTGAAGGGTGATCATTCTTGTGCTCCCTTCTGCCTCTTTTTCACTACCCCCCCCCCCTCTCTTCTTGCGTCCGTCCCAACCCACCCTCTCATCAGATAATAAGGGGTTTCTCTGCTACTCCTGCCCCCCCCCCTTCACTTTTTACTAGCCAACCCACCAATGCCCATCTCCCATCACTCACCTCCCCCCCCCCCCATCCCACCGGCCCCCGGCCCCTTTCTCCTCAAGCTGTCCCGTCCAAGCTACGAAAGCAACAAACAAAAAAAAATACAGCGGAGAAAAAAAACTCGTCGGGGGGTTTCACCCCGACGCACCATTATGTCAGAAAGGTGGGTTGATATTGTCCCACCCCCCCAATCACACCTGACACCCATGACAAACCTTTAGTCACCCCCCCCCCCCCCCTCCTCCTCCCCCACAAACCCCTGTCTGCTAACAATTCCCTGCCCCCCCCCCCTTCTCTTGCTGTGGGTGTTGGGAGGGTTGCATTTGCCTTCACTCTCGACACCAATACCCCCCCCCCCTCCCCCCCTATTGTCTCGAGTACATCACTGGGTCTCAGACACAACCCTGCACAACGAGTGAAGAGAGATCAGCATTGTGATTCCCTCTGCTTCTACGAATCAGAATCTGCTTCACTACCTCCCCCCCCCCCCCGGCCCCCCTACCCCCCTATTCTCTCGGAGCTCTTTGAGAAAAGAAGTCAAGTCCCGGCGTCCCATTTGGGGTGTCTTATCCTCCTCCTCCCCCCTCCCCCTCCCCCGCTTTTGTTGCGGATGTTGTCAGCTCGGGTGGCGGGGGTTTATTGCAGCTGTCACATCCACATCAACATGCCGCGAGCTTTGCAAGAGTTCACTGCAAGAAGGCACGAGAGGGAGAGCGGGGGGGGTGGGGAAAGGAGGGGGGGGGGCGGGTCCTGCCGCCCCCCTCCCCCTCCCCCCTCCCGCCCTCCCACCCTTCTGCCTTGCAGTGATTGTTTTTGCTTTTTCGGAGGGGTTGCTTGCAGGGTTTCCGCGAGGGCGATTTTTGGGCGAAAACCCCCTTTTTATTTTTTTCCCCCATTTTCAGTGGGCGAAATCGCCCCCCCCCCCCCCTTTTTTTTTGGGCCAGTAATTTTTGGGCGAAATCGCCCCGGAAGTTTGGCTGGAGGAAGCTGGCCTGGAGTGGAGGCACTGGTCTCGTGCCAGGTATGGCTGGTATGCACTGTTCTTCTCGGTTTCGTAAGTCGAAACCTAGAAAAAAGTTGCCCTCCCTTCCGCCCACAAGAGATGTTCACTACCGTGGCCTCCGGCGGCTGGGGGGCTCCGCCCCCCAGACCCCCTCATGTGGCATGTCCTTGTGATGACAATTTATCGTCACATCGGTGGAGTCCGTGCCACACTCAAAACGCAGCCCAACTCACATCCAATCTGAGTGGAGGTCAGAAAGCAAGGCGGGCTTTGTACAAGTTGCAAAGGCCAGTCCCACCCTGAGCTGGCTCTCAGGATAACGGAACATCATGCATCAACTGGCTAATGCCCGGAGCGCGAGGGCGCGAAGCGCCCGAGCAAAATTTTTTTAGGGGCCTTTTTTGCAAGAAATTTATCGCCCACAGAAATTTTGGAGGTGGGCGATTAGCGGAAGCCCTGGTTGCTTGTGCCTTTTCTATTTTTTGCTGCGATTTTTTTCTGTGCAGGGTACAATCCCTCAACAAATGAAGAGGGAGGGGGGGGGGGGGAGCTGTGTGCATTTTTTTCGTGGCAGCTCGTATAAAAAAGGGGCAAGGGTGTGTGTTTGACGCGTTCTCTGCCTCTGCAGCAGCAATTCTTTTTACGCGTGTGCGTATGTGTGAGTGTGAAGGACAAAATACCCGATAAATCAGAATGGGAATCTGACGGGGGGTTGTCATTGTTGCTTCTCACTCCAGCCTTTGGCCGTCGACAACGGCGTAAAGGCAGAACCAACAACAATGGAGACAGCCCTAACAGGATGCCTTGCCGTGCCGAAAACGGTATTTTCCCTCCTATTTATAGGAGGGAAAACCACCGAACTTTTCCGAAAGCTTGCGAAGACAAATCCGCCATAGAAACCAAAAGAAACAAACAAAAACAAAAGTCACACCGTGTTAGGCGAGTGATCAGCTCCCTACCCACCCCCTCCCCACCCTCCCATGGCAAATATACAGAACCTTCGGGTCGACGGGGGGGAGGGGGGCCAAAATAAATTCATTACAGGGGGGGTCGAATAAACGTACTTAGTTGAATAGTAGTACTTAGCCGAATAGTAGTACTTATTTTTTTGGGGCTCTGGGGCACGTTGGGCCGTTGAATACAAGTACTTACTTTGCCCACCCGTTTTTTTGGGAAGTATCTCGTTTTTTTTGAGATTTTCTTTTTGGAGGACCGCCTGCCAGTGGAGGGGGCACACAAATCCACAAACTTTGGGGCAAGGAATGGGGACAAGGTCTATTGGTGCCACTTCGGGGAACCAGGGTGCACGGGCCCCGCAAACCCGCAAGCTCATGCGGTCCAGAGGCATCAGAACCACTGCTGAAGCCCGCCGCGCATTCCCTCAGCTACGGCGTCCGCAGTCCCCACCACCACCGCCCCAGACAAAGCTCACCGTAGACCTGTGACATCCACCAACAGGGCCAATATCTTCGGCTGGTGTCGATATAGTGACGACGTCGGATGCTTTCATCTGCTCACGGAATGCCTCAAGAGGATGGGCCACAGCCAGGCGCTCCCCGGCCTTCCTTCAACGAAGTGATCTGGGCCAGGGCACGCAGCAGTGACCAGCGCGCCCCTGGTGGACCAAATAGCCCCGCAGAGCCCCTGCAAACAGTGTTTTTAGGAAAAGTTGAATAGACGTACTACGTACGTCTATTCGCTCGCAACGTATTTTATACTTTTTTGGCGAGGTCGATTTAGGCCCGCCCGTTCGCCGAATAGTAGTAGTCCCCTGCTGCTTCCACCGTTACCTGCTGCTTAGGGGGGGGTCCACTGGGTACTCTGGTAGGGTGGTGCGTAAAAAGGTGTTTGATATTTTGGCAAAGTTCAACATTTCATGTCTAGGGTATAGGATGGCATGTTTTTGGACATCTGAGTTCACGGTGACCATTCTTCATCCAATTAAAAATCATTCTAATTGGGGGCCCTCGCTACCAGTCACTGCTCGTCACAGCTCGTCAGTCAGTGAGGGGAAGTGGACTGGAGCTCACTTTTTCTCACTCAGTCACACTTGGTAGCGAAGGCCCCCATTGTTAAAATGGCAAACAGAAAAACCGGTTTTTTGGTCATTTTTGGCCGTTTGGCTGGTTGGCGAGGATCTTTAATGGCAGGGGGATCCAGACTCCGGACGCGCGAAGCGCGGCCGGGGGGGGTGGGGGGTGCGGGGCCGCGCGAAGCGCGGCCCCCCCGGAGGGGGGGGGGGGGAATCTTTAATGACCGTTCCTAAAATATGACAATAATCATATTCACGTGCGATCAGGGGATGGGGGTAGGGGTGGGGGGCGGGGGAGTAAAAATACGACAGTGTATCCCACATACACCTCGTCGCCCCGCACATCGGGCTGGAGGTGTTGGCGAGACTTTGAAATCAAGACCCAGCGCCGGGATGGGGTGTAATGGGTGGGGGAGTCTCGATGGATTAACAGGGGGAGAGGGGTGAACCAATATAAGAGAGGTAACGATACAGAGGCTCTCTCCCTCGCCTGTCACAGATGCAAGGCGAACACTCGTGAGCCAATACCACGCCTATGTAGTGAAGCAAGGTGGTGAGACGGATTCCGAGGCCCTATTTTTCACACACAAACAAGAAGAAAGCTTGTCACAGTGAAAAAGATGGTTGGCAGCGCTTTGGGTGACAAACACTATCTACCTTGCCTTGTTGCTATGACTGTACGCACATTCACACCAACCTTCATCAGGCAAAACACGTGAGGTTTGTTCACCCGGGTTTGGCGCACAAACAACGCCTTATATTTTTTTCCTAAAAAAAATGGGGGTGCAAAATGAGGCCAAACGAGCGAGTTTAGAGGCCCAAAACATGAGGCCCGAGTGAGGGGGGGGAATCGGTATATAAGTGGCCAGCGGAAGGTTTGGGGCAGAGTCCACTCTGACCTCTCTTTTCTTCTTCTTGTGCCTTATGGTTCTCCACCCCTTCCTTTCGACCCTTCTCCTCCCCCGTCACATACACACACATGCACTGATCCCATTTCCTCCGCCCTTCCCCCTTCTCCGAAGCAAAGCAAGACGACTATTCCAGTCCCGGTATGGCCCTGCCCATTCCCCTCTTTTCCCGACTGCTGATAAGGGGAGGTTCTTTGGCAGGGGAGGCGGGAGTGTTTTGCCCCTGTTGCCTGCCGAATGTGTCTGTGCTGGACAGGGGATAAGATAGGTCTGGTTTTCCGGTTTTCAAAACCAGGGTTTCCCGGTTCCCGGTTTTCTGGAAAAAAAAAGGGTCGGTCTCATTTTTGGCGGTTTTTTTGTGACTTTGGGACAGTAAAACAGTCAGAAAAAACGCCATAAAAAAATAGAAAGTGACCCCATCGTGATCCGCACAGAGCTCAAAGAGTCCAAAGAAGGCAGAGAAGCGGAGAAGAAAAAAATGGACCTAGCGGGTGGCCCGGTGGGTGGTGATGCCCTCGTCATGCAGGTCTCTTCTGTTTTGAAGGTGCACACATGGTGGACTCCAGCCACCCTAGCGAGTGTCTAAGAGGGAGTCTAAGACTGCAGTCTGTACTGGAGACGGGAGTCTATTTTCCAGCTAATTTACGCTAAGACTCCCGCTAGTTGAGACTCATGGGAGACACGGTGTACTCCAGCGGAGGTAGGGTAACCTCCGCTGGAGTTCACCGTGTCGTCTGCCTCTGTGCAGCGTCACTCGGTGCCATCGAATACATGGCGACAGCCCACCAACTCGAGACAGATCTGCTTGTCTGGAGGGCTGAGACGAGAACACGAACGTCTTTCAAGCAGTCTTGAAGGTCGCCAAGCCTATTGGGGGCAACTAACAGATGAGATTTGTTTGTTGCCTGTCGTCACAGCTAGGTGCCCATCTCCTCGATAACGGAATGTGTGCAGATATCTCGTGGACCCTTTGGCCATTCTGTCGTGCACCCACTCCACCCACAACGCACACCTGTCACGAGTGGTCGCTCCCCCGCCCTCCTCCACCCTGAAGGTTGAACCCTCAAGGACCAGTGATCTCCTGCTGGCCGGGCTGCGATACAGCGAAGCCTTCCTACTTACAAGCGAATCCAGACTGTAGGGAACAGATGTTCACTACTGTGGCCTCCGGCGGCTGGGGGGCTCCGCCCCCCAGACCCCCCTGCGTAAAAAAATTGCACCAGACCGGTTTTTTGGCCGAGAGTCCAAACTTTCAAAGCAGCTGCTGCGCCTGCCCCACCAAGCAGCCTCAGTACGACAGGACGCGCGCAGGCACCGGGCCCTCTCAGATTCTGGGAGGGTTTGCGCGGGTCGCGCGCGCCGAAGGCGCGCGCGAAAAATTTTCAAAACCAGAAAAACCGGAAAACGGCGCCAGAAAAAAAGTCTATCTTATACCCTGGTGCTGGATGTGGAAAAAAGAAAAAGACAAGTGTGTGCAGATGTGCCCCACCCAGTTATCTCGTGTTCCAGTTTTATGTGGCGTGCTTTTTTTTTGTCTGAAAAAGAAATAGCGGAAGTGGGTTTTCTGTCGGAATCTGACCTCCACACCCACCCTCCCGTGGGGTTTCTCCGACCAATTGCCATTTTCGTTTTCTTTTCTTTTTCTTTTTTCCACATCCAGCCTTGCCGCGATGTGGGCCAAGGCCTATACTGAAAAGCCCATGAGTAACGCACCCCCCCCATGAATTTGACATTGCCGAGAGAGTGAAAAAGGCGTGTGTGTGTGTGTGACATACGAGAGGTTTATATATTCAGAAAAGAAAGAGGGGCTCTCGGGAGGAGTGAGGGAGTTTTGCTCTGCACCTCCGTCCCCTGCATCTGATTTTTCACACTGCAACAGAATCAGATTTCATGGCAGCGCGCACATCACTGTTGCATGGCAGGCTGATTGGTCGCTGATACCAGTTAACAGCAGTGCAGCTCTGGAAGCTGCTGAGCGTGTGGCTGCACTGCTCCAACATGAAATCAAAATATACGATATGTGTGCCAGCCTGCCGAGATGTATCCCTGCTGTCAGAAGAGGAAAAGGAAACCACAATGCAGATCTTCAAGGCACTGATCGTACAATACATACACCCACGGTCACGTTGTTGAAAATTCAAAATTTATCTGGCCACCCAGAAAAAAAAAGACTGCCACGTGGTAAACAAACAGGACGTCAGAAGATGGCAAATGATGTGTGCAAAGGGGAAGGGTCCGGGATGGGCATGCTTTCAGAATCTGTGCCACCGATCTGATTGAAGAAAAAATATGGAGATGCGAATGGGAAAACCGTGGGGGTTGCCTGGAATAGTCACGTAATATCATAGTTTTGTCATGTCACGAGATGCCCAGCCTGGATTTGCTGTGGGTACATCGGCCTTTGTGAGCAGAAGCCATTTTTTTGCTTGGGTACGCCCTCACAACCCGTTTTTTTTGCCGACACCACTCAAATGTAACAGCCTGTCGCGTGGCCAGAGATGGCTATCGTGGCTGCAGAAGGGCTCTCCAATAGAGGAAATGAATGGGTGCGAAAGAGGAAGAATGCGCCAACAAAAAAACTAATGGCCGCCTTCCCCTCTCACACACCACGCTAGAGGATGGGAGGATGAACAGGTTCATGGGAACGGATAAAAGGTTCATGGGAACGGATGGCCGAGTTGTACAAGCCTCTCGCCGAGGGTCTCTGCTCGGAGCACGGCCAAAAAATATTCCTGTGAAACCGTTCAAAAAGAACCCCCCGTTCAAATTGTTCAAAAAAATTCTAAGCAGTGATCAAGCGGGGTCGGTGAGGATACGAGGGTCATAAAACCCCGTTGGAAGGTTGGACAAGACAAACCCCTCCAGCAACAGGAGAGATAGGGAACGGATCTTCTTACATCGCCCGATTCTGCCCTGGGATGTCTGCCGGTTGGTGATCCTCACCCAGCACTACCGTGTGTTCCAAATGAACTGTCGTGAAAAAAATATAACTGAATCAGCTGTTGTGTATGTGTTAGGATGCCTTGGCATGCTTCCACACAACACCACGCTACCTCTCCCTCGATCCGAGAGAATGAAAGTATTTTTTTTATAAAATTCATGTCACGTGGATGCAACGCCTTCTGACACCATTGTGTACGTCACTGTCCTGTATCATCTCGTCATGCCAGGCTGACGGCCGTCGATGAAAAAGAGGAAGGTTGCAACCGTGGCGGGAAAAAAAAGTTGCCGAGATCAGAAAACCAGGGAAAAAAAAAGGTATCTCCCCAAAAAAAAACTCCGAGGAAAGAAAAAAAAATACCGAAGCACACACACACACCCCCCCCGCACCCCACTCCTCACCCCACCCCCTCAGCCTGTTGAAGACAACAACAGAAGAAAGGAAGGCATTTTACAGCTGCCATACAAATGTCCCCTCTCTCTCTCTTGTCCTCCTCTCTGCCTCTCCCCCCGTCCCTTCACCTCTTCACATGAGTACACCATGAATATATGGGGTAGTTGCCGACGGACGCCAAAAAAAAAGTGTGGAGGGAACGGGGATGTGCGAGCGATGAGAGTTGGGAAAAAATGCAGGCAGGGATCCCCCCCCCACCCTCGGCATTTTGTATCGCAGATGCCTTCACTTGCCTCCCATATCCACACCGCCACAGTTGATTCAATCTGAGTTTCGTGGATTTTGCAGCGGGCGGCTGCAGCACACAGCCCTATTTGACCTTGCCTTTTTTTTTGTAAGTTCGGCGTAGCCAACTCAGGAAACTTTTCACCGTGCGGATCCTTGCGAACACTTCACACGCCCGGCAGGCTGGTGGGGTGTTCTGCGTTCGAAGAACACAAACTGTCGTTGCTACCTTCTCTCTTGAGATTCACTCGGTTGCATTAGTTTTTGTGTTGAGCGCAGTTCTCACCGGGCGAACCTTTTCTTTTTCTGATGATCACCTCCTCACGCCGTGACCTGCATCCCACCATGACACCCCCTCCACCTCCAGGAACACCCGCACCACACAACACCCCTGACCCCGGGTTGGCGGGGCTTGGGGGTGGGTGGGGGGGGGTGAGGATCCCTTCGGTTCCTAAGGAACCGCCCCACCGCCCCACCCCGTGCTCAGCTACAGCCATGCGGCAGATGCTGGCCTGTGTCTGCCTGGCGCTGCTCTGCGCAGCCACAGGGGCGCGGGGCGATGGGGCTGTGCACACTGCAGAGGAGGAGCAGCATTGGGACTCCCAGACCAAGGCTGTGCTCCACAAGATAGCGGAGTCGCATGCCCAGGAGCTGCAGAGCCTCGAGGGGGGCGACATGTCGGACGGCGCGGAGGCGGAGCTGAGGGATCGGCTCAAGCGGAACATCGCAGTGCAGCTGTACCGGCTTGTGATAGCGCACCCTCTGGGCAGTGGGAAGATGCGTGTCCGCTCCGCCTTCGAAGCGTCGCCGCTGAAAAAATTCTTCTTCTGGGTATGGGCCGCTGCTCCTGCTTGCTGCTGCTGAAACAAAGCGTAAGGGGAGAAGTTGGGAGGTTGGGTGTGTGTGTGTGTGTGTGTATATGTGGATGCTTTCTACACGTGTTTCGGGGTTCGGAGGGAACACTGCCCAGACTGTTGCTGCTCCCTACCCCCCCGCCCTCTCTTTCTGCTCTCACACCAACACCGCCCCGACAGGACGACCTGTTCCCCCCGGATGATGATTTGCTGCCTGAGGACGAGATGTAGAAGGGGTCTTCTAAGAGCCCCCCTCTAGCGTCACACCACGGCCCACGAGGCTGGCCCCTTGATTCCCTCCTTCTCAACGTGATATCTAGCAAAACGGAAAGGTGGGGGAAGGGTGCAAACGCCTTCACTGGCAGCATTGTGTTACCGCTGTGCAACGTTTGTGCGTCGCCTGCGCTGCCTTTTCTAAAGGGTGGCTCAGGGAGGAGGGCCCCCAGTGTCCCCGACGCAGTTGCCGGGAAACATGCGCGATGTGCCCAGTGGGAGGAGGGTGGTGGTGGTGGTGGTTTGTCACCCCCCAAAAAACTATAATGCTAGAAAATATGCACGGCGGAAGGATCGTTTAAATCGGTCGCCATTCCCCCAGCTGAGAAGGCGTGGGGCGTTGCCGCCATAGGTCCAACATGCAGCAGGCACGGTTGTGCCTGCGCATTACCCGATCCGCCCCCTCCCCCTCTTGGCGAAATCCAGCTCAATGATGTAGCAAACGGGGCGTGTGTGACAGTAGAGGTATCAGGGTTTGCTCGGTGTGACCAGCACGATACAAAACTATCCACTTCATGTGTGTCTGTGACAGTGGAGATCACACCAAGAGCAAGTGCTCGTCGTGTGTCTGCACGAATGTAAAAAGGCTCACGTGTGTGTCTCTCTCGGAAGCTCGCAGGTAGCCAGGAGAAGGTGCTTGTCACCCACACCCACCCACCACACCACACCACAGGTCTGTTGCTGCGGTGAGTGTGTGTGTGTGTGCCCGCTTTCCTCCCCACTTCCGCCCCCACAACCAAGGGCAGCAATGCCTGTGCACGAGGATGACGAGGAGCGCCAGCAGGCCCAGCCGGAGCCTGAGGAGGACAAGGAGACAAAGGACCCCGCCCCGGGCGTGCTGACCACCAGCGCCATCCTGGCTCTCATGGCGCTTGTGGGGCAGAACGCATCTCTCGTGATGACCACGCGGTACGCATCTGCGATGCGCACCGGGCCTGCCTTCATCCCTGCAACCCTTGTCGTCTGCACAGAGATTGTCAAGCTGATTGTCTCCGTCCTCTTGGTGCAGTACACGGACGCCAGAGGCGCCTTCGCCGCCCTCGCGAGCGAGGTGGAGAACCACAAGCAGTCCTGCCTGCAGTGCATTGTGCCCGCCCTCTGCTACACCGTGTCTTCCAACTTCCTCTACATCGCACTGGCCAACCTGGAGGTGACACTCTTCCAGGTCTGCAGCCAGTCGAAGGTCCTGGTCACTGCCGGGTGGTCCATGGCGCTGCTGGACAGGACCTTCTCTGCGAGGAAGTGGGCAGCCCTCTCTGTCCTGTCCGTGGGCATCGTGCTGTGCTCCTTGCAGTCGTCGGGGAAGAAGAATGCGGACGGCGCTGCGCGGGTGCAGGATGTGACATCCGGCCTCATCGCGATCTTCGTCGCAAGCATGTCCGCAAGCTTCGGCGGTGTCTACTTCGAAAAGCTGCTGAAGAAGGACCCACGCTCAAAGGACGTCTCCCTGTGGATGCGCAACGTCTGGCTGTCCCTCGCCTCCCTGGGGTTCGCCTTTGGAGGCCTCTTCGGAAGCCACGGGATGCACGCCGACTTCTTCCGCGGCTTCGACCTGTGGGTCGTGGTGGTCATCGCCCTGCAGGCCCTCGGGGGGTTTGTGGTTGCCCTCTGCGTGAAGTACGCCGACAACGTGCTCAAAGGCTTTGCAACCGCCTTCTCCATCCTGCTGTGCGGCGCCCTTTCCTTCTTCCTCTTTGGGTTCCGCCCCAGCGGCACCTTCGGAGCAGGCGTGCTTCTCGTCGCCGGGTCGACGCTGCTCTACTCCCTGAGGGAGGATGCCCCGAAGTAAGGCTTGGCAGGATGCCAGGCCACTTCCATCCTCCCCACACCCCCTCCCTTTGCACGGTTGCAGATATCAATACGCAGAGAGTGACTCTGCTGCTGCCAGTTGGATGCGCGGTGTTTTCGCGCTGGGAAAAGGGGTGTTTTTTTTCGCTGAACGAAAGTTGCCCATCCCATTATATGCCTGCGTGTCGCCAGCTTGCTGTATTCGAGAAAGCCGTGGGGGGGTGAAATGTGCTGTCCCTGCAACCGGGCAGGGGGGGGGGTGGACAGTCCCAGTCCCACAGTGACACACTGCAGGGCGAAGGTCCCATCCCCCTCCACACACACCCCGCCCCATGTGTTGGGTTATGTATACATCTTATCTCCCTGGTGTTTGTGAGGGGGGGGGGGGAAATGGTTCCCTAATTTGCAGCGGAAATCAAGGGTGTTGCTGGTGGCGCCACACCTGCCTTCATCGCACTCTCGTACTCTTCCAGGGGTTTCCCGAGAATTCCTGAATCGCTTGAAATGTTAAACACTCCTCTCTCACTCTCGCTCTCTCTCTCTCGCTCTGTCTATATTGACCTCCCGCTGAAGACGTGGTTGTCTTTTTAGATCTTCAAACCCCCGCACACCCCCCCCCCCCCCCCACACCCCGCAATGACACACATCATACTGGCCGCACAGGCTGATCGCTCCTCTCACCCAATCTCGGATTTTCTTTCTGCATTGAGTGGGAGGGGTGGCAACTGTTGCGCTCTTTTTAAACTATTTGCCTTTGCCTGCATGTCCATCTCCCAAACACCGCCCCACCGCCTCGATGTATGGCTCATTCGAGGCGTGCCTCGGCTCCCTTTGCATCCATCTACAAGGTGTTGAGGTGTCTTGTCATGGCGAAAAGACAGGCGAACATCGCAGGGTTGGAGTGGGGCCGAACCCTACATCGTCGGATTCAGGCCGTTCTTGGCTGATGGGTGGGTCGTGTTTATCCGCTTCCACCTTCATAAGTGCCGCGCTGTGCACGGCACTTTATGAATTCGGTGCCGCACCCCGGGTTTGCACAAACAAACCACCATCCTTTGTATCTCTCTTTTCTCGTGGACAGCACGGTGAAGCGTTTCGAAGAGAAAGTTGTGCGTCGCCACAGTTTCCAGATCAGACTGATCACAGTATGCTGTGTCTGGAGGTCCGGGGGTCGCATCGAAACAGCAATGTACACTACCTGCGGCTTGAGTGCCAGGGCCTGCCCCGAGCGAGCACAGGGCATGTGAAAGAACGGAATAAACCATCCTTTCCGAAATTGGCCAATCCGACGGATGTGACACAAGACTTGTAACTGAGAGCTGTGGGGGGGATGGCTTGGGTGTGCCACTGTGTGCGACGCCTACATTGTTGCCACACTCGCCTGTTTGCTGCACACCAGAGCGAAGGCAGGCCCCGACCCCCCCCTCCGAAGCAGAAAGATAGATTGGGCGATGGAGGGCGGCGGGAGGGGGCATTTTTCTTTTGGGTTACTTCGAATTTCAGAAATCTTCAGAAGAAAACTCCCCCCCTCTCCCCCCGGGCAGGGCAATTCCTAACTATCGACCCATCGACCCACCAAAAACCGGTTTCCCCCCCCCCCCCCCACTTTTTCCATCGACCCACCGACCCACCGAATTTCTGGGTCGGTGGGTCGATGGGTTGATGGGTTGAGGGGATCGCCCCGTCGACCCATCAACCCACCGACTTTGGTCAGGGGCTTGACATGACATGGATCCTGTCAACCTGTGAACAGATGTTCACTACCGTGGCCTCCGGCGGCTGGGGGGCTCCGCCCCCCAGACCCCCCTGTGGCGTGTCTTTGCGCGACAATTTATCGTCACATCGGGGAGGGTCTGGCCACTCAGGATGCAGCCCATTTCACACCGAATCTGCGCCCGCCAGGAATAAATGTTCGCTACCGTGGCCTCCGGCGGCTGGGGGGCAGAGCCCCCCAGACCCCCCCTGTGCCCTATGTTTGTCCAGCAGGGACAGGCACCCCCGTTTGAAAGGTAGCCTATTGGACCCTGCGTGTCATGCCATCTTGAACATGAGTTCATCACGCAGCTGTTTCAGGGGGAGTTCCAAAAAGTGCAAGCCCTGTGGGTCGATGCTACGTCATCGTCTGTCATGCTGCCCGCCCCGTCAATCATCGGGAGGTCCTGCACCCCAAGGAAGTTGCAGATGCAATGGGCGCGAAGAAAACACGGGCCACCATGGAGCTGCTAGCTGAGCGCGCGAAAAAAATTTTACCCCCCTTTTTGACAGTCTTTGCCCAGCTCCCCCCCTTTTTCCCCCCATCGACCCAGTTTTCCCCCGACCCTGGAAAGTTAGGAATACCCCTGCCCCCCGGGCAGCAACGAGCGAAGCAAGAGGTGTGGTGCTGTATTCCCATTTTTTTGCCCCATCCAAAGGCATTCCCGCCCCCCCCCCCTCACTATAACAGAGGCGGTGCTACTCCTTTTCGATGAAAGCCAAGACCGTGGATACCACTGCCTGTCTGCCCCGGTCATCCCGGTTGTTGTCCAGGTGGTTCGGGGTCAAACCAGAAGGCGACACTGCGCTCGCTTCTGCAGGTGTGGCTCTATTTTGGGGGTATTTTGGCCGATTTTCGAAATCCTATTTTGGTTTTTTTGCACTTTTTTTTGGGTGCTTTTTTGCACGATTTCTGTGCCTCAGACACAGATTTTGGTGTGAGTTTTGCGCTATTTTGATTCACTCGGCCTCACCGATGCATACGATTCGAAAAAATGGCGAAAAAATCGCTATCAACAACGGTGAACGAATGGAGGTAGATGGGGAAGTGGAAGGACACAGCACGCCCTCCCACTGCTCGCCACCTGTACACTACCTCTCTGTTCAAGGCGGTCAGTGCCTCTTGATGCTGCACACAAATCACTGTACATCCCAGGGCGCCTTCCTTGTGAGAATAGCGGAACCTCTGCGTTGCAGTTTGGTGGTTGAGGCCGGCGGTGGTGACTCACTTTGGTGACTGTGCTTCCTTCCCCCTGAGCTCGACCAGATCCAGGTCGACCTGGTGCTGTGTGGCTCCGGTGTGGTATCTCCTTGCTTCCTCGCACACATACACGTGGTTCCTCGCCACGGATGCCCACCAAGTGAACCCGAAACATATCACGGGCCCCGACGACCCTTTCGAGATGTCATAGCCGCAAGCCCGCAAACCCGATCGCATTCGCAAGGTGTTCGTCTCTGAGAGATTAGGCTCGGCCCAGCCTCCCGCGAGGTGTGAACCGATATGCCCAGCCCCGTACGCGCAAGCTTGGCTCCAAGACCAGGCACAAGCCACAGGGGGGTCTGGGGGGCGGAGCCCCCCAGCCGCCGGAGGCCACGGTAGCGAACGTCTGTTGGCCTGGCTCCATAGTCGCATACGCTCAAGTACAACACAACTGACAGATAGCACATGTCGCATGGGGGGGTCTGGGGGGTTCCGCCCCCCAGCCGCCGGAGGCCACGGTAGTGAACATCTGTTGGTTTGAGCTCGAGAGCAAGCCTCTCACACCACCGCCCTCCGACCCCCCTCTCCACCCCCAGGTGCAAATTTTTTTTGCATCCGGAAAATGTGTTCTTTTGACTGTTTGAGCACATCCAAGACCGGGAACATAAAAATTTTCGGCCAATACCAAGTAGGGTCACTATAAAATCCAAAGGAAAAAAGTGCAAAAAAATAGTGCAAAAAAATATTTTTTCCCCAAATTCCTATTTTCATTCCGTGAAATAGATACACGCCTGCGCTTCTGTGTGTATTATTTTTTTTGCCACCGCTTCCGCTTCCGCATCCGCTTCTGCTTCTTTTCTTTTTCTCATTATTTTTTTTTACGTTCGACGCTTCCACACCCTCACCTGCCTGTTTTGGAGGCCTGACGATGTGAAGTGTGAAGATCACAACGGGGGCACCTTCCACACTAAAGCCAAGGGCTGCCAGGAGCAGTCTGCCTGTCTCGATCAAGCCTGCTGAAAGAGACTCTAGCACACCCGGGATCGCCGCAACTGGGGCACACTGTTGAAACACTTGAGGGAGGGGTGGGATGGGGTGGGCTGGCATGGGGGAGACAAAGAGGGAGTGAGCGCGCGCCGGGGGAGGGGAAAAATCTGCATGGAGGTGCATGGCGGTGGTGCCCCTGTCCGAAGCTTTTGGAATCGGGGAGGTCAAACCCTCTTCTCCCCCCCCCCCCTCTCTCCGTGCCTTTCCTTGCAGGGCAATTCCTAACTATCGACCCATCGACCCACCAAAAACCGGTTTCCCCCCCCCCCCCACTTTTTCCGTCGACCCACCGAATTTCTGGGTCGGTGGGTCGATGGGTTGAGGGGATCGCCCCATCAATCCATCGACCCACCAACCCATCAACCCATCCACCGACTTTGGTCAGGGGCTTGACATGACATGGATCATGTCAACCTGTGTACTTTGTATGCCGCTGACATATCAAGAAGGGGGTGCACCCGCTCTGTTGGTGTTTCACTTAAGATGCACACACAACATGCAGGCAGTGCACATTACACAGACACATATTCGGAAGCACGTGATACAGGAAGAAATCTGTGGGCGGGATGGGGTCGAGTGCGAGTGTGGAGGAGCACGGGCGGGGATGGTGGGGCAGTACACGCGCTGTGAAGGAGGCACTGGAGGGCGGGATGTGGCGGCAGCTGCTGGAGAAGCAGCTGAAGAAGGCGGACGTGAACGCGGCGGACCCACACACCGGGCGGACGCTGCTGCACGAGGTGTTGCAGCCCGCATGCAGGGGGGTTCCCGCTGCTGTCGAAGCAGTCAAGTTTCTGGTGGGGTGCGGGGCAGCCAGCGTTCCGGACGGCGAGGGGCGCACACCGGTGTGGTACGCGCTGCAGCACCGTGATGGCGGCACACGCAGTGCGCTGCTGGCGGCGCTCGTCGAGCAAGTGGGGAAAATGCAGACGGAGGTGGTCAGCAGGCTGCGGCACTTCCTCACAGACGAGTGGTCGCCCTTGAGGGCACGTGTTCCCACTGTTGCTGATGCAGCCTACACTGCATCGGATGGACTCCCGCAGTCGCAGGCTCAGCCACCGCCGCCACAGGAGCCCCGCACAGACAAACCCACCGACAAGGACAAGACGAGCGAGCGGCTGGAGAACCACGTGGACGGGCGGAAGATCTGCTTCACGCGCAGCGACAGAACAGGCGAAACACCGCTGCTGGAGTGGCTGGTGCAGCTGCTGGCGGTGCAGCCGGATCTCGGGTACCGGGCAAAGCACGTCGACAGCATGCTGCTGGGGCTGCGGTTTGTTGTGCAGCGGGTGCTGCAACATGTGGAGAATGCGCCAGACGAGATCGAGGACTGGATGGCGGTGGACGACTGGTTCGAGCATCTGTGCGCAGGCTACCTCTTCACCTGCGACTGCGTGGAGTACGAAGTCAACAGTGAGACGTGCGATCTTGTGTGTAAGGCAAATGGTGCACCCATCGTGAAGGAGTACCACAAGAACTTCAGCGACGTGGGTGTGCTGGGGAACCACGGGGCAGGCTGCGTGCGGCCGGCACTGTACTTCGGGATGAACCAGGCGATGCGGACGATTGGGCTGTCGAAGGAAGCGCGTGAGTCTGCGGCAGGCAGCGTGTTCGAGCTTGAGCCTGCACCGGCACAGTTGCACGTGATTGCGACGTTCCAGCCGCTGATTGCGAAGCTGACGCGGCTGATTCGGAGCCGGCGGGCGAGCCTGACGACGGTGTTCCGCGGGATCAACGTGAACGTGTCGGCGCAGTACAAGGTGGGGATGTCGGTGGTGTGGAACGCCTTCACGTCGACGACGGAGGAGCAGGGTGTGGCGAAGGACTTCATGTACGGGAAGGCGGGGACGTTCTTTGTGATTGTGGCGAAGCAGGGTGCGGCGGAGGTGGGGTTCGCAAGCGTGTTCCCGCAGGAGGCGGAGCTGCTGTACGACAGCAACATCGAGTTCCGGGTGCAGTGGAAGCTGTCCCCGACGCTGCTGCGCATGGTGGGGCAGCCCTTCGACGTGATTGTGATGCAGGAGGTGGCTGCACATGAGGAGAAGAAAGACAGCAACAACGACGCCGGCGACTACTCTGTGGCGGACCAGGTTGAGGCGGTGCGGAAGGTGCTGCAGCACACGGCGTCGCTCTTTGCGGAGTTCCTGGACGGCTACGTGGAGGGCAGGGTCGGGGACGATACACATGTGGCGGAGTCGGAGACGAGGATGCTGCTGCACGAGGTGGACGAGTGGCTGGCGGCAGACGGGGATGCGGAGGAGGGGGCGGGGGAAGGGGCGAGGGGGACGGAGCGGCACCCGCTGTGCCTGGTCGGGGACGGAGGCGCCGGGAAGACATCTGCGGCGGTTGCGGTTCTGTGCCACCTGCTGCAGGAGAAGAAGGAGGATGCAGGCGTGGTTGCGGGGCAGAGAAAGAAGCCCGTGTTCCCTGTCTTTGTGGCGCTGCCGTCGATTGGTGCATCCACCTTCACAACACACGCCGGGATCGACGAGTTCATCGGGAAGTCGTTCGGGCTGGAGGAGGCTGCGTTGGAGCACCTGAGCAGTGTCTACGACGTTGTGGTGATCCTGGACTCGGTGGACGAGGTGGGGCTGACGCAGAAGGATTTGGGGGACGCGTACAAGGCCAGTGGCGGGCAAGGGGTGCTGCGGCTGCACCCGTGGTGTGCGAAGCACTGCAGTGTGATCGTGACGACGCGCGGTGAGTACCTGAAGAGCGTGGATCACACACCGTCACAAATCTGTGGGGACGGGACGAGGTCGCTGTACATGCAGCCCTTCACACAGGCAGACGCGGTGACGTACATCAGCAAGGTGCGTATGGCACAGGTGACGAAGGCGGAGCAGCAGCGTGTGGACGCATTTTTCACTGCGGACGATCAGCGGAAACTGGCCGACACGGTGCGCGGCACATGCGGTGCAGCTGATTGTGATGCAACGGTGGCGCTCAGCGACCGAGCCCTGGTGGTGGCGATTGTGGAGCGGGCGTGGGTGCTGGCTGGTGCTGACAGCGGCAGCAGCGGCAAAGACAAGACAACGGGTGCTTCTACAGACAACGGGGTGCGGGGAAACGCAAGCACCACGTGTGTGGAGGCTGCAGCCGAGGCGGTGATGTTGGCGCTGGAAGGCAGATGCGGCGGCACACCGCATGCTGCAGGGTCATCAGTACCACTGCGTGACGTGCTTGTGACGCTGTCGCAGCAGGCGGGTTTCGTGGAGCTGAAGGTAGCGCAGCAGCGTGCAGCCGAACAGACCACAACACGGATGGAGCAGCTGGCGGCGGAACCAGTTCCTCCACGCACAGTCGCTGACGCTGAGGTGGAAGTGCTATCGCAGCTGCGCAACCCGTTCCTGCTTCACATGGCGTGTTACGCTCAGCACGAGCTGTCATCGTGCAGCGCACAGGTGCGTCAGTGCCTGAGTGATGTCGCGGTATACGAGGCGTACCTGCAGAAGCACGTGGAGGTGGGGTTGCGTCAGGGGTCAGCTGGAGCGGCGCGCGCGGAGGAGGTGCTGCGGGTGGGGGAACTGATTGCGTGCGCGATGCTGCAGGCACAGACGTGGCAGGGATCACTGGGCATAGAGCGGGCGCGCCTGTTGGAGGAGGACGGGGTGGACCGTGCAAGGGCAGACGAGGCCTTCCGGGTCCTCCCGTTTCGTGTGGAGAGCTTCCACGATGACAGCAGCGCGTTTGCATTTCGTCACAAGACGCTTGGGGAGTTCCTTGTGGCGCGGCGCCTGGCACGGAAAGGTGCTGTGGCCGACACGCTTGGGTGCAAAGTGCGCAGGGCCTTCAGCAAGGATGCGCCGAATGTGCTGGAGTATTTTGCGGACACGGTGCTCACACGTGGGGGCGACGAGCGCGACACAACGGTGGTGTCCGAGCTGCTGCCGCTGGTCCTGGCGACCCGCGACGCTGGTGATGACGCGGTATCACTGGCGTCTGCTTCCAATGCCATGGCACTCGCCGCACGCACGCGGTTTGCGTTCAGGTGCGACCTCACTGGTGTGCTTGTGCAGGACAGCGACCTGCGCCACGCACGCCTGTGTGGGACTGTGCTGACGGAGAGCCGCTTCCACAACTGCTGGCTGGAGCACGCAATGCTCCGGGAGGGCAATCTCACACGCTCTGACTGGAAGGGCTCCTCCTTCGGTGCCCCGCTCCCGCCTCTATTGGGGCACACCTCTTCTGTCTACTCCGTGACTGTCACACCAGACGGATCGAAGATCATCTCAGGCTCTGGCGACAACAGCGTTCGTGTCTGGGATACATCAACAGGGAAGGAGCTGCAGAAGCTTGAAGGCCACACCTCTCGTGTCTACTCCGTGACTGTCACACCAGACGGATCGAAGATCATCTCAGGATCTGATGACAACAGCGTTCGTGTCTGGGATACATCAACAGGGAAGGAGCTGCAGAAGCTTGAAGGCCACACCTCTCGTGTCTACTCCGTGACTGTCACACCAGACGGATCGAAGATCATCTCAGGTTCTGGCGACAACAGCGTTCGTGTCTGGGATACATCAACAGGGAAGGAGCTGCAGAAGCTTGAAGGCCACACCTCTCGTGTCTACTCCGTGACTGTCACACCAGACGGATCGAAGATCATCTCAGGATCTGATGACAACAGCGTTCGTGTCTGGGATACATCAACAGGGAAGGAGCTGCAGAAGCTTGAAGGCCACACCTCTCGTGTCTACTCCGTGACTGTCACACCAGACGGATCGAAGATCATCTCAGGCTCTGGCGACAACAGCGTTCGTGTCTGGGATACATCAACAGGGAAGGAGCTGCAGAAGCTTGAAGGCCACACCTCTCGTGTCTACTCCGTGACTGTCACACCAGACGGATCGAAGATCATCTCAGGATCTGATGACAACAGCGTTCGTGTCTGGGATACATCAACAGGGAAGGAGCTGCAGAAGCTTGAAGGCCACACCGACTGGGTGCACTCCGTGACTGTCACACCAGACGGATCGAAGATCATCTCAGGCTCTGGCGACAACAGCGTTCGTGTCTGGGATACATCAACAGGGAAGGAGCTGCAGAAGCTTGAAGGCCACACCGACTGTGTGCGCTCCGTGACTGTCACACCAGACGGATCGAAGATCATCTCAGGATCTGATGACAACAGCGTTCGTGTCTGGGATACATCAACAGGGAAGGAGCTGCAGAAGCTTGAAGGCCACACCCACTGGGTGCACTCCGTGACTGTCACGCCAGACGGATCGAAGATCATCTCAGGCTCTGGCGACAACAGCGTTCGTGTCTGGGATACATCAACAGGGAAGGAGCTGCAGAAGCTTGAAGGCCACACCTCTATTGTCAACTCCGTGACTGTCACACCAGACGGATCGAAGATTATCTCAGGATCTGAGGACAACAGCGTTCGTGTCTGGGATACATCAACAGGGAAGGAGCTGCAGAAGCCTCTAGGCCGCACCCCCTCAGTGGGCAGCGGAGCTCTGACATCAGGGGTACCCCCCTGTGTTGCGGTTTGTGATGGCAACGTGATCCGCATCTGTGCCGCATCCTGGCGTCTGCAGACTGTGATCGGGATTGGGCCCGTTGTGCCTGTACCCTTTCAGTGCGCCGGGCTCGACACTGTGACGCCTACCGCTGCATGCAGTGTGCTTGGTGGGGCTGTGGCTGCTGCGTAGCACCGCAGTGTGGCAGAGGCATGTGTGCAAGGCAAGTTGCGAATCGTATTTCAGCTGGAAGCAGCTACCAGTATGCAAGCTGACGAAGCCTTGGGCAAGACCAAGGTGTTCTGGTGTGGTGTGCACTGGAGTCTGCCGACAAACGACTCTAGTGTGTGTCCGCAGGTTTGACCATATCATGTGCCACCTTTCCAGGTGACACGTTCCACAAGATTTACGTGCCTGTTTACACTGCAGAGCCCTCGAGATGCGTGGGAGTTGTGAGGTCGAGGAAGGGCGGTGACCTGACATATTGTGTTTTTCTCTTTACAAGTTGCGAGCGACGAAGCGAAGTCGCGAAGTCACGAAGGAAATCGTACGACTGAACCTTCATCAGGATCACTCTCTTTATGCCACTTCACATGGGCTTCCGCAGCCTTGACACAGGAGTGGGCGCTCAACGAACCATTTCCCAGATTTTTCAAACTATTTTTGGCTGTGTTCGTAGCGTCCCCCGGTGAGGGGGGTCGCTGTTTCGTGTTCTCCTGGCCGCACGGTGACATTGCCTTACGTCCCCTCTTCCTCTTTTCCATTGTTGGTGAGTTGGTCTGACACGGAGGGTGGGACCGTGCTGACATGCACAGTGACGACTCTCCCTTTGTTGTGCACGGTAGCCAGGATTCTGTGGGATATGAAAACGGGATATGCCGGTGGGATATCCCACTTCTCAAAGTGACATATCCCGCGTTTTGGACAAACCATATCCCGCCGGGTAGGGGGTCATATCCCCCCCGGGAGATGACCGCATCTCCCGGGGGGGATATGACCCCCTACCCTGGCGGGATATCAAACCCGCGAGGGAGGCCTCCCCCGCGGGATATCCCGCCCCATCTCCCGTTTTGATATCCCACAATATCCTGGCTACCGTGTGCCCGCCCCCTACCGAGTCGTGTACTGGGGGTGGGCGGTCGCCGACGCTGACGCGCCTGGCGGCCTGTGGAAAGTGACGTGCACGGTGGACTCCCGCACGTCGGGGTGGACCCTTTTGGGATATCGGAATGGCGGGGGTCTGGCGAGGTCCGACCCCCGCTCGCGGGGGTCGTCTGGACACCAAAAATAGCAGGGCAGACTCCCGCTAGCGGGGTCCATACCCCCGCTCCAGGGGGTGGTCCACCGTCACAGTGGGGCTGGGGGGGAGGGGGGGTGGTGGTGATGAGAGTGGGGTTTACCAGATTTTTACCACCACTTGCAATACACAAGGTTGGAAGGGGCTGAGGGAAACACCGCACAAACTCACAGGTGGGTTTGCAGGATTTGTGTCTCTTTGTCCCCCCGCTCCACGCCCCTCCACACGCGAACTGATGCAGCAAGCAGACCTGGATGACCTGACCCCCCTCCCTATCTCCACTCCGGGGACGAGTCGCCCGAACGACTTGCCGGGCCGACTGGCGTCACCCGCCGTCACCCGCCGGCACACGCCGTCACCTGTTGAAACGACGGGTGTTCTAGTATATTTCTTCAGGCGCGAAGAGAACACGGGCCACCATGGAGCCGCTCGTTGAGCGCACGTTTCGCGCGCGAAGCAGGCCTGTGCCTAAATATGGCCAAAAATCGTCAAAAACGAGAGTTTACACCCAACTTTTTTCCCACTTTTTTCCTTCGGTGCTGGTCCCTTTTTTTTAAGCCCAGAACACGGTATTTCAGCGCGAAAACACGTTTTTTTGCTGCATTTGCACACAACCAATTCGCAGCTGGGCTGGGGGTCTCCTTTTTTTGCGTTTTGTTTTACAGGATCTCGCCTGATATGTGAGCCTCCCGCGAGGGTGCTGGAACCGATATGCCACAGCCCCGTACGCGCAAGGACTTGGCTCCAAGACCAGGCACAAGCCACAGGGGGGTCTGGGGGGCGGAGCCCCCCAGCCGCCGGAGGCCACGGTAGTGAACATCTGTTGGTTTGAGCTCGAGAGCAAGCCTCTGGTCGATGCCATCCCGTGGGAGGTCGCCCGTGGCCTCGTCTTCGTCGTCACTTCCGAGTTCTTGCACAGCCTCCGATTATTCACGGAGGCTGTACAATAACTTGGAAGTGCCCAAACAGCCACCCGCGGCCACGGGCACCGTGGTCGCGAGCAGCTGCAGGACGGCACTCAGCACAGCACCCGCGTCAGCGGGGGTGCGGAGCGTGCCCAAAAAAGGTCAGGCATATCCCCCCCAAAAAGAATCCTAAAAACCCCCAAAAAAATCCCCCACCAAAAATATGGGAAGAAAAAAGTGGGAACTTTTTTTCCCTGAGGCCGACCCTTACATCTACATCCGACTTAGGCACAGGCCTGGCGCGAAGCGCGCGAAAAAAGATTACCTCTCCCCTTATTGACAGCCTTTGCCCAGCTCCCCTCCCTTTTTCCCCCATCGACCCAGTTTTCCCCCGACCCTGGAAAGTTAGGAATACCCCTGCTTTCCTTGTTTGTTATTCTGCCTCATTATCACCACCCCTTCTCCCCTCCTCCTCCCAACGCCACCCCACCCCCTCAGGATGGAGGGCACTGCTCGCTTTGGAAGTTGTGTTGGTGTATACGGCAATGTCGACGATGACACGGACCTCGAGGGGCGCAGCCAGCAGGGCCGCGTCCTGGGTGCTTTCCGCCGGCAGAAAACGGCGGGCTTTGCAAACCCAGGGGTCTCCGAGACGAAGCTAGATCTGTGCACGGGGCGCGGGGTCAACGTCTGGGAGAAATACCGCGATCGGGCTTCGGGCGATGTCTACTTCCACAACACAGGCACAGGGGAGACGCAGTGGGTCCGCCCTGCTGAGGTGCCTGAGTCTGCCGCCACCATGTCTGTCGACGACACGACAGACGACGATGCGGCTGCAGAGGAGTTCCTCATCACCGACTGCCTCGATGACGACACCTCTGAGGGCGCTGCACCGACCTACGCAGCCTTCACCGCGCCCCGGCTGGGGAGGTGGCGGCGCTACTTCGACGAGACGTCGGGCGATCCCTACTTCTTCCACGAGACCCGTGACCTGACGCAGTGGGACCGCCCCTCCAGCTTCGCCTCAGGCGACAGCAGCAGCAGCAGCGGCAGCTACGGCGACCTCCTCCGCGACAGCGCCAGCGACGCCGGCATACACATCCTGGGGGAGGGGTCTGACGACGGGAGCCCCGGCACACCCTTGCCCCTTGGTGCGGAGGGGGGTGCGAAGGCGCCGCAGCCCGCTTACACAGTGCTGGGGGATGTGGGGGTGCTGCCGCAGCAGCAGCAGCAGCAGCCGGACCGCGGGCTGCTGCTGGGTGGGGGTCTGCTTGGGGGCCCGCTGCCCCAGCAGCAGCAGCGGCGGCAGGGGGTGGTGCCGGCGGCAGGTGCCTCCCAGGTGTCCCCCGCCACCGCGGCGCTGCTCGGGGCGCCTGCCGGGGTGCTGCAGCAGCCTGTTGCCTCGGCGCCCCGGCGCCGCACCGGCAAGCGGGTGCGGCTGCAGCTCCCGGAGCCCGAGTCGCCCGCCACACCTGCAGAGGCGGCAGAGCCCTCCCCCCCGCCCGCCGCCGCCACCGCCCCTCCCCCCATCGCGGAGCCGCGCGCAGCGCTGCCGCGGCGGGGGACGCGCCGCACGCAGGGGCAGGGGCAACCAGCGGAGGCGACGCCAGCTCCAACACCAACCCCGACACCAGCAGCGCTGCCCCACGACCCACGGGGGGTGGGCCTGGGGGGGCCTTCTGTGTCGGCGGAGCCGACACCACAGCAGCAGCAGCGCCGCGCGCCCCCCTGCATCATCCCGCCACGCGACTCCCTCCCCAGGTCCCCAGCAACCCCTGCGGGGTTTTCGGCGCCGCGGCGTGGCAGCGGCGGGCCCAGCGGGCTCACGCCGAGAGCTGCCGTGCCCTCCTCTGCCACCGCGCCTGTCGCCACCGCCTCCGCCACCGCCCCCGCCGCATCCGCAGGGGTGATGTCCATCCCGACACCACCGGCAGCGGTGGCATCAGCCCCATCCCGCTCCCCGCCTGCGCCTCTCACGCTCGACGCGGCTGCGGCTGCGGCTGCGCCGCAGCCGCAGCCGGTGCATGAGATGGAGCAGGGTTCCACCGCACCGCTCCCCAGCCCCGCCCCGCCCAGGCCCAACCCTGATGCAGGCCCTGCAGAGAGGTGGACCAAGGGGTGGCCCAGGGGTGGCGGCGTGTCAGGGGGGGGTGATGCCAGCCGCCCCCGGTCTATGTCGCTGTCTCTCGAGATGGCAGCCTCGCTGCCCGTGGGGGCGGGGTGTTGGGGGGACCCCGGGTATGACACGTATGACCTGCCGCCGGGGTGCGCGTCGTACCGCGACAGGCGGGAGGGGATGCGGAGGGAGGGGGGTGGCGGGGTGGCGGTGGCGGAGGCGCAGCCGGCGTCGCCTGTGCTCACCCCTGCGGAGAAGGAGCAGCGCGCGCTGGAGGCGCTGCGGCAGAGGCACGGCATCCCGATGAAGGCGGTGATGAAGAAGCTCGGCGGTGCCCTCGGGAAGGAGTGGGCGAAGAAGTGGGTCACCCTCACGGAGGCGCAGCTGAGCTTTGCAGAGGATGAGACAGGCAGCGCCAACCGGAAGATCGTCCCGCTGAATGCGGTGTCCCGCGTGCTGGATGTGGAGGAGGCCGAAGGGAAGCACGGGAGGCAGCATGTTTTCGAGGTGGAGGTGAAGGATCAAAAGCCGAAGGCGTTCCAAGCGGGTTCCGCCCGGGAGGCCCGGGAGTGGGCTGCGGCTGTCACACAGCTGGCGGCCTTCGGAAATGCCCGCATCACAAGGGATAGGTTTTCCACAAACTCCGTCGGAGATGTGTGGGCAGACATGCCGGGGGAGTTTATGTATAAGCCGAAGTCGGAGCTCACAGGGCAGAACGGGCAGTCCTTCTCGCGGGAGTTCTCCAAGCTGTTCGGGGGGAACAAGTGGCCTGCCAGGTGGGTTTGGACTGCGGATCGGTGCCTCATGTATGCCCGCACCAAAGGGGCAGAGCCGGAGAAAACGGTTTCCATCAGCAACCTGCAGCTGTGCACGGTATGATAGGTTTGGGAGGGGGGGGGGGGGGAGGGAGCAGGGTGGATGGGGAAGTCGCCTCGTTGTCGCATGTTGTTGCTGGAAGGAGGTCGGCTGGGGGGGGGGGGGGATGGTCGGTCGGATCCTGTGTTCGATGCTCCTATTTGCCGAGGAGCACCGCCACGCATGCCCTTTGCTGCGTTGGCAGCACAACTCTCAAATTGAGGGACGGAGAGGGGGGTGGTGGTGCAAAGCTGCTGGGTTGCGCGCATCTGATGCATCTTCACACCAACACTAACACACGCAGGCTGTCGACTCGGGTACGATGCGGGATATGCAGGCCCCTGAACACCTCTGGGACAAGGCCTTCGAGCTGCTCACGGAAGACCGGCGGATTCTATTCGCGTGTGAAACCCGCGTGTCGCGGGATAAGGTGTGTGATGGGAACTGAGAGGGGAACTCCGAAATCGGCTGTCCCGCAGAGGCTTGGTGTCAACGTGAATGCCCCTCGAGAGAGTGGGGGGTGGGGGGTAGGGGGGGAGGGCCACCCGATCACATCAGAGCGAAGGCTCCTATTGGAAGGTTCTTTGCCAAGCAATACACGCCCTGACGCTTTGTCCCATCCCTCCACATCCCTCCACAGTGGGTGGCGTACCTTGAAGATGCCATGTACAGCACCTCTGAGGAAATCACGGTGTCTAAGGCCTCGCCCATGCCTGCCAAGAAGGCGAAGCAGTGGATGGATGCGGCATGGGACGATGACGAGTGGGACACGTGGCAGCAGGACTCGCTCGCAAAGTGGGACGACGAGGAAGTGGATGTGCACTTCGAAACTGACTTGGTATGGCTGCATCCAACCGTGGTTGATTGTGTGTGCTGTGCAGAGTTGTGCAGAGGGGAGGGTGGTGGTGTTGCTTTCGGTGAACAGCCACCATTTTGAACTAAAAATACTCGTGGCGTCATCTGGTGTCCGCACACAAGGCACGAGCAGGCACCGTTCGAGCAAACAGGTGCCATTTTGTTTGGGACAGTTTCGTCTGGACCCCATGTGATGATCACGGATCAAAGCCGCACTGAACCCACCACAGCATCAACATCCTCCTCCTCACACAGCTCGAGGAGACCTTTGTCCGCGAGGGAGAGAAGGGCGACGAATGGCCGGAGCCTGACGGGCGGGGCCGACACGACTTCACACATGCCTGGGCATATGAAGACTCGTTCGCCACAGAGATGACCGTGCAGAAGGGGCAGCTGGGGAAGTGGGACAGCGGGTTCTCAGTGGACCACGCCACCCTTCGCGTCTCCTCCTCGGGGATGGTCGACGGCGTCTCCATCGACAACGCGCGCATCGCAGCCGTGGCAGGGAACAACGTCCACTCCGCTGCCGAACTGCGGCACTACCTTGACGCCACACCCAAGGGCGGCGTGGTCGTCCTGCGGGTCATCCCCTGCCTCTTCACCAACGCAGAGTACTTCAGCGGGGAGACGGACAGGGCACGGGCGCATGGTGTTGACATGGCCCGCTTCCCCCCACTCACAAAGGGTGTGCGGTCGCCGTTTCCTATGTTGGCATGTCTCGACTTTACACCTCATCAGCTGCGGGAGCGGATGCACGTCGCGCGGGAGAAGTCGAAGGAGGAAAAGGCTGTGCTGCACCAGCAGCAGCAGGAGATGCGCAAGCAGCGTGCGGAGGCGTCGGACGAGCTGGGCGAGCGCACCAAGGCCACTTTCTCCTACGCATCGCATGCTGCCTCCCGCACCCTCTCAAAGGCCATGGCCAATGCGAAGCAGAAGGCGGGGACAACGTACACCGCAAAGCTGGCGGAGCGGGCGGGCACCCGGTTCCGCGAGAGATTCCCCGAGCTCAGCGGGGAGCGCGTCATCTGCAACTACAAATGCCTGATGCGGTTTGCCGACCCCAAGTGCCCAGAGGCGATCGACCTGGATGCGCACATCATGGTGACCAGCAAGCGCCTGTGTTACTACAACGGCGGGCGTGCGGATGTGTCCTTCCGTGGGTGGATCCCCCACCAGTGCATCGCAAGCATCCAGTGCGCCCGGCTGCACGTCGACCCAGACACCTACAAACGGTCCTACAGGACCCTGGACTGGCTCGAGGAGGATGACATATCCGGTGCAGAGGCCCTGCAGGTCTTCACGACACTGAGCAAGTGCTACACCTTCATCAAGGTGCGTGCCATATCGCTGGAGAAGGCCAAGCCGGTTGACGGGGTTGTGCCGACAGACGGGCTTCTTTCGTACCTCGACAATGCGTGGCGCGAGGTGCAGACCGAGATCCCGGTGCCCGGATACGATTACCTCGACTGATGGGATTGAAAGGCAAACAGGCTGTGTGGCGCTGCGCCTTCTCCTCCCCTCAAATACACTACACCTGAGGGGGGGGGGTGAGAAATCCAAAGCAAAAGGGCTGTGGACAGGCATCCTTCACCCACGGCGACAGAGGAGGCTTTAATCATACGAGAGGGAGTGAGCGAGAGCGGGTGCTCAGGTCGATACCCCTGTGCCTTAGCTGGCACGGAGAGCACCCCCCCGCCTCCACCGTGCGTGCGTTACGTGCCGCACCGTCGCTCCCCCAACCCCCCCCCCCCCCCGCTCGGCGCGATTCCGGAGTTCGCTTCACCCAAAACACTACAATACGAATGGAAGGTCAAAAAAAAACCCCCCCCTCCCCTCCCTCCTCCCCCTGTGATTTACCTTTCACCCCAAAAGCTGCTGAGCCTCTGCCCTAGCCCCAAGGCCTGCCTGCCTGCCTGCCCACCCTCCCCTGAAACTCGCAGAGGGGGGCCAGGGTGGCGTGTGTACCGCCGCCCCGCCCCCCGCCCCCCCTCCTGGTGTGCTCTTTTGGGAAGGGTGATCATTCTTGTGCTCCCTTCAATTTCGATTTCACTGCCCCTCCCCCCCCCCCCCCCTGGTGTGCTCTTTTATTATATATCCCACCCTTCGGAGGGGGGGGGGCGGTGGGGTGGGGGGGTATGGGTATGAGGTATGAGGTGTCGCACACCCACACCCACCCCCATCCCACCCCATCTCGTCATGCCGTTGCTGCACTCACGCCCCTCCTCTTCCCTGCGTTGCTGTGGGGGGGGAGGGGGGGTGGGAGGGTGGCGTGCGCAATAGACTATAACTATAGACTCAACGTGATGCGGGATGCGGGGGGTGATGGCCGCAGTGTGTTCTTCTTGTCTGGTGCTGCCGCAACACACAGCACGCATGGGCCCTGGGTGCAAAGAGAGAGAGAGAGAACGAAAGGGGGAGAGTGGAAAGCCTTCCCTTAATCTTTTCTGCCTCTGTGCGCAGGGTGGGAACAGGTGAGGCGAGGCGAGGGGTGTGTGTTTACTGGGGGGGAAGGGGGGGGGTTTATTCAAATACAAGACGTACGGCTCCCATTCAACTTTTTGGGGGGTTTTGGGTGCAGAAAGCGCCTGCAAAACTCCCAAAAAGTTGAATAGAAGCAGTTCACCTTCGATTTGAACCCCCCCCCCCTAGTAAGGAGTGGGGGTCACGCACCTTTCCCCCCCTCCGCCATCCCCCTTTTATGCGCCTGCCTGTTTGTTTGTCTCTCTTGCCCCCCCCCCCCCCCCCACACACACACACACACACACCTTTGATTTTTATTATGATCTGGGTGGAGTTTACCCCCCCACCCCACCCCCTCCCCTCCCCTACCCCACCCTCCCAACCAGTCAAAACAGACAAAATAACACATCGCCTCCCCATCCCGCAGCATTGGCTGCGTGTTCTGTTCTGAAATGGGGAGGTGGGGGGGGGGGGGTGGGGGATGGGTGTGTGTGTGTGGGTCGGGGGAGGGGGGGAGGGGGTGTGATGTTTTGCCTCCCTGGCCTCTCTGTCGTACGAACACCAGCCCTCTTATATTATTTTGTTATTCTTTTCGGTTTTTTTTCACACGCGTTTTTTCTCCTATTGCTGGCGAACGAAACCTATATACGGGTAGAGGGGATGGGGGTTGGAGGGAGGGGAGAAGACGCAACAGCAGGCGGCAAGCGAGTGCCAGAGAGAGAGAGAGAGAGAGAGAGAGAGAACACGCGTGCATGCCTCCTCCGAATGAGGTTGCGGTACGGTGGGATAGCTGCGAAGGGCACACATCCCCCACCCTACCCCACTCCCCACCCCCCCACCTCGTCTTCCCAGGCAGACCCTTAACCTTACACCCCCACGCCGCGACACACCACCCGTGCCTTGCTATTGGCGTTGCGTTTGCACCCACAACGCACAGCGTACCCAATATTAAAACCCGGATCCCGGGAAGGGTAGGGTAAGGTAGGGCCGAAACCCGTGTAGGGATTATCCGCCTTCCCCTGTCCTCCTTGTCGTTATATAGCTGTCTATAGCTGCTGGTGGAGGGGGTGGGGGGGTGGGGATCGGTGCGGAGAGAGAGGGGGAAAAGACGGGGCAATAAAGCTCAGATCGCGAGAGTGATCTTCGAGCACAATGCCATAATACCGCATCCTCTCCCGGATGTTGCCGTGTTGAGGTTTGTCCGAAAGACAATCCACAACCAACCACACAGATGGTCTCGGGGGGGGGGGGGGAACGGGTGAAGGGGTGAAGGGGTGAAGGGGGAACGATGACACGCCGAAATAATTCCAGACTTCGCTTGAGCTGAAGGCTGATGATCGGGGAGGGGAGGGGGGGCGTCGGACAGCAACGGGTTTTGAGGTGGTGGTGGTGGTGGAGGGGGGGGGGGAACCAAACAAGCACCCCACCACCCCCCCCCGCTGCATACGATGCATACTCCGTCGCTGCATTTCCGGACTTCACATCTTTTTGTGAAGGCCGATGATCGTCGTGGGGGGGGGGGGGGTGGAGGGGGGGGAAGAAGGGGCAAATCACCTGCCTCCCTGTCACACCGAGGTGGTGAGAATCACCTGCGGATTGTGAGGGCGCCTGGGGATGGGCATGGTGGTGGGGGGTGAGGGGAATGGGGAATGGGTGAGAGTGGGGTCAGCTTTGCTGACGCCACGGATCCCCGCCTGACGCTGACGCTGACGCCGGCTGATGCCGACTGACGATCCCCCCCCCCCCCCATGCTCACACGGTGGGATCTTGTAAATTTTACATGTATAACTACAAGTATATACATGTATTATACATGTATAATACTTGCATGTCAACTATTATACATGTATAATACATGTATATGCCTGAAATATACATGTAAAATACATGTATATCAAGTAAAAATACAAGTATAATACTTGCATGTCAACTATTATACTTGTATTTTTACTTGATATACATGTATTTTACATGTATATTTCAGGCATTTACATGTATTTTACATGTATAATACTTGTCATGCAAGTATTATACATGTAAAATACTTGCATGACAAGTAAAATACATGTATAATACTTGCATGACAAGTAAAATACTTGCATGCAAGTAAAATACATGTATTTTACTTGCATGCAAGTATTTTACTTGTCATGCAAGTATTTTACATGTATAATACTTGCATGACAAGTATTATACATGTAAAATACATGTAAATGCCTGAAATATACATGTAAAATACATGTATATCAAGTAAAAATACAAGTATAATAGTTGACATGCAAGTATTATACATGTATAATACATGTATATACTTGTAGTTATACATGTAAAATTTACAAGATCCCACCGTGCAGGTGGTGAGAATCACGTGCAGCATCGGGGCGTGACAAGCCGGGGTGGGGTTGGGTGGGGAGGGCAGGGCAGGTCAGAGCAGGGCAGGATCTTGAGTCGTTGAGGGCGCGAGCTTCGTGCACTCAATACGGGCCGCCGCCCCGGGGTGGGGAGGGGGTGTCAAACCCCAGGGAAGCGCAAGATAACGGGGTTCCATGGTGTGTCATAGGCGCTTGGGTCGGGCCATGTCGGGTTCCGAGGAGGACGAGACAGGGTTCGTGAGGTTATATCAAAGGGTCGTAGGTTCGGTTCACGGGTTCACAATTATCGGTCATATCTCGGTCATAACTGGGTCATATCAGGTTCTCGGGTTCCATTAGGTCAGATGGGGGTCAGAGCAGGTCGTCTCGATCGGATCTGACGACGGCAGGTAGGGTCGCATTATATCGGGCCATATCCAGCTGCATCGGTCGCAAAAGGTAGGGTACTCTCGGGACATATGCACATCACGGTTTAATACAGGGTCACATCGCATCGCGGTGTATAGGTCACTAAGGGTTGGTGTATTTAATTTAGCGAACTGCGTTGGGCCATAAGTGTTGTAAGGGGAAGTGTCGCCAGTCCTGTTGTCCGCCCCCTCTTCGTCGTCGCAGCGTACTGTTGACGCAGCCAACAGTGATTTTTCCGACGTCTGTGTCGTCTTTACCAGGGGTTTGTTACTCTCTGCGGTATCGATGTTTCCTAGGGCTTCTCCTCTGTACCCCCCCTGCTTGCTGTTATGCAGAGTGACGTGGTTTGCGGCAGACACATATATGTGAGGCTTGAGGTTGGCATCGATGTCGTTCGTTGCAGTGACAGGAGAGGGCGCAGCCTGCATTGCCACACTTCACCACCACTCCTGGGGGCTACCTATCGCACCCACATCGTCACCTCCGACTGCGGAGGGCCTGCCTGTGAGAGGCTCACTGCGTCCAGAGCAAGATGTTGGGCACTGTGCCTGCTCCATCCGGAGTGCTTGCAGGCAAGTAGGGCCCAAGGTGCACGTTGCTAGACAGCCACAGTCGTTCGCAGGTCTTTCGGGACATCAGGCTGCGTGAGTCGGAGGGCGTCTTTGGTTCGCCACGAGAGGTATACATGCATCTGTGGTGCAGCAGGTGCACGGAGCTTGGCGTTGTGCATAGCTCTCACTGCCTCAGTACGATACGCCCATCAGCCTGCACAGCGGGCCGCATTCACTCGCATGACGCCACACCTCGCCATACCTGCGGGCTGTGGAGCGGCATGTCCTGCCGACAACAGACTGAGAGCAACACCGCCTGTGCATGCCACCTGCAGCACACAGAGAGCTGTGTGTACCCTTTGTGCTCGGGGGTCACACGCTCGTCCTTCCTCCCGACATGATCGATGTCACGTCCAGACGCGATGTCTCTGGCGGGTTCAGCTGCAGAGCCTTCCCTACATGAGATCCCCGACGCCCGAGCCTTCTTCACGTCGAGGCTATACCGCTGAGGTTGCAGGATCCCACCACGACCTTTGGGCGTACTCTCGTAAAATCAGCACCAAGACAGCCGTCGGTCTTCTCCTTTGTGGCGTTGCCTGGGTTCGGTGACAGTGCTTCCCTCACCGCATCGGCCGTTCAGTTGGGGTTCTGCGCAGATTCACAAACTCTGCAAACGCCTCTGTGTCTCAAACACCACCCAATCCGGCGCCAGGTTTCGTCTCGCCCCACCGTACCTTGGGGAAATATCACGCGGAGGTTGGCTAGGGGAGAACGGTAAGGTAACTGTATGTACCGTCAAGGAACTCCTGGCTGTACTTCTTCAACTCGAAGGTCACCAAGAAGGACACCAGCACGCAATCGTACTTCGAGCAGCATCGTCCTGAACAGAACGTCCACCGAGGTCAGAACCTCTTCCTCATCGGTACACCTTGGAGGCCCCACCTCCAGCACTGCTGCACTGCTGCCTTCTTCACCTCGCTGCGGCGCGGTGGTCACGGATGAGGGCATCGGTGCTGCTTTCTGCGACGCCTTATCCTATCCGCCTCTTCACCGCCGGCTTCGGGGCCGCACTCTTCGTGCTTCGAATCGGGGAGCTTCCGCTTGGCGGGCATTGTTATTCTCATTATGTCCTGGGGCTTGCTGTACGTGTTGCAGTATCGAGCTGGCAAGATAGTTCAGTGTGTCACTGTGAAGTCACTGTGAATGCCCTTCTGCATATCATCCACCCTCTGTCCGCCAGAGGCTGCAGAGAGCCGAAGACACTCGCCATCTGGGTGTGGGTTCTCTGAATTGAACAGCGGAACCGACAGCTGCGATTACACTACTGGCTACCCCAACAAGAATTCAGACAATTAATATGCTCAATCAGCACTACGCTGAGACTAGCGATGCCGAGAGCGTGCGGGATGGCGTCGTATAAGGGTTAGTCGTGATAGTGTTCGATACAAGGTACACAGGTTCTTATTCTCCAACTTCTAGATAGCTTCGCCTGGGAGAGGCTGGCCATTTGGCATGCCAAGTCCTCTCAGCACCTGCAACCCCTGCTCTCCCTTCTCGTCCCGCCCCCTCGTAGCCGCCATGCGCCACTGCTCGAACTATCTCAGCCCCTTTTCCTGCCTTCCTTCTGCCGTCATCACAAAACCGTCCTTTGTACTTCAGCTGAGGTCGAGGGTACCTGGCAGGCAAGAGGGCCCGCGTAGCCTCCATGTCCACCCCGCTGACGTTCTGCAACGAAGACGGCAGCAAGAATGGTCCACGCAGTGTTCGTACTGGTCATGCTGCAACGTAGTCAAGAACTGAGCGAGCTGAAACGCACGACTGCCCCATCCCGCCCCAGATCAGTAACCAGGCGCACACGGCGCAGGGTTACCCATGCCATTCGATGGCTGCAAATCAGCACCCCCTCTCAAACGATTTGAGGCCAAGGCCAAGCTAGATCAATGCACTCAAGCTATGTGAAAAGAGTAGCGAGACAGGTACGGCCTGATGCAGTACCTATCAGGCTGGCTCTGGTGTCCCACACCGGGTCCATCTTCACTCTAAGCATATTCTTGTTGCTTGTTGAAGGTCGTTCTCCTCAGTTGGACATCCGCCACCGCCGGTCGGCTTCAAGCCGCATACCCACCTCCGAGACAATCTCAGTGTTGTGGCGAGTGCAGACATACCCATATCACCAAGCTGCGGCATCCAGGTTGGGGTGTGGCTCGAAAGAGGGTACACCCGTGTCCAGCCACATGGTTGCTCGTAATCAATTGCAACCAGTTTGCAAGGACGCGTCGGCCAACCTTGCCACCGCCTCCACACAATAAGTGGTTTTGGCTTGTTGAAGTCCCATCCCTTTACCCTACATGCTCCTTTGTCCCTCCAACTCAGAACCACGTTCATCGCATTCATAACCACGGTTATTGTTCGGGCGCTTTGGCAGGCTGTAGGGCCGGTTTGCATCACAGATGAAATCCTCATGGCAGCGCCTGGGGCAGTGCTGCTTGCAGTGGCCATGTCCATCAGCACCCACAGCCTTGCGCTTTGCATGACTCGGCTTGTCGCAGGCAGTGTGCATATTGGAGGTGGAGATGACCAGTGAGTCCAAGCAGATCGAGCTGCCGCCTCAGGGCCGGGAGGACTGCACATCATCTCCTGTCTGGCACGCTTGTGCACCAACTTGCACCCCTGAACAAACAAGAAGAAACAGTCAATGCACTTCTGACACTCGAGAACACCGTCTGACCTCTGCGAAATACGCCTTCCAGTCGACGGCCCCCTTCGTACACCCTTCCAGCTGGTGGTTGCTGTCTGCAGCCGCAGAGAGGTGCTGAGTGCAAGGGGTAACTGGCCTGTGCAGAACAACCGCTATGTTGTCCCATACAACCCGGACCCCCTGCGCGCGATGCCTTTTCATGTCGGAGGTGGGAGCCCGGTCGTACTTCACTACCCTCCTCAAATGTATCTCCAGCCCGGGAAGCTGCCGAGATAGTGGTGAACTGCACAGAGAGGCAGGGCGAGGAAAGAGCCTCAGTATCACCTCTTCGGGATGTCTGTTGGCACAAGGGTGGTAGTTCATCTTTTCGGGGCCCCGACTGGGGTGATGTCAAGCCTGCCGTCGTTGGGGAGAATCGACTCTTGTGAGGGGGGGGGGGGGCATGGATGAATGCAAGGCGTGACAGGCTGCTTTGAGGTGAACGCACGCGAACAGCAAGGGTTGGGACTGTTGTGGCATTCACAGCCCTTCCGACCTCGACATGCCATGATGACCCCGGCGAAGGGAGATTCCGGTGGAGGCTTTGAAGTCGTAGAAGTGGAACGCGGCAGAGATTAGGTTTGTGGCACCAGCATGTGCATCGTTTGAGTCGTGAACGGAAACAGCAACCCCGCCTTGCCTTCCTTAGCCTTCGCCCTTGTTTGCAGTTTATCCGGTGTACGATGGGCCCTCAGGGAAGAGATTGCCCGTGACATGCCAGGAAGCAGACGTGGCGGAATGTTACATGGCTGATGGGGGTGAGGGTCACACCATCGGCAAAGGCATTGCTTTTCGGCTTGTGACAGGTGGATTGGTACACTGACTCCTACTGTCTCCGGGCTTGCTCCTGCATGATCAGTTCCTGTTGGGGACTGTCGTGTGTTAATGCCGCGACGCTATCGATTGCACTGGCACTGTCCCATAGGCAACAGGCGGTGGAGCAGCCCGCGGTTTGAACGTGCATTTTTTCGTGCCACCAACCCGTCCTTTCGGCTTGCTGCACCACCGTTGACGGCCCACCCCTCGCGTGTGGCCTTGCACTGGATGCAGCAAAGACTCGTTGTCAACGAGGCTCCCGCTGCGATCTTCTCCACCGTCGGCAATAGTGCTCTGCATCGCCGCCTGCTCGCACCTGCCGTGCCAACCCCCTCGTCGCGATGTAGTAATTAGGAACACGAAAGTCATGAATTGATAAGCCCCAGCGGCTGTGAAACAGCTTTTGCAAGGAGGTCTGTCACAGTCAACGACTGCCTTCGCATAAGTCTCGCATTGCGTCTGGCGATGCCCAGGTGTAATAACTCCTCCGGCGTGCTGTGCACTGGGGGTCGCACGAGCTGCATAGACAGCGCTTGGTGACACTCGGCGGGTTTGTGCCGGCTGCGTCTCGTTTCCTGCCCTGACAGGTGGTGATATGAACTCTGCCATTTCGGAAACACGCCGACCCCGAGGCCTTGTCAATTCTGCTGCCTCGAAGGCACACCATCACAGTGGGCAGCTTCCTAGTGAAAACTTGCATCGGTTCTGCAGAAGATCATGCCCATTTTTGTGCCTTGGGACGCTGCACCTCCTTTCTCAAGCGGCACTTTGCCTGCCATTCCTTGCCCACATCTGATCGTCTGTAATGCTCGTGGGAACCACAGCGCAGCTCCCCTTGCCTGGCCCAAGATACCCTTTTTGCCGACTGTGCCCCTGGGCCTGGTGCCCAGCCTCTGCCACACACTTTTAGCCCTTAAGAGGAGACTGTCACATCCACCCGCATGGGGTTGGCGGAGTGCCCCTTCCCGTCGTGGGGTTACGTGTCTATTCTCGACTGCAATCGACCTCTAGACAGAGTACTCCACACCACGGATGTCCACCTCGGTGATGCCAGTACCCAGGCCACTACCAAGCCCAGGAGTCTGGGGAGTCCTCGTGCGACGATGTTGTATGGGAGTGTTCGCGGGGCACGCCGAAGTCGTAATTGATTCATCAACATTATCATCACACCTCTCGACATCAGCGATTTTCAACCTGTATATTACTCCGGCTCGTTCGTCCGATTTGAGATGCCGTCTTCCTCAGGTATTTTGGGCAAATCATGCCCGCTGTCGATGATGTTATAACGACGGGTGTTACTTACACTATAATCTCATATCTCTGCGACTCTACGTTGAGCTCCTCTGGGAGGGGCGGTACGGTACTGCCCCAAGTAAGAAGTGTAAGAAGAAGGCCTCAGTCTTACAACCGAAGAGATGCGCTTTATGACGCACAGGAGAAGGGGGGGGGGGGCTTTCGTTTAGATGTGCAGAAACGTGAGAAAAAGGAGATGAATGCTCATCCTCACTCGCTGCATCAACCAAAGCTGCAAAGTGACGCAGTGTGGCACAGAGCAAACTGCCTCCAGGCGGTAGGTATTCGCCACTGCCGTGACCTGACCACCTCACCCCACCCCCTCCCGTTGTGCATGCGGTTTCCCTGTGTCAACATGCCTTGGCGCGGTGGCTGAAAAATAGAATGAACAAACAATGCAATCCTAATAAATCGTGTGTTTGGGGGGTGGCTCGCATTTTATTTTCCCGCACTCGACAACCATTCGTCTCCCCTCCATCTGGGCACCACCACCACCAACATCAACACTGCCCCCTAGAGATACACAAAACAAAGGCCAAGGCCCGGATCTTCCTGAAAAGCTACCTCGGGGGGGGCAGGGACAAGGGAGGGAAGGGGGGTGGTGTGCTGCGCACCACTCCTATATATCAGACCCCCCCCCCCTTAGGGAGGTCCACGAGGCCGTTTTTTCTGTCACGGAGCACGATTTTTTTGATTTTCGGTCAAAAACTCCACCAAAATGGGCGTACCTGGCCAAAAATCTAGTGGGGGATCACTGAAAAAACCCGAGAAAATAGCGGACACCCTCGAGAAAGTCGATCCATTCGAATTACTTGGGAGTTTTTCCTGAAAAATGGCCGAGAATGTGACTCAAAAATGCACACTTTTCGGCCAAAATGCAACACTTATCAAAACCCCATCTGAGCGCGCAGAATACCATCTAAACACCCCAAAACCGCAAAAATTCCCCTCCAGTGAGGTACCCGGGTGGAAAAAAATGGGTGCTGCACCTTCGGAGGGCCTACCTTTGGGTCCCAGCCGGAATTTCCTGGCCGACCCCCCCATAAGCCCCCTGGTTTCCCTCACTTTTTCAGCATTTTCCAGACTCGCGGAACCAAAAGATACGACCCAGAGGGCCACAGAAGCCCCCCAAAACCCCCCAAGAGTCATAGATATGCCCTAAAAGGGGTCGGAAAAACCAGGTACGGCCACTTTGGTGGTCAATTTTGACCCAGAATCCCGAAAACTTCCTGATGCAACACATATGCAACATTTAGCGGTACAGAAGTGGGTCAAATTGTAACACTTTTCGGGATGGCTCTGGGTGCCCAGAGCACCATCTAAACACCCCAAAACCATGAAAGCCTCACTTCAGTGAGGTATCCAGGTGAGAAAAAATGGGCTTTGCACCTCTTTGAGGTCACCTTTGGGGTTCCGGTGGGTGTTGAGTCAGGAACCCCCCCAGAACACCCCCAGGTACCCTGCTGGAGGCACTCAAAACCACCCATGCCAACATCGACTCCACGAACCCTATTGGGGGCGGCGGAGTGAAAGTCTTGTGTCGCCAGGAGGTATCAAGGACACTTGTCGCGGGCTCCGAGTACTCCGCTGTTTGTCTCAGACCCATAGTGACTCGGTGAGAAGACCCCCACAGCTCCGAGGGTGTGCTCAGGTGAACACACGCCTTCCCAGCTACAACTTCAACTTGACTCGAAGAAGATCTCCGATGACCCAGTGTGCATCCAACCGTGACTCTCTCCAAAGAATGTGCCTTTACCACCTCCTGGCGACACAAGACTTTCGCTCTGCCACTCCCATTGGGGTTCGCGGGGTATAGGTTGATGTGGGTGGTTTTGAGTGCCTCCAGCAGGGTACCTGGGGGTGTTCTGGGGGGATTCCTGGCTCAACACCCACCAAAACCCCAAAGGTGACCTCAAAAAGGTGCAAAACCCACTTTTTCCCACCCAGATACCTCACTGGAGTGAGGTTTTCATGGTTTTGGGGTGTTGAGATGGTTTTCTGGGCACCCAGAGCCATCCCGAAAAGTGTTGCAATTTGACCAACTTGTGCAACGCTAAGTGTTGCATAAGTGTTGCATCAGGAAAATTCGGCATCCTGGGTCAAAATTGACCACCAAAGTGGTCGAAACCGGTTTTCCCGGCCCTTTTTAGGACATACCTATGACTCTTGGGGGGTTTTGGGGGCTTCTGTGGCCCTCTGGGTGATAGTTTTTGGGTTCGCGAGTCTGGAATAAGCCGAAAAACATGGGAAAAACAGGGGTTTTGTGGGGGTTCGGCCAGGAATTATCGACTGGGACCCTAAGGTAGGCCCCAAGAAGGTGCAGCACCCATTTTTTTCCACCCGGATACCTCACTGGAGGGGTATTTTTGCGGTTTTGGGGTGTTTAGATGGTATTCTGGGCACTCAGATTGGTTTTTGATAAGTGTTGCATTTTGGCCAATTTTGTTACATTTTTGTTACATGTTTTCGGCCATTTTTCAGGAAAAAAATGCCAAGTAATTCGAATGGATCGACTTTCTCGAGGGTGTCCGCTATTTTCTCGGGTTTTTTCAGTGATCCCCCACTAGATTTTTGGCCAGGTACGCCCATTTTGGTGGAGTTTTTGGCCGAAAATCAAAAAAATCGTGTTTGTGACAGGCCTAAACAGAGATTTTCCTTTACGTGGACTCCCCTACCCCCCCCCCCCCCCCTCCCCCACCGCCACCGCCACCACCACCACCACCTCTCGTGCAACCTCTTCTCCAGCAGTGGTGGGCGCCTGCCCCCCTCCCCCCTCCCCTCCGATACATTACACTGCCCAAGGGAGGGGGGGGGGCAGTTAACCGCCGAAAATACAATACAACCCGCTCCCCCCGCCCCCCCCCCCTTCCACACGCTTCGGAGAGGGGTGGGGGGGGAAGGCTGCTAGCTGAGGCATAACACTGCTGAGCTGTGTTGGGGCGCATTGCTCTCTTCCCCCACCCCCCCCCCCCCCTACCTCTCTCTCTCGTTCTGTCTCCTCCTCTTCTTTAGGATGATTAACAGCCGTGGGTCCTCACCCTATGTGGATGTCTATCCAACGGCCCCCCCTGGGATGACCCTTGAGGAGCGTATTGTGCTCCTGCGTGCCAGCCGTAAGGTCGCCTACCAGGAGGCTGTGCGGAGGGAGGCGACGCGGATTGTGGAGGATGTGATCGTGCCGGAGGTGATGCGTGCGACGAACGAAAACAACCATACGGAGGATCTGAACATTGTGGTGCCGCATGTGAGTGTCTGCCCCATGCCGAAGGACCTGCCCAAGAGCTACCGCCGGTCGAAGTTTGAGGAGGATGTGAGGGACAGCGTGCAGCGCCTCCTGAAGGAGAAGGGGCTCCCCGGCTCGGAGCTGACGCTCGAGCGGAATCTGGAGGACCTGTTCCCCGCGTGCTCCATCGCGTCGCTCTCCTTCCTCTGCCTGTTCCCCTCGCTGCCCACGCGGCCCCTCGCAAGCGAGAGGCTGCTGACATTCACATGCTGCATCCCTGCGCACAACACAGATGACTCCGACATGCACCTCCCTCCGAAACACGCCGTGCCACACCACCCAAGGCCTCAACATCCAAGCCTTCTCCATTAGATGAGCCAGAGAGGAGGGAGAGTGAGAGGGTGAGGGTCTTCGAGGGTGGGGGTCTTCGCTCTGTGCCACTGTGTGTGTGTGTCAAACTGTGTCACTTTGCAACCAAGTGTTGTGAGGCGGCTCGCTTTTCTGCACTTCTCAGCTAAGGCCCCCCCCCCCCCCCTAGGCATACTTGTCCCCCCATATGGGGAACCCCCTAAATTTGGGGGAAATATGGGGGGTCTCAAAACCCCGCCCCCATATGGGGAAAAAGGCTGAAAATATGGGGAAAACCCGGTAAAATATGGGGGAATATGGGGGAAATATGGGGCCCATATGGGGGGATATGGGGGTATTCGTGCTGCAACGGGAGAACATCAAACCACTCAGGCACAGACACACACGAAGTGCGCGTCGAAACCGGCCTCATGCCTTGTTGGGGATCCTCCAGGAGTCCGATCCTGGGGAGGTGCGCGCTCGTTCAGGTGTGGCCAGGTCTGGCCCCCCCTGGAAGATCCCCCAGGCGGGTCGCACCGACCTCCTGTTCCTCTCCTGCGCCGATACAGCGGCAGCGGAGAGCGAACGCTTCCCGGTTTGGCGGGGCACCGCAGTGACAGCGGTGGTGGACACATACGCACAGACACACATAGCGCGTTCAGGGTTAACAGCTCCTCACAACACACACTCCTGTGTTTTGAAGTCCTGTCCGGCACGTCACTCTCACACTCGCTGTCCTCCTCCTCTGGTGTGTTTGCGATTGCGAACTGCCCCCTGGGATCCTTAATTAGACAAGGGAATTCACAAGCAGTGCATTCTGGGGTGTCAGGCGCTTCCGCCGCTTTTGACCGCTCCGAGCGCCGAAAAGTCGGAGTCGACGCTCGTCACCAGGCAGCTTGACATGTTCAAGCTGCATCTGCAATGATGATCTGGAATGAGACCTGTGAAGGCCAGTACAAGGACTGGCTGCAGGACGCAACTGTTCTGCCAGCAAAGACAGGACTACTGGTCAGCATGCTCTGATGACCGCTACTCAGACTTGAAGAAAGTGGCGGTCGGCACTCTCACAGCACCTTTTGTGGTCTGACTCGAGCACTTCAGCCGTTTCCTCTCTGCAGAAAGCGACGAGGTGAGATGGCACTGCAAGGTGCTAGACGTCCCCTGTCAGTGGCTGACTTCACACCCTGTGAAAAGCAGAACGAAGAGAACTGTTTGCTGACTGCTTCCACCTGAGGAACCCCTGGGTTTTCCCCCATATATCCCCCATATGGGGGAAATATGGGGGAACAGGACTTGAAAAACCCCCCATATTCCCCCCATATTTTCCCCATATTTTTGGCCTTCCCCATATGGGGGTACAAGTATGCCTAGGGGGGGTCATAAGCCCGTACAAAATCACATTTTTCAACATACCATCAGAACCGCCCTAATACCTGATCTGACCCGAAAATCCGACCCATACCCCCCCGGAAACCGTCTGGAGCCCACTTGTGACACCTGATGCGCACTTTTGTGATGATTTTTTGGGGTCCTAAAAAATGTACCTCAGTTTCGTACCTTGCCTTTGTACCTGAACCACTCCCGACCGCAGTATTTCGTTCTTTGCAAGGAAAGGGTATCACTACGCTCACCCAGCACGCCGAGCAACACATGCCGTGTGCCTAGGGCCTCGCAGAGGTGTCAGATGCTGCTGCAGAGGGGTACCTTGCTCGAAAGACGCTCGCCAAACGGGAGATGTGCGGGGTCCCGGCAGAGAGCGTTGTGGCAGACCTGCGTCAGAAGAAAACGGCACACGACATCCGTGAGGCGACATTATTTCGGGCGCTCCGTCGGGCTGGGTACATAGGAGAGCGAGTGGGACGTGGTGACGACAGATATATGCAGTGGTGCATCAACTGCACGCACGTGCGAAAAGCGGCGTTCCTTGCTGGCCAAGAAAGATGTCACCTGCACTCCTACTCCTCCCACTCCTCCTGCTCCTACCCCTACACCAACTGATGTGGGCAGTGAGTGATGGCAGCTCCAGAGCAGCAGATGATCTAGGAAGCGATGAGCGGGTCAGCCGGGCAGACTACCCCAGTCCGTACCGGAAGTACGAAGCGTTGCGGGCCCGCCACCACCGCCTCCAGGAGAGGACCCGAGGATTAAGAGTAGGGTTGTACAACGCCAGGGGAGAGTATTCCCCTGGTGTTGAGACATCCCTGACGATCTTGCGGTCGCACTGTGGGGGTTGAGTCGGCAGGCAGATGCCTATCCAATGACTTTGTTGAGTCCTCACATGGTACACTCTCATACGTGCTGTTGAGACTGCGTGGTGTACTACACCCAGAAGGTGGCTGAACTCATTCAGCTGGCGCAACAACACAACATTCCCACCAATCAGGTACAAGAAAGACCTTGCCGAGGCACTGGGGAGGCAACATCGTGCCACCTGAGCCGGAACCACCGCAGAAAAGGCAAAGAACGAAATATTGCGGTCGGGAGTGGTTCAGGTACAAAGGCAAGGTACGAAACTGAGGTACATTTTTTAGGACCCCAAAAAATCATCACAAAAGTGCGCATCAGGTGTCACAAGTGGGCTCCAGACGGTTTCCGGGGGGGTATGGGTCGGATTTTCGGGTCAGATCAGGTATTAGGGCGGTTCTGATGGTATGTTGAAATTTTTGGTATTTGTACGCTTTTAGGGGGGCTTATGACCCCCCCTAGGGGGGGGGGGGGAGGGAGCCAAAACAAAAGGATATCTCGCAACAACAGGAAACATCCTCCCGATAACCCCCCCCCCCGCCCCCAACCCAGCTGCACAACAGATCCACTTCTATGGGTACCCTTCAGAGGCACCCTTCTCCTTCGCGCTTGCGACAGCAGCAACAACACCGCACCTGCTGCCAGAAGGAGAAGGGCGCTGGTAGAGGGATGAAGTAGGTGGGGGGGGGGGGTGGGATGATAGTTCAGAAAAAATTCTGATTCGGGCTCCATATCCGGTGAGGGGGAGGGGAGAGGGGGAGGGGCATCGCTCCCCCCCTCTGCCGAACCTGTGTGTAAACCCACCTACCAAGGCACCCCAGAACCCGGACCGGCGGTGCGATGGACCCAGCTCCACCAATTCCCCGAAAAATGGTCGCATTTGATCGCACGGAGCTCGTGGGGTCTGAGATTTTTTCCCGGCCCCGGAGGTAAATAGCTAGGTGAATGTTAAATCAGCCAAAAGAGTTTTTCAGCAGAAATCTCCCTTTAAAAAAATCCGAGAAAATGTCCGGGGCCCGGGCCCCGGCTTATGACTACCCCCTGCCCCCCCCCCCCCCTCCCCTCGTGCCAGGTTCTTTTGATGTTTTTGACCATCCGGCAAACCCCCCACCCCCACCCCCCAATCTGCTCGCCACAGGTGGCGCTGTCCACCGAGTTTACCGGGCCCCATTTAACGCGCGCTTCTTTGCCATGGTTCCACGTCGGTCATCGCAGCCTTTCCCACTTCTCCCTCTCTCTTTCCCCACCCCCCCCCCCTCTCTCTCTCTCCCCGGCCTTTGGTTGCAGGATTTCGATGCAGAGCAGATCCTCGCTCTGTGCCTTAGCCGTGCCAGTGTCTGCTACACCTGTCATGCCCTTTGAGAGGATCGCTTGTTATATGCACCTCAGGGCGAGACCCGTTCATGCTCATCCCTTCTTCTGCCTCAGGGTGGTGGTGGTCGAGGTGGTGGTGGCGGCAGTACATACCGAGCGTCGGGCTAGCGGCTTTGCTTACCTGTGGGATTGAAGGGAGGCCTTCACTGCCTGTCACTTTACAGCCAGTGTTGTGTGCAGCTCACCCTTCCTTTCTCGCCTGCCTGCACTTCTGAGCGAGAAGCTCCCCCTAAAGGGTGGGTTTACCGGCCTGCCCCCTACCAGGTGCCACCCCACCGACCCGACTTCAAAAAAGATTCATGTGTGGTGGTGGTGACGTTTTCTGTGGGGAGACCCTGCCCGGATCATTGCCCACTCCCCTTCCCACCCCCTGCGTTACAGCGGAACCCCCACTTGTGTGGGGTGTGGGGAGGGTCTATACCAAGGCGACACTGATTATAGCTCTGGCATATAGTCCAGGCAGGTGCTGCCCGTCTGCCTGCCCTTCCCCCCACCCCACCCCCCCCCCCTGCCTTCTTTCTCGGATGTATGAAGAGCGAAGGAAGGTGCGCGGGGAGGGAGGGAGGGGGTCAGACGTGCCTTACGATTTCTCGAGTGTACCCCCCCCCCCCCCCCCGACCCCACCCATCCCCCCCCCCCTGTCCTCTCTTTCTCCTGATTTCCTTTATGTAACGCATCAAAAAGTATGCCTTGCGATCGAGCAAGGCATTGTCACGCACATTCTCTCACCTGGCAGGCTGGTTGTGGGGTGCACGTGGGGGGGGGGAGGGTGTGGGAGTGAGGTCGTGATCTGGAGCACGACGCAGGGGCCGGGGTGGAGGCATTCCGACTAAGTTGGACCGCTTCGATTGCCGCGTCGTGCTCCAGATCCAGGCAAGCTGCAAAATTAGATCATGCCTTCCGTGGTGGTGCCCTGTGGACTCCCTGAGTGGTCACCACCAGCAAGATCTGTGAGACGCCTCTGTGCCAGCCACTGGCTGGCGGTAAGTGTTTCACTCACCCCCCCCCCCCACCTTCTCGGGTAGGGGGGGGTGCGGGGTTGGTGTATTGGGTGGTGTGTAATTCTTCCCTGCCAGGACAAGAGATAATGGGTGGTGACCTTGTTTAACGCAAAACAAACAAATCCCCCCTGTTTTCTCCCCTGTTCCCCTCCCCAATTGCCCTATCCCCCCCCCCCCCCCCCCCCACCACACCGCCCTACTCCTCTTCAGTAGTGTGAGTGATGGAGAGAAGCGAAAGTTGCGAAGTCGTGGAGGAACATCGTACCACCGAATCTTTAGGAGCGTCTCCTGCATTCATATCCTTCCTGGGCCTTGGAGCACGGCGTGTGCGCTCAACCGGCGCCTTCACTCAGAAGTGCAGGAAAATGAGCGGCAGCGGTGGCTCGACAAAGCTGATTGAAAAGGTGACACAGTTTGACAGACAGTGTGGCACAGGCCCAACGAAAAGTTGGGCAAAGTTCTCGAATATCGATCAAACGTACAATCCTCTTGTTTATATTATGTCCGGTTCAGTTGGAAAGAAAAAAAATACCACTTCGTCTTCTTTCGGATGCGTATTTGGCCTGTGTTTGAGTTGTACAACCAAGGAAATGGGAGGCAAATGTACGCGTCACTGTCTGGCGCGATTTGTGCGCCGGCCCCTAGGCTGCCGAACCAGAACCCTGCCAACTCTGCCCTGATGTGAGCAAAGATGCTAGTAACGTGCAGCCGAGCCTGACACGACACTATCCCCCTTAGCTTGTTTTGTCGACCAGCCTTCGCCCAAGTCTTGAGCCACACCATGCTCGGACCGAGTGTCGGCAAAAAAAGTACATCGCAAATAAGAGAGTTGTGCAGGGGGTGTTCGTGAGTCTCGGGTTAATCACTCGTGGCCGGGCTTTCGGTTTGGATGGTGTCGGCACAAAATGAAGCTGGCAAGCAGGCTTACGGCAACTCGGCTGCTGCAGCACAGCTATCGTGTGCAGGCCAGTGAGAGGCGCAATGCCTGTGGGTGTCGTTCACAGAAGTAATGCCCTCCCCACCCCCCTGTTATCCGGAGAGGATGTGCTCTTGTGATTGCAGTGTTGCCGCCCTGTGACTTCGCCACACCACACCACCAGACACACAGGCAAGTGCAAGCATGTCCGGTGAAGCAATGGAGGTGTTCCTGAAGGACAGGCTGCGTGGGGAGCAGCATGCGGTGCATATCGGGGAGGACGACACCCCAGTTGATCTTAAGGCAAAGGCACTCGACGTGGTGCTCGGGTCGCCTGCAGACGTGCTTCCCGAGGATGTGGAGCTGTCGGTGGATGGGGAGGTGCTCGACAACAGCACGCCTCTGTGCGGTGCCGCAGGTGTGTCGCAGGGGTGCTGCATCGATGTGGCTCTGTCGGGTGCTCGCTTCATCGAGGCGCTGGAGAAGCAGAAGCGTGACGACTTGGTCCAGTCCGGCATGGGAGGGTTCCGCTCGGCCCCCAGATTATTTTCGGCGCGTATCCAGAAGCGGAGGCCTGGCGTGCCTCCCAACCCGTGGGGGTTCGAAACCTTCAACATGAGCACCATACCTGCGTGGGCACGGGGCCTGCGTGATGTGGCGCTTGCGATGGTGCGGTATGATAGCAGTGGGTTGGAGCATCTGGATGATTCATTCCGCAATGACAAACATATCGTCACTGCAGCGGTGCACAGTTACAATGCCGCACTTCAACACGCTTCCGAAGACCTGCGTGCGGATGAGGACCTGGTGCTGCTGTCCGAGAATCCGCTGACTAGAGGGAGGACTGCCCTGATGCATGCCTCTCCTTCACTGTTCAGCAACAAACCCTTCGTCATTAACCTTGTGCAGCGCCAGGGTCAGGAGCTCGAGCGTGTCGATGCTGCGCTGCGGGCCGACAAGGAGGTGGTCATGGCGGCAGTTCAAAGCGATGGCGACGCACTGCAGTACGCCTGTGAGTCCCTCCGCAACGACAGGCAGGTGGTCATGGCGGCAGGTAGTATCAGGAACGCAAGTGCTGCACTGCGCAACGACAAGGAGGTTGTTCTCCGTTGCATGCGGATGGGCGGGGCTGAGGGTGTTGCTGCTGCTTCTGAGGCACTGCGTGGCGACAGGGAGGTGATGCTGACTGCCGTGCGTCTGTCGGGAAACAGCTTCAGGCATGCATCTTCCTCACTGCGCCGCCAAACGGAGTTCCAACGCGAGGTCGTGCTTTGGAACGGCACGGCGTTGGAGTATGTCCCCTATACTTTCTCGCCAGAGGTGTCGCTTCGAGAAGACCGAGACCTCATACTTGCAGCAGTCGAGACCTGTTGCACTGCACTCAGATATGCCCACCCTTCCCTGCAGGGCGACAGGGAGGTGGTGCTGGCTGCGATGCACAGCAGAGGGTGGGGTCAGGAGGATGCACTGGGCTGTGCAGCCGAGCACCTCAAGCAGGACGAGGAGGTGGTGCTGGCAGGTGTGCGGCGTGACCCAGTTGTTCTCAACCTATCCCTCTCGTTTCGCGGGAACAAAGACTTCGTGATGCAGTGTGTCAAGCTGCACGGATGTGCCTTGCAGTACACCAGCTGCTCCTCTGTTCGGAGCGACAGAGAAGTTCAGCTTGCTGCGGTGGCACAGGACCCAAGTGCCATCGAGTGGTGTGATGAGTCGATCCGCAGCAACAGAGATTTGGTCCTCGCGGCTGTGCGGAAGAGTGGCGACGCTTTAAGGCATGCTTCATCCAACCTGCACAAGGACCGTGAGGTCGTGCTTGCTGCTGTCAAGTCGTCTGACGCGCAACGGCGCGGCGGGTGGGCTCTGCAATATGCTGATGTGACATTCCACAAGGACGAGGAGGTGGTGCTCGCAGCCACACACACTTCTGGGGTTGCTCTTCGTCACGCTGACCCTTCCTTCCTCAGCAACAGAGACTTCATGCTTGCAGCTGTGCGCAAGTGCGGGTGCGCTCTTCGCTTCGCCAGTGCTTCACTGTGCCGTGACAAGGAGCTTCAACTGGCAGCCGTCTTGCAGGACGGGAGGGCCATGCAGTACGCCGACCATTCACTACGAAGTGACAGGTCGGTTGTGCTTCAAGCAGCTCGGGGGTGATGGGTCGTCAGGGGAGCGGACCTGGCGACTACGGCTGGCACCTCCACGTGGTGAACCCTGGGGGCCTTTGCGAACAGACCGTTGAGGTAAGCTACGCTGCACGCTTTGGCTTAAGGTAGCGCATTGCGTGTAGGCTGGATGTATCCCTCTGGAGACCCGGTGTTTCGCTTAGGCCGCTAAGACCAGTCAGGCTGCACGCGGCGCTCATGAAGCGCGCCGCGTGGCCAGAAGAAACTGTGGGCGGCAACCGTGTTACGTGTTTTTCACCGGGGCGCGTGGGACAAGTTTACCGCACACGCGCACGTGGGACAAGTTCAACGCACACGCACACGTGGATCCCCCGGCTTTGCCTTCCTTCGCCTTCCTACTTTTAGTTCTTTTTCACCACGATCTTTTACCCGTCACCTGTTGTTCGACGAGTCGAGCCGCGGCCAGGAACGCCTCTGGAATACCCTGTGGTGGTGAGTGTCCGTTCGTCCTGTTTAGACCAGCCGTTGTTCCCGTCTTCTCCTTTTTACGCCCACTGGGTTGGAGTTGATCAGTCAATCGTTCATCCGACCGCAGCATTATGCGACCGGCGCGGTGTTAACAAACGAGTGCATTAATCGTATTTTGTTGCACATTGCTTCCTTCCTTTCTACCTTTTAGCCTTTTCCCGCCAGCCCACAGAGATAGGAGCACGCTCTCCCTTTTTATTGCTGTTCTTGCTGTTAGCTTTTAGCTGGGTCCGCCCCGGCGAAGACCGGCGTCTTCTGGCCGTCTGGGGGGTCTGGCAATTGCGCTGGGCTCCCTGGATTCTCTGGATGAGTCAGTCTTTAAACAAAATCAATACTGTGCTTCAAGCAGCTCGTGCGCACGGTGATGCACTGCGGTTCGTCGATCCTATGTTCTGTGGCGACGAGGAGGTGGTGCTCGCAGCTGTGATGAGTTGCGGCAGTGCGCTGCGCTTCGCCCACCACACATTGTGGAACAAGCGTGACGTGGTGCTGGCTGCTGTGCGTCAGGAAGGACGTGCCCTGAAGTACGCCCCCACAGCGCTGTGCTGCGACAAGGAGGTGGTGCTGGCAGCTGTGCGTACCGACCCGGACGCCTACGCACACGCATCTGCCCCACTGCGCCGCGACAGCGACGTCGTTGCTGCCGCCTTTCCTGAGCTGCACGAGAACAAGTGACGCTGCTTCTGAGCCTCGTTCTGACATAGCGATAGCCCCCTCTTCCCCGACAACCTACCGCATGCCTACCTGCCAAGATCGTGCAGTTGTGTCTGTGTGTGCCAGCAGGTTTCAAGGGATTATACGCACCGGTAATATTGTACCTGCTCCAACACACCACCCCCCCCCCAACACCAGAAAGCACACCCACACACACACCACCCGACCCTTCCGGGGGTTGCTGCCGCCGTGACTTAGCCACAGCGCCACCCAGCGTGGCCACAACTCCCCCCCCCCCCCTCTCTCTCTCTTTTCTTTCACCCCCCTCCCCTTCCCCTTTCTCCACCCCGCCCCCCCCCCCCTCTATATGCGAATGGCGAAACGTCGCATCTGTGGGAGGGGTGATGCCATACTTGGCCGCCTGTCGGTAGCTGTGACGGGCATCCTGTGCACCTCCACCTTCCACAGCGCCACGGCCGCTGTGCCCCCGGGCTGTGCTCAACAGTTCAGCACCCTGGAGTGCATCGCTGCGGAATGCATCAACAGCAGGCTCGACGCAGGCACCCCTGCACTGTCCTACTCCCCCAGCGCCCCTTCGGCACGCAACCTCCGAGGCGATGCTGAAGACCTCCGCGTGTGCCACCCCTCGCTGCGCGTCTGCGGCCCCCCCCTCAGCCTCGGCGAAGGCTGCACCTCACACAGCCAGTGCAACTCGCGCCTCTGCAACGCCTTCGTCTGCACCGCACCCCGGAGCATAGCGCCTGGCCTCCTCTGCGATGCCGACCTCTCCTGTGCAAAGGGCTACTGCCGTGCAGGGCGGTGTGTGGCCTACGCCTTGGAGAGCCATCCGTGCTCACCTGATATCACCGTCCCCCTCGGCATGGGTGCGGGGCTTGTCTTCCAAGGGAGGCCGGTTCAGCTGCCCACAGGGGAGCCGCGCTGCGATCCAGGTTTTTTCTCCGACACGCGGAGCTTCGGGATCCGCGAGAGCAACGACCCGGAGTACGATCTCCTCAAAAAGCCACTCATCTGCAGGGTGTACCAAGATGGGGAGGCCCTACAGGGCACCGGGTCTGGGAATGCGTCTGACAGCGTGTCGGTCATCACCACAAAGGGGGTTTGCGAGCCGATCCGGCTCGGGGGGAAGGGGGACAGCTGCATCATGGCGCAGACCCCGGCGGACCTCCTCCCAGGCGTGCCGCGCCTCCCCTTCTCCGCCGCGGCGAATGTCGGGTTCTGCGACAGGGGGCTCTATCCCAAGTCGGATGTGACGGGGATGACATGCACATGCGTGACGTTTGTCGAGAAGGATGACCCGTGCGTCTTCCATCAGAGGGAGGGTTCGTTTGTCCTCATCGATAAGTGCGAGTATGGCACGGTGTGTGCGATGGAGGCGTCCCCTTCGGCCGCCGCGCAGTTCACCGTGATGGCGGGGAAGTGCAAACCGTGGCTTGGCGGGGAGGCAAACGACTTCGCGTTTGCACCCCCCGGGGAGGGAGCCGGGCTGCAGAGGCATCTCCTCTGCGACGACAAGCATGTCTTCAGCGAGCTGACCAACTCATGCGTGAGCCATGTCGATCAGCCGTGCCAACAGGACAGCGATTGCATCCTCTCCAACCCAGGGCAGCACAACACTGTGGTGTGTCAGAAAAGCGCTGGCTGTCTTGACGGGGCCTTGGGGAAGTGTGTGCCCCTCCACAGCGTCTGCCACGCGGAGCTGAAGGCCTTGGTTGCGTTTGACGCAGACAGGGCGAGGACCGGTGCTCTCGTGTCGGGCCCCTGGGGCAGCTTCACGGGAAGTCTCTCTGGGTTTGAGTCTAAATACAACCTTGCCAAGGCGTACACATGCTGCCTGCACTCCGAGATTGAGAAGCACTCGTCGCTTTACTACCACTTCAACCTGCACGTGATTGACACGTCTGCAACCGGCATGTGCGACGAGTCCTTCCCACTTCTGGTAGTGGTCGTCTCCGCCATTACTGGGACGATGGGGATTCTCTCATTCATCGTCATCTTCGCAAAAGACATCGTGCCTTCCCACCGGATGCACAGCGGCAGCACCCCATCCCCTGCAAAGGACCAGGTCGGGGGTGCGTAACAACAGAGCCGCCTCCCGACAGGTGGGGCAGGGGGTGTTGGCGTCGGGTGATGGTTTGTTGCCTATGCACAGCGAGCCCACTGCAGTGGGGTAGCAGAAAGGGTGGTGGGGGTGGGGGGGGTGGAGGAATGTGTGGGTTTTCTCAGCTTTTTTTCCTTCTCTCGCACATGTCACCCCTGGGGCTCTTGAAACCACAGAGGCCGGGTGTGGCGCAGGTGTCTGTTTGTGGGGTGCCTGTCGTGCGAAGGGCGCGTAGTTTGTTGGGTATGCGCCACTGCAGAGTGGCTGCTTCGTGAAGAGGTGGAGATCGGTGCATATCGGGGTGCATTTGGACTGTGATGTCGGTAGTCGGGGGAGGAGGAGAGGGAGGGGGGGGGGGGTGATTTCCTTACTAAGCTTGAGTTGCAAGTGACGCTGGATAGCGAGCAACTGCGAAGTAGCGAAGTAGCGAAGGACAATGTACGTCTTGAATCTTTAGGGTGAGCACCTTCATGCCACTTCACAGGGCTTCAACACAGTCTTGCGACACAAAGTGCGCGCTCCACAAAAAAGTGATTCGGGTCTGTTGCATTGATGCAGACTGCCTGGGCAGGGTCCCTTCCCACGAAGCGAAACTGGGCCCATCTTTTTTTTGTGACAAACGCAGTTCAGATCCAAAAGGGTTGCAGTGGGGAGCAATGATTTGTTCGCCTACACTCCACGCCCCCCCCCCCCCCCCAACGTCGCAGGTGGCCAGGAGGTTGCACAAACAAAACAAAAGAAGCGCGGCAATCCCTTTTCGCCTCTGTGCGTTATTCTGTCTCCACAAAGGATCCTTTCGCGCGCTTTCGTCACGCTTACACGCCATTCAGTTTCAGTTGTGCGCCGCATGCGGTCACAACCCGAAAGGTCGGCACAACCACACCTTTTCTTTTTGGCTCTGTTTTGGTTTGTTTCAGGTTTTCGGCCAGTTTGGATTCAGAAGCCCCCCTCCCGACCCCTCCCCCGATATCCTGTTTTTTTGGACGCCATATTCTGCGTTGATCATGCCAACATGGGGACCATCAACACCACATCACGTCAAACTCTGATATGTATCATCACCCTCCTTAACATCCGAGGGCGCTGTGTGCTGCTCACAAGGTACATCACGCACCGCGTCGGTGTGTCATCACCTGCCTGCGTGTGTAGAAGATGCTCAGCCAACAGTGGGTACCGAGTGTGGCGCGCCCGGAACATCGCGCGCCTTACGCACGATACCACTGTGTACCAGTGGGTCGGAGGTTTGAAACCCGACAAGGAACCCAAGGCATCACTCCAAACTTATCAAACATGTTGTGTGCGGCCCGTGCCCTTCCCTTTGTTTGTGTCATGCTGGACGTGTCCCTTTCAGCTGCGCTGCTGATATTTTTTTAACCACAGCCCGAGGCTCGGTTGCATCACAAGAGACAGGGTGAAGAGGCCAGCACCGCGGGCCACGCGCACCAACAGGGTTGAACTGGGCAACGATTCGGCAGTGTTGCGCAGGCGAACACCATCGATGGGTTGCCTCTAGGCAGACCTTTCATTGTGGGGGTGGGGCCTGCACACCCGGGGAGGGGGGGTTTCACCGAGGTCTCCCCACATCGACCAAGGACAAGGGATTTACATCCTTTGTTGTACCTTTGGGTAGGGATGGCGGGTGTGAGGTTTATATGTATGTGTGGAGGGGGTGGGGCGCAATGAGAGTGTGGCAATCTTAAAAGCTGCCCGGAGTCTCGGGACACGGGTCATGCCGAGTTGCATGTGGGAATGTGTGAAATGTGTGCAATTCGACCCGAGAAAAAAATGGATGGCGTGGCGGATGTGCCGGTTCCCAGTTCCAAGTGACAAAATGAATGCGAGTAAAAGTCGCGAAGGAGCGAGGGGGGTTTGCACGGGCCCAAGCTTGATTATTGAAATCACCACATGCCACTTCACAGTGCCTTCACATGGCCTTGCGACACAACGTGTGTGCTCAACCTGATTGGTTGTGAGGTGCTGGGGGGCCATCGATGCCAAACACGGCCCATCCCACCTGCGTGCCATTTTGTGCCAAAACCCCAAGCGCATCGACTGCCATCTGCATCGACCGATGTGCACCCATGTTGTGGATGCTCCCCGCCAGCCCCCCTTCCGCCCTCACTTCTACGTTCTACTCTTTGCCCCCCCCCATCCGCCCAGGTCCTCTCTAGTTTGTCTTTTCTTCTACCTCACCATCCCACTCCCTTCCGACGTGGCGCGCGTGTGTGTGTGTGGTTATGAAGTTTTAAGGCGGTGTCGCCCTGCACGGGCAGTAGCACCTCCCCTTCAGTATCGCACTCCCGAAGGATTCCCCAACACGACGTGACACCGGTTTCGACGCGTACTCTTCGTACCCCTCCCCCCGGCCGCGTCTCTTCAGCGAAGAACCGGGGATAATCGGACCAGGGCTAGCTAAACCCTGGTGGTGTCACGGGTGGGGTTGGAGAGGGAGAAAAAGGAAGAAATGAAGTTGCGAAAAAGTCAAACACTGACACGTGAAATCAATAAAAAGGGTGGTATATATCGCCCCCTTGCTGCGACGAAGACACTAAATAGTCAGGCCGCTTCAAGAGTCTTGAGGGCTTGAAGGAAGAAACAGGTTGCTGATGAGTCTCAGGAGCAGGCACCTTTTGTCCGCCCACATGACCTTCGCCCGAAGGCGAACCTCGTCCAGCTTGGCTCGATCGCCACAGAGAAGGGGATCATTCTCCGCTGTGGTGAACATCTTAAAAACCGAGGGTGCAGAGGTGGGGCAGCCCACTGGTGCGACAGCAGGCCGCCCCCGGATAGCTATAACTAGTGCATAGGAAGAATACGACGGCACACGCAACAGATGCCGAAGGCACAACGGCGGGTCACTTTTAACCACCAGAGGAGTGGCACTCCCGAGGGGTGGGGAAGGGGGGGTAGTCACAACACTTTCGAAGGAAGAAAAGGGGCAAATGGGATGTTTTGTGCAAGGTAGAAAGGAAGTCACAACATGAGGCAGGGGGGATTGCTCATCAGGCCTGGGGGAATAGAGGGTTTGTGTGTGGTTATGAAGTTTTAAGGCGGTGTCGCCCTGCACGGGCAGTAGCACCTCCCCTTCAGTATCGCACTCCCGAAGGATTCCCCAACACGACGTGACACCGGTTTCGACGCGTACTCTTCGTACCCCTCCCCCCGGCCGCGTCTCTTCAGCGAAGAACCGGGGATAATCGGACCAGGGCTAGCTAAACCCTGGTGGTGTCACGGGTGGGGTTGGAGAGGGAGAAAAAGGAAGAAATGAAGTTGCGAAAAAGTCAAACACTGACACGTGAAATCAATAAAAAGGGTGGTATATATCGCCCCCTTGCTGCGACGAAGACACTAAATAGTCAGGCCGCTTCAAGAGTCTTGAGGGCTTGCGTGTGTGTGTGTGTGGTGGGGTGGGGGCGGGGGGGAGCGGGGGACGCACGCACCCATTCGAAAAGACATTTCGTTCATAATCGCTCAAAAAAGCCTGTTTGTGGGCCTTTCCACCCGGGCTGTGAGAACTGTGCGATGTTTCATGTTTAACCCAGACACAGACACCCCCCACCCCCCCCCCCCCCCCCCCCCACCCGACCCCCGACCCCCGAGATCAAGACATGCCCACTCTGAGCTTGCTCCCTTCCCTCCCTCCCCAGATCACACGCCTCCTCCTGCATTGCCACCGAGCCCCCACCGATGCCCCTCAACAGGCCCGGCTGCTGATGGAGGTAGCGACCCTTACACACGCCGCAGCCCCTCTGGGTCACAGGGGTGACTCTGATGGGGAGGGGGCGGGGGGCGCCGGGGCTGCCCACCCACACCACCACGCGATGCGGTCCACCGTCTCCGCAACCCCTGAGGACCACAAGGCCTGCGGGCTCGCTGACTATGGGGAGGGGGATGTGATGGACACCCGCCTCGCGGCTGACACGGAGGCTATCGAGAGCTTCTCCCCGACACCGACGCCTGGCGCGCTGCTGCTGCGCGAGGGGCAGATCAACGTGCAGCTCTCGGAGCTGGCTTCGCGGGTTGAGTCTGCCTATATGATATCCGACAAGGAGACTACCCTTGGTGAGGTGCGCCTCATCCAGGCAGCCGCACGCCGCATCGAAGAGCAGCCTCTGCGTCGTACCCAGATTGACAGACTCCGCAAGGTGGTCAACCGCTGCACCCAGCTGGAGGCAGCGTGTGTCAGCTATCAGGCTCGTGATGAGATCCAGCAGCTCAACACCAAGCTGGGGGATCAGGGGCGGGCGAGCGGGAAAACCCTCAACGAGGATAGCAACGTGCAGCGCGCCGACGATCTGGAAGGAGCGGCGGGCCGGGCATCCAGTTATACGAAGAGCCTCATCCGGAAGCTCCGTGCTCTGGAGGGGACCCCGGTGCCCGCATCCATTGCGACGCAGTCGCTCTTCCGGTCGGAGGGTGAGGTTAAGCTCTCAGAGGTGACGTCATCCGAGGTGTCCCTCTGCAGCGGGCTGCAGCTCACCACCGTAGAGCAGGGCGCCTATTCCGTGGGGATGTGCCTCGGCCCTGCTGATGATCACCCCGCTGTGAGGGCGAGCAGGTTGCTTAACGTGCCACCCATGGGCCCCTGCGGTGACACCGTCGGGGGGGATTACCTCCACCACCACTTCTCGACGGGGCTGCGTGACAGCGTATCCAACGTGAAGGACCCGCACCCCGAGCTGGCGGCGCTCCCCCACACGCACATCAGCTGCAACCCTGCGGAGGTGGTTGAGGTGGGAGAGGTGGAGATCACAAAAGACCTTGTCAGGCACAGCCACCTCCTGAGGCTGAGCAGCGCATACCCTGGGGTGAGAGCCGTGTTAAGCCGCTACCCCAACCTGGAGGAGCAGCTGGTCCGCACACCCGTGTTTGTCAACGGGTCGCACTGCGGGTATGAAACGCATGCGAAGGATACGGTGCAGCAGGGCGCGACAGACTTAGAGGATGACCTGCCCATTGAAGTGCCCTATGTCGTTGCAATGCAAATCGCAGAGGCGGTTGGGGCCCGCCTCCCGACCTGGCAGGAGTGGGAGGTGGCAGTCCGGGGTGAAAGCGGGCACCGCTTCCCCTGGGGGGATGACGCGGATGTGAACTGCATCGAGGTGACCACCCTCGAGCTCCCGGCACCTCTCAATGACCCCGCAGATTCCGCAGAGAACCCCGAGTCGGGGACAGGCCTGCCTGGGGTTGAGTTTGTCAATCTGCTGAGCAGCTTCGGTTGGCTGCGCTGCGCAGAATCACCCGGGGGGCTCCTCTCCGTAGCAAGGTACGGCTGCGAGTGGAACAGTGTTGCGTTTGATATCGGGGATGAGGCAGGCGGGCTGAAGGAGAAGCCCACCACTCACCTCATCAGGAGCATCTGCGATCTGGGCGTGGCGTGGCACCCCAGCCTCCGCGGGTCCTCCCACAGGTCCTTCACCCTCCCCTGCGCTGCAGCCTACGGCGTGCCCCATAAAGGCATCCACTGTGCGGCGTTCCGTCTTGCCTATTCCCCGGGGCAGCTGGCGCCACGCCAGTGCCCCCCCTCGCTGACAGACCTCCTGCTGCTGCTGCACATCACAAGCGACGAGGGTGCAAACCGCGCCCGAATTCTCGGCCTCCTCGGCCCTCCGGAGTGCGTCACCCCACAGCCCTCAGGGGTCCCAACCGAGGAGTGGGCCTATCTGACAAAGGGGATCGCCTTGGAGGTGAACCTGGTGCACGGCTGCCGCGTGCAGGCCGTGCGGCTCTACGACGACGACACGTCGCGCCCGAGGAGCCTCCGGCACTACCAAGGGTGTATTGCGGAGGGGGCCCGGTTCCCCTTGTCATTAAAGGATCTCCCCTTCCCGGAGCCTGTGCGGAGTGTGGGGAATACAAAACACTATGTGCTGCATGCGGGAGACTGGCCGCTGTGCCCCGGAGAGGGGCTGGCGGTGGAAAGTGCTGCCGGTGGTGGTGGTGGTGGTGGTGGGGTGCGCCCGCCCTGTTTCTGCAAGGAGCGATCCGTTGCGCGGCTGGCTGCGGTGCGGCATGCAGGCAGGCCGTGCCCCCAGGCTGCACCTGCGGTGGCTGCGGCAGCTGCGGCAAAGGCCGCTGGCCCCCTGGTAAGATATCCCCCAGATGCAGTGATAAGTGTCTGTGTCCTCCACGCAGACGAGAGGGTCGTGTCGATCTGCATATCACTATGATATGGGGGAGAGGGGGAGGCGTGTGTAGGAAGGACAGGTTACTGGATTGCCCCTACCAGGTGTCACCGACGCTTTCCAAAAAAGATTCATGTGTGGTGTGGTGTAGGCCTTCCGGCCACCACCGAGCCCCCCTTTTCTTTGCCCCTGCCTGGTTTTTTTTTCTCTGGTTTGCCCTGTGGTCTGTTGGTGTTGATTCCTAGCCTCATCTGTTCTCTGATGAGGTTGGGTTGGGTTGGTCTCTTGTATGGCAGACATCATCTGTCTATATTCAGTTCCTTCAGAATTCTGTTCCGACCGGGGGAGGAGGGGAGGGGAGGGGAGACCCAAGCCCAATTTCCCAATTGCCCAGCATAACCATGAACCCTGTAACGAAGAGTAACAAAACAAGAGAATATATCAACAGCCACCCCCCCTCCTCCCCACCCCCCCACCCCCCCATCCTCTCTCTCGCTCACTCAATGCGATCTCCAATGTCTTATCTCGGCACTTTCCTCAGCCATTTCCCCCCCCCCTCCTCCTGCCTGTGTTTCAGCCACACCACCATCACACCACCACTTGCGACCACACCACCACCACCAGGCCGCATTCAGGGCAAGGGGGAGGGGGTCCACCCCCTCCACCCCCCCAAGCCACAATGGACAGCGGACGGCGGCGGCGGCTGCCGCAGAAGGTGCCCCGCCGCACCACCCCCAGCGTCGGCGTGCAGGACAAGACGATCCATGAGAAGCGCCAGGAGGAGATGGAGGACCCCGCACGCTTTGTCTCCATGCCGCGCCGCCAGCTCCCGCGCGGGCAGATGGGGGAGGGGGGTGCGCCCGTCGAGCCCTCTGCGAAGAACATGTCAGGGTCTGCGGTGACGCGCCTCCTCACCGTGGCAAAGGACAACCAGGAGCGCACCGGGTTTGAGGTCCTGCAGCACTCCTACGACAAGGACTCCTATCCCACCACGCTCGCCGAGGCGGGGAAGACGGACTCGCGCATCCGCATCGCCTCCTTTGCCGACGTGACGCACACCGAGGAGGGGCAGGATGACCCTTCACCACGCCCTGCCAGGAGATACTGCGAGATCATCGAAGGCGACGGAGGCATCCACCTTGTCCACAAGCTGAGGCAAACCGCTTCCGACGAGGGGTGCAAGGTGGAGATGGCCCACAGCACCGCATCGATCAACCTCGACCGCCTGGAGGTGGGGGTGACACGCGGGCCCCACACCGTCACCATGGTGTTGGAAGATCAGGCGACGTGCCATGCTTGGTATCAGATGCTTCTGGAGGCGGCTGCCCTGGATGAGGCGAATAAGGCATTCGAGTCGCGGCTGGATGAAACCTATGGGGTTGGCCTCGATTTCCTCGCGGAGGTGGAGCGCGAGGAGCGGGGGCGGATCCGTAACAACAGGGACATGTTTGGGGACGGCACTGCAGAGACCATCCAGGAGGACGAGCTGTTCCTCATCCAGCTCCCGCACATCCTCCCCTCCGTCGCGGCATCCGCCAGGAGATCCGCGTCGGCTCCGGCTCCGGCACCAGGCGCTGCACCCACTCCGGGCTCGGCAACCCCAGCACCCCCGGGGTCCACTGCAGCACAACGCTCCACCTCCCAGCCCCACGCGCCTGGCGAGCGCCAGGGGGAGTTGAAGCAGAAGCCAGGGTCTGGGTGGACCGGGCGTGCCCTGGGGTCAGAGCACCATAAGTCGTCCCTCGAGTCGCTGCCGCCGGGCAGGATTGGGCGGATCCAGATCCACAGGTCTGGTCGGATCAAGATGCACGTGGGGGAGTGTGTGTTTGACGTGTCGTCGGGGGGTGAGGCGGCCTACTCCCAGATCCTGACTGCGGTGTACTCTGCGGAGGCGAGGTATAAAGCGAACGGATGGGGCCCGCAGGGGTGTCCCGTCTTCTCGAAGCCCACGCTTGCTGCGCAGACGGGGCTGCGGAAGTCGGATGGAGAGGTGATCACGGTCGGGCAGGAGCTGCAGACGGATGACGGTTACTTCTACCGCACGTCCGACGGCTGGGTGCTCCGCGAGGGGGGTGTTGATGGGAAGTGGGTTGATGTGTCGACAGGCGATGCGGCGGCAAGGCCACGTGCCTATGAGCTGGGTCACATCTCGCGCAAAGTATGGCCCGGAGGAGGAGGAGGGGGGTGGTGGGGTGGTGGGGTGGATCGTGGCAGGATGTGTGTGTTTCTGCGACCGCCTGATGTGTGTGGTGGTGGGGTGTGTTTAGCATGAGATGCATAAGAGGTGATTTTCCGATGGATACTACGGGGATTTATGAATTTTTAGGCATTGCAAAACGATAGTGGGTAGGCGTTGTATGCTAATCTAAGCATCGCCATCGTTGTCGTGCATAGTGGCTAGCGCACTGAATGCTTCCTCTTGGCACTCGCTACTGCTTCTTCGTTGATCTGGGCAATCTTGTGTGGTGCAGGCATGTTGCCGGTCGGCGTCGGCGTCAGCGACCCCAGCAAAGGTGCAGGCGGTGCATGGGAGGCATGGGCAGGCGGCGTGTGAGGTTCTCAACATGGGTTATTGTCATTTTCTTGAGGTCATCCTCAGGACGGTCGCAGTTGTGGATGACGACGAGGGTTGTTCAGCAGGTCGTGTAAAAAAACGGCAACCCCAACCTTACACACACATCAAATCCACCAACGTTTTCCCCTCGCAGATCATCGTGACGCCAGACTTTGACAAATTCGAGGCGCAAACCCAGGCGGTGTAGCGGCTGCTTTCTTGGGCCTCCTGGGCGCCCCACCAACTGAACACCATCACTGCATCTCGGACACACTACCCTGCAGATCGAGTGAAGGGGGAGAGCGTGAGATATAGTCCAACTCTGTGCGTTAGTTAGTTCCCTACTTCACTACCCCCCCATCCTGGGCGCACAGGCCCGTTCTAGCTTATCAGGATGGGGCTGTGGTTTGCAGCCGCGTTGTGTGCCGCCGCCCATGTCTGCCTGTATCGGCGAGCTGGAGGCGCCGTTTCCTGGCCTGTTGCGTTGCAAGGCTGCCCGTGGTGGGGGTCACATGCTTTGTCACAGGGGGTGTGGGGGAGGTGGAGTAGGGTGGTGGGTGCTGCCGAATCTAACCCAGCATGCGAGCAGCACAGACAAGCAAAAAAATATGGCAGCCCAGAAGAAAACAAAATGCTGGCGACCAAGTCTGTGAGCCCAGAGTACTGGCCCCAACAGCCCAAAAAGCAAATGTAAGCAGACAAGGGACGCTGCTGGCCCTCGTAAAGCGCTGTGCGTGCGGGGTGCGGCAGATGTTTTGCCGCCATCATCCGTTATCACCGATGCAGCCGCTGCTCCAGCCAGCCTGAATGCCCCACGCACCCCACCCCCTCACTCACTCAGCACACATTCTCTCTCTTGCGTGGCCTGCATCGTACAGAAGTTTCCACGAGAGACCGTTCTACTCTCTTGTGTGCCCTATGTCATATGTGTGCTGCAATTAGATGTCGAGGAAGCAGTGGCATTCTCTCCGACCACCATCTGGGAGCAAACCATGGTTGGGATCGCCCCAACCCCGCCCAACTCAGATCAACCCCCCACAGGGTGGCAAAAACACTTCCGCCCGCCTGCTCTCCCGAAGGGGCATTACCGGCTTCCTTTGCAGCTCACCCGTCCATCTCCCTATCCCTCTTGTCTTGCCCTCGCTGCCCCCACCCCACCCCACACCACAGCACACCACACAGGGAAGAGCCCCACACAGAGTGGTGGGAAGGTGAAGTGGGCTGTGTTCGGCCTCTCTTCCCCGCCCTTCCCACACACATCCGCTTTCTCCCCCCTCCCCCCCCTCCGCCCTGGAAGAACGGGAGGAAGAGGCGGCAGACAGAAGAGGGTGGAGGAGGGGGGGGGGGCGAGGGGGACTCCTACACACACACACTCACTCACCGACACACGCCGCGGGTTGCAGTTGGGTCCCGCTCTGCCCTCTCCCGGAAAAGCTGTGTGTGTGCGCCCTCATTTTTTCCCCACCACAACTACCGCCCTGCTCTTTTTCTTTCTCCTTCTCTCTTTTTTCTCTCCGTACCCCGGCCCCACCCCTGCCTGCGATTCCATTCCACTTCCATTTGTGTTCTATTTCCAGCACCCCACCCCACCCCACCCCAGGCTACACCTTTTTCTATCTTCTCTTCCCCTCTCCCCCCCCTCCCCCCTTCAACCTACCGACGAGCTGAAAAGGGCTGAGCACCCCCCTCCCCAACCAAACGCAAGCGTCAGCCAGTCTCTCTCTTCCCCCCTCCCCCCCCCCCCCTCCCCATTCAGATGTCTGCCACACAAGACGCAGAAGAAGGGTCTGGCGGGGTTGGCGAGTCTGATGCCACGCCGACACACCGCGATCCTGGAGGAGGCACCCCGGTGGCTGCACCTCCTCCCTCTTCTGACGTGGTTGGGCACCAGGGGTGTCCGATCCACAGCGTGTCGATTGCGCATTTTGACATCAGCATCGGGAACACGATCAGCCATACGTGGCCTCCGGAGGTTGATCTGAAGAAGGAGGTGGTTCAGACAAACCTGCACGACATGTGCTTTCCCGATGGGGCCCACGACACCAACCGGGATACGGTGTATGCGGTTTGCGACAAACCTGGAGGGGGCCACCTTTACATCGTCGGATGCTACCGCGCTCTGAAGTGTGAAGGCGTGAAACGCGGGGCGGTGCAGCGCGGCATTCTCATCATAACCCACACGCCTCTCTTCGGAACCCTCTCGGAGTTCACCCACAACCTCCTCCGCTGGTGGCTCTGCGCCGGGGGTAACCGGGAGAACCCGCTCAACCCCGCCACCTTCTCCCAGAACAACCTGCAGGCATCCTTCTCCAGGCGGACCAGGCCCGGCTCCCCACGCTCCCCGGACTCAAAGTCGGTTCCGAAGGATTGGGTGGATGTGGCGTCGCAGCAGCGGCAGCACGGGTGGCTGGAAGGGACCCCTAGGGACCCTACCCCAGAGCAGGATGTGGCATTTCTAAAGACTGTGTATGAATGCTTTGAGAAGGGATTTTCTGCGGCGAAGGATGGGGATCGGCACAGGATCATTCCGGTGCAGTTCCGCACGCAGGTGGAGGTGGCAGGGAAGAAGGAGCATGTGATGTATGAGACGGAGCTGACTGCGCCGATCCCAACCGCGTCCATTTCGGACCAGCTCTCTTTCGGCTGCAGCATCAGCACTTTGATCAGGATATTCAAACACGATGCGGCGAAGATCTACACAGCCCTCCTCCACCACCGCACCCTCTGCTTCGTCGGGGGGACCGCCGAAGCGGTTGCGACATGCGTCCTCGCCTGCTGCCACATGGTCCGCCCCGTCACGCTTCTCCCAACAGAGGTGACGCCCTACTTCACCGTGACGGACCCCAGCCGGATAGAGCAGCAGCCCTTCTGCGTGGCTGGGTCGACAAACCCATTCTACGAAGACCCCGGAAGAAACCGCTGGTCCACCGCGATCTGCAATGTCTCCACCGGAGCTGTCACCCTCACCTCCAACAAGCCCGAGGGGAGTGAGACCCTCCCGCTGGGTGCAACGGGGGGGCTCCCGACTGTGACGAAGCAGGCGCAGCGCCTGGTTGCGCATGTCACCGAGGGTGTGCTGCAGGACAACCGGACGGAGGCGTGGGTGCGGAACTTCTTCGAGTGGTCCAACGCCAAGATCCTGTCCAACCTGCTGCAGGAGAAGAAGGCCCTGCCCCTCCTGGCGCGCCCTGTGGGTCGCGCGGGGGACAGCGGGGAGGTGGGGGAGAGGGTGTCGCTGACGAGCGAGACGCTTCAGAAGAGCATCGAAGCCGCGGAGGCGATCACCGTCACCATGACGAAATGCCACGAGGCGAACCGGACCAAGACGAAAATCCATTCCGATTGGTTCAGCACGATTCTCGATGTGCTCCGCCCCGTCTGCGCTCGGAGCGGCGAGGAGCAGGGGGAGATGTTTGAACAGATTGCAGGGTGCTGCCTCGACGACGCCCTCCGCGGTTTCCGCGACATCACCGTGGATGCATGCGGCAGCCGGACAGAGCGTGCCGCCATAGCACAGCTCGCTTATGAGGAGTCCAAAACCCGCCTCCTCGTCACCGAGCTCCGTGAGCGTATCCACCTCCTCCTCGACTCTATCAACAGCCAGCGGAACAGGCGGGCGTTTGACCACGAGGAGAACCAGCTGTTCTGCGACACATTCAACACGCCTGACTACCAGTTTTACAACCTGCAGGCCCAGGTCCTCCTTCACTCCGCCAACTGCATGGTGGTAAACCGGACCTACGTCGCCGGGTCGGAGAGCCCCTCCACAGCAGGGCTTGGCGACTCCGCGAGGCATATTGACATCAACTCCTCGTTTGCCTTCTCAGAAACCCCGACATCGCGGGTGACGCGCTGCTCCGGGAAGGTGTTTATTTCAAAGAACTACCTCTGCTTCGCAGCGGGGTGGCAGCTCCGTGTCGGGAAGAGCTCCGGCGGGGACCGGCGGAACATGTCCCCCATTGAAATCATCCCCTTCGATGTCATTGAGAAGGTGCGCTGCGAGAGCTCCGGGGCCCCGGATGGGATCCACCTGAAGCTCGCGTCGGACAGCAACCTCTCCGTCAACCTCCACCTTTCATCCCTCAGCGACAGCTACAAGCTGCTGACCCTCCTTGAGACCCTCAGCGAAAAGCAGAAGAGAACACACCTCCTCCTCGGGGCTCTGGACCCGGTGCTCAACGTCCCCAACATCGCAGACCAGCCTGTCCGCAGCCCTGTCGGAGTGGAGCGCCGCATCCACATCCCCTGCGGCATGTATCTCCACGAGAGGCTAGTCACCGAGGAGGTTTATGAGCTGAACCGTTTCTACCCAGTTGTGGGTTGGCGCTCCGCGCTCATGCCTCACGACCCCCCAAGCTGCTGCGACCGGAGCGGGAAGTATGAGCGGAGGTTCACAGGGAGGCATTCCGTCACTCTCCCCGATGGATGGGTGTGGCTTGCGGAGTGGTCTCCGTCACACTGGGAATACAATACGGATTTCAAATCCAAGCCTGCGGGTTGGAAGCAGACACACTCTAAGCTGGACATCTGCAGGAGGAGGCGTTGGACCAGAGTCCGCAGGCTGGAGCACGATGCGCTTGGCACACCCCTCCCGACTATGATGCTCCCTTCGGACTACCCCATCGCCGAAGAGCACAGAAGAGCCTCTGAAGGGGCGCACCACCAGGAGGAGAGCCGCGGGGAGATGCCAGACCAGTCTGACAATGCCCCCGCATCCCCCTCGCTTCTGGAGCCGGAATCACCCCTGGGGTCTGGGGTTTCAAAAAAGGGGTCGGGGCTGTCTGACGAGGCCTGCTGCGACGACGACACGGAGGGGGGGTGCCCCAGCGAGGCGGAGGCGAGCACAGCGGTCCACCCCTTCGCCTCGGGCAGCCCTGGGGGGAGTGGCGGTGATGATGTCGAAGCTGAGAGTTCTGCAGGATCCCCGCAGGCCGTCTCCGCGTCTGTCGCAGGGGGGCAGTGCGGTGGCTCGATGACCCCTCCCCGGGAGGCGAGCGCTGTCCCCGCCGCGTCAGGCTCTGCCACACCGGTGAGGCCAAGCAACGCAGCCCCGTCGGATTCCATGCGGCAGGTCGAGCTGGGAATGTCCCCCGCTGTCGGCTCCGCCACCACACCCCAGACAGTGCCTGCCGAGGTCGGGGGGAACCCGTCTCTCAACTCCATGGGGAACGCATCCTTCACAGGAGCTGCTGGGGGAGGTGGCACTGCCCTCGGGGTGCGCTGCAGGCAGAGCGTAAAGCTGGGGCCTGCTCCGGAGAGGAAGGCGCTGAGCCCGGAAGCCTTCGACCCGGACACCGTGCTTCCAAAGTGTGGCGTGAGCGAGCTGGGGCTGAAGGACTTCGACAGACCTGCAGGGAGGTTCTCCCCCTTCCACACATCGTCCGCCATGCCGGGCTGCGGTGCGCAGCGCTATGGTACAGAGCTTCCGGGGAACCCCACCGCAGAGCGTGTGCCTGTTGATGCTCTGATCGCAGAGGCGAAGGGGCTGCCCGTTGCCTCAGGCACCTCTGGGTCTAGCGTCGGGTCGCCCTGCGGGCAGCATGGCTCTCCACTCCCCGGGCAGGACGGGGTGCTTGCGGGGACTGTGGGGAGCGTGCACAGCACTGACGAGGTTCTGGCGAAGCTGGATGCCCCGCCTCCGCCGAGGAGGAAGTCCGGGGTGCAGAAGTTTAAAGAGGATTTCAAGCAGGACCTGAAGGAGCTGAAGCAGACGCTCAAATCGGACCTCGCGGTTGTCGAGGAGGGGCAGGTGTCGAAGGGCGTCGTGTTGGTCGATGCGGATGCGGATGGGAACCCGATCCCCCCGCTCAATGCGGCGTCGACGTGCCCCTTCTCTGCAGGGTACACAGAGGAGAGCGACGAAGCAGCAGCGGATGACGACAAACGGAAGTCGCGGAAGCTGGTATGTGACTTGTGGTGGGCAGGGATGATGGTGTGATCATGGAACCCCCCAGATCTGGCACAGAACTGGAATATAACCCCTATATGATCACACCAGATGAGGTGTTTTTCTCTGGCTATAATTTTAGTGTGTGGCAGCATGGATATTGTCTTGGAACCACCCGTGGCAAACCTACCATCACTCACGGCAGCGCGGTCTCCGAAGCTTTATCGACAAGAGCAAACGGCGCTCCCGCAGCTGGAGCAAGGGCGGAGATGATGGAGAGTGTGTCCTCAAGGAGCATGTCGAACCGGGTATCTAGCCAGCAGCGCCCAGCGCGAAGAACCGCTGCCTCTGTGGGAACGGGGAGTGGGGGGTGGGTGGGGTGGGTGGGTAGGGTGTGAGATGTGAGACGACCACATTACCATTGAGAGAGAGAGAGAGCGGGTGGGGGTGACTGCGCATTCCCCCTTGTGTGGGCGAGGCGAGCATGTGGTGTTTGGGTGATGGCCGGCGTGCGGCCTGCTTATTGCCAGGGGGGGTGTCGGTGCAGGGATACACCCCAATATTGTGTTGTGTGTCTGCACAGTGTATATCGCATCAAGAGCAAAGCTCTGCTCTGTGCGGTTCTGCGCTGCTGCAGACAGGATTCACGCGTGTATGTGGTGGACGTGGAGGCAGCATCTGAGTTTCGCTCAGTGCAACTTACACAAACAAACAGCTTAACGTATGAACGTGTGGGAACCACATTGTGATCGCATCAAGGGCAGGTTGTGGCTCTCCAGCGGCGGGCTCTACACTGCTGCAAAAGAATCATTCACGCTACATGGCGAGAGAGGAAGGTTGCATAGGGAGAAGCGGTCTCTCAAGGCTTGGGAAGAAACCTGCCAGCACCAGGGAGAGTTTGTTTTGTACGTCACGGCGATCGCACATCCACTGCGCGACACGGGGGCACATGCGAAGGACTGCCACCTCATGCAACACACCACTTGCAAAACAGGCGATCTCCCTCCCTCTCCCCCTCTCTCTCTCTCACCCCCTCTCTTCTCCCCGTCTCTTCTTCTGGGCATATTCACATCTCAACGCCACTGCAACCCACGACCCCCCTCCCCGCCTCCCCTGTCACCAGATTGTGAGCCCATAGCTCATGCCATGCCATGGCCTGCTCCTCCCAGCAGCATTTTTAAGTGTTTCAAAAACCAACGAAGGGTCCCCGGAGGGGGTTGGGGGGGGGGGTGGGAAGGAGAGGGAAACGTGATACGGAAAACGTGAAGATCCGCAAAATCAGAAAGAGAGAGAACGCAGTGCAAAAAAGCCTGGGGTGGGGGGTGTGTGGTGGTGCTTTACAAAGCAGAATGGGGTGGGGGTGGGCGTGGGGTGGGTGGATGGCGGGTGTCGCAGTTGCAGCGGAGATCGCACAAACAGCAGGGCATGAATGACTCTGTTGGAGAGTACGTCTCTCTCACTCTCTGTGTCTGTGTGTCTATGTGTGTGTACAATGAAGGTATCACCAGAGATTGCTCGGTGTAACCTGCACGAACCAAAGTAATACCGCGTGTGTGTGTGCTTGTGTGCGCGCGCTTCAAAAATTTTGCCTTCCGCCACCGCTTTTGCTAACCTCTACCCACACATGCGCCCCTCCACCCCCACCTCCTCACCCATTCCTTTTGAATGTGCTCCCACGACAATGTGTGATTTTCGTGTGTTCGGGTTGCGTATTTTTTTCCGTCGTTCCGGTTTTGTTGGCCCCCTGCCCCCACCCCCACCCCCACCCCCCACCACCGTTCCATAGGCATTCTTATTGGCGAACACAAGCCTGCTCGTCACAGCGAAAAATGACCCAGTGGGAGCGCACCTTTTTTTTCAACACGGGGGCACAGCACACTTTGCCGCTCGTGCGCACAACCAATAACCCGGACATCTTTATCTACAACGACAACGAGAAAAATGCGGGGTAGGATGTGTGTGTGTGGTGAGGAGGTGGGTGGGCAGGGAAGGCGGGGTGCTGTACGTTAGACGCCTGCGTGGCTTGCATGCCTCGCCCCATTGCGCGTGGTGATTTGCCCTGCGTTGATGCCCGAGAACACCCCCGCCTCCCCTCCCCTCCGCGGCGCAGCCTTCTTCGCCGCCTTCGCCGGCGTCGTACTGAGCGTTCCTGCGTCCCTGCGCCTCTTCGCCCCCCCTCTTCCGCCGGTCGCCGGCGCCAGCAGCTTGAAATCAGGCGTCGGGCCGCGCAGGCCCCTTCCACTGCTGTGGGAGGCCGGGGAAGAGGGGGAGGTGAACACGGGGGTGCAGGGGGGTCACCGTGCCGGCGTGGTTCTGTAGCGACAGCGGCAGCCGCCTCCTCCTCCTCCAGGGAAGGCGGCGGCCATGTTCGTGGTGCGTGGTGGGGGGGAGGGGGGGGAAATGGAGAAGGGCGGTGTGAATCGGACCAAAACACCGTGCTGCGGTAGGGGCCCCCACCCAACCGCACCACACCACACCACCATACCACCCCCCAACGCGCAGGGGAACCCCACCACAGCAGAGGCGGTTGGGTGGGAGGGGATCCACCCACCCAGAGCTCCCCCCACCCCCCACGGAGGGAGAGCAACCTTGTGCTTCCTCCCACTTCCACTTCCACTTCACTACCCCCACCCCCACCCCCCCATTGAACACCCTACACAATGCACGACCCGTTTGACGAGCAGGGGCCAAACGGAGGTTCTGAGGAAGCAAAGCCGGAGGGGCTGCTGAAGCGTTTCCAGAGGAGGGTCAGCGGGGCCCCCGCCCCAGCTGCAGAGGGGCAGGACGATGAAGGCGGTGGCGGTGGCGGGGCAGGGCCAAACCCGCTCCGCCCCGGGAGTGAAGGAGAGGAAGGTGGTGACATGGAAGAGCTTTCTGACGATGGTGTCGGGAGGGACGGGCTCGACATGGCTGAGGTGGACGCAATCCAGGCGGAGGTGGAGCGCAACCTGGGGTCGGGGGGGCAGGACGACGGGAATGTCAACCCATTCGATGTGCTGGAGAGGTGCCGTGATGCGATGGTTGAAGGGCGTGACACGCTCGGGCCGCTCCAGGTGGAGGACGAGATGGCATCAGCGCAGCCCAACCGAGGGATACTCAAAAACATGCGCAAGAAGATGACGAGATCCGGGAGGCGTGAGCTGGCTAGACGGAGGGAGGTGGGGCGAATCCACGTCTCCCACCCCATGCTGACAACACTGATGGTGGTCCGCATCCAGAGGACATGGAGGGGGTATATCACGCGGAAGAACATCGCCTTGGTTAGAGCGTCGGGGTCCGGCATCTCCGATCTGGACAGCCGGAGGGTGATCCAATCCGCGATATTCCAGGCGCGCCCCACCACTGTGGATGACTCCCATTTCAGGCAGCTGCCCCCATCTGTTTACGGCGCTGTCGAGCAGGACACCCCAGACACATCCCCTTTCAAAGTCAGGACCTCCACATTTCTCTGGAAATACGCTGTGACAAACGGTGGGCTCGGAGGGCTCGGCCTCCTGTTCATCCTCGCCTGGCATCTGGGGACCACTGCGGCATGCTTCCTGATCCCGGGGTGGGTCGCCATGGTGCTGAAGACCATTTTCTACGACGGGGAGTCTGCCGTCGAGATCAACAAGCTGGTTGGGTGGGTCATCGCATTCTCCCTGATCTGCGGGCTGGGAGTGGGTGTGCTGCGCGTCATGATCATCGGGGAGGCTGAGAGGTTCGCCTCAAAGCTGGACTTCGTCCTGTCGGTGCTCGGGATGAAGAAGAGCAGGCTGATCACAATGACCCAGCTCCAGGAGTTCCGCAGCAAAGACCTGGGCCTGGTGAAGAATGCGGTGTATGTGAATGCGCCGCTCTCCCTCATGCATGGGCTGCACACCGTCATGGCACTTTTCGCCGTGCTGTCTTTCGACGCCCAGCTGGGGACCATCAACTTCGGGGGTGTTGTGGTCGCCTTCGTCATCCTCTCTTTCTATGACCGGCTTGTGATCAGCCAGTGCGCTATTCTGGAGAGCGTTGCGAAGCGTGAAGGCGCAATGCGCCACCATGTGACGAAGCGGCGTATTGCCGATGAAGAATACACCTCACGGAATTATCAGCTGGCGCTGTCGAAGACGCTTCTGAGGATGACGGAGTCGTACACCCGCACGCACACTCTGGTGCTCAGCACGGTGACCATGCTTGTGATGTCGTTCGTCGTGTTCTTCTTCTACGTCGGGGCGCACCGGGTGAAGGGGGATCACATCTCGGTGCATACGTTTGTCCTGGCGTTTTCGTACTTCTTCTTCACGCAGATGTCGTTCTACAGGTTCAACTCCAACACGACTTCCTACATCCAGTCGAGGTGGAACATGCGGCGCCTCTTCAAGCTGGTGTGGCACTTCCGCGAGTTCACCGACCAGCAGACCTTCAAGGAGCGGGAGTGTGCCATCATCGCGCAGCAGGAGCATATGAAGGAGTATCGGGTGCAGCCGCGGTCGTACGACCTCTGCATGGTGATGGGTGTGTGCATTGTCCTGCTGGTGGCGTGGCTGCTGTACTTTGCAGGGGAGAAGGGGGACTTCAGCTGCGAGAGGATCACGGTGCAGTGCACCGCAGAGAGCGGGAATGGGGCAGAGCGGTACACCAGCTCGCAGTCAATGGACTTCGGGTTCGACTTCTTCCACGCCTGTTCCCCTTCGCAGTCCCGCGCGGCTTCCATCCGCAACTGCGCGCAGCAGTACTACGACTCGGGTGCAAGCGTGCCCAACAACTACCGCTCCTCCGTGATGTACCGTGGGTGGCGCAACGACAAGCGTGGCCTCTCCAAACTCATGGAGCAGGTCACAGTGGGCATCAATGTGCGTGAGGTGCGGCCCTGCCCCGTTAACACCATGCGTACCATGCCCTTCCGCTCTGAGCGCTACCTTGCGCCTGTGCCGCGCACGGGTATTGCACAAGGCACTGCAGCCGGGGTGACGTACGATGGCCTGGACCAGGTATGGGCTCTGAGGCAGGTGCGTCAGGCAGGGGGGTTTTGAATTGCGGCAATCCCATGTCTTTGTGCTTCGGTGTCTTTATTCCGAGCAGTGCCGGATCTGCTGTGTGTCATTGTCATTGGTGCCGGGCTTTGTGGGTGCCTTTGTGGGCTACGCACCACCCCATCCCAGCTTTTCACTGTGGCGTCGCGTCGGGTCCCCATCATTTTCACTGTGGCGAGCCAACCCCCGGTGCAAGGCCAACCAAATCAAATGGCACACACCACCCGTGCACACTTCCGCAAGTTGAGGCAATTGCCTGCCACCGGGTTTCCCACACCACGCCCACCACACCTCTCTTGCAGATCTTCTGGGAGCGGAACTTCTTTCAAGGCTGTTGGGCTGGCAGTTCCCTGCCGGATGGAGACTTGTGCGGCAACGTGCCAGAAGTGAATTTGGACCGGAGGTGCTGGTATGCGCACATGCCTGGTGTTGTCAAGAGCAGCCACATCACACCGCTGGGCTGGGTATTTGGTTCTCGGGTGTGCCGCGTTGCTCTCCTCCTCAGCTTGTTGCCCTCCTCGGTGAGGCTCTTACCGACCCACCTGAGGCAGTGAAGCGCACCGACGCCATACAATCACAAGCCAGCAGAGAGAAGGGACCGGGTCTAATCACCCCCCATCTTATGTTCTCTTTGTCACACAACTCACCCACTACCCACTACACCGCCACTGCCTCAGGTGTGCTCAGGGAGGGCCCGATGGCCCTGCCGTCTACTCCAGAACTGTGCCAGCTTGCGCGTCGATATTCGCCAACTCTACGATATGACCGTGCTGGGGAGGGGTGAGTGGGTTTATTAGATAGATTTGTAGTCATCTCACGGCTGCGTTAATCACGCCGCTGAGGGCAGTTATTCTTGCTTCTGTCTGCTTCTTTCAGCTTTCACATCTCTGTGTGGGAGTGGGGTGGTGTGGGTGTGGGGCGGCACCTCCCAGACAAGGGCGCGTATGTGGGTGTGGGTTCGCCACGGTCCCACCCGCTCATATGCTCGATTGTCCGCACATCCCGCCTCCGAGCAAGGCGTAGTGTAGGTCTGGTGATCCGGTCAGTTCTGGCGTATCGTTGAACGAATGCAAAGAGAGAAACCAAAAAAAAGGTAAAGCAACCGCCTGATCTGTTCTCCCACTCTCAGGGTTTCCCCGCCTTTACGCCCTTTACATTTTTTGTCAAAACCACGCTAGCTTTTTCACGCGAAAAAAAAGACGTTGGAGCAGCATTCGGTACACCCGCATCACGTCATGTCCCGCTTCTACAAGAGAATAATACAGCTTCTCCCGAGTCTTTTCTTTCTACACAGCCACATCCGCGAACCTTGAGTTTGGGGGGTTTTTTGTGGCCTCCCTGTTTTCTTCTGGCCACTCCTGTTCCTATCGCTATCCGTCCATCTGTGTCAGCTCTGTTGGTTTCGCTGGGTTATTTTGCTTTCTTCTCCTCTGCTGCTTGAATTGGCCCAACACCATTCCACGCAAGCAGAGGAAGGGCCGTGTGGCACGCCGCGACACCCCGCCATCCCCCCCCCCCCCCTCCCACACCTGAGCCTTGCCCCTTTTGCAATTTCAGCATTCTGCCCGGGCTCTGGTGGTGGGGGGAAAATGGAAAAATACCAGCGCGGCCGACTGGTTGGTGTTTGGGGGTGGGAGCAGCTCGAGCGCAGCTGTCTCGAGAACTAACGTAGAGTAGTGATGGCTGGGCCCACTGTTGGTGCCTGAAGCACCAGCACCGGCCTGGTTTGAGTTCAGAAGAATACAAAAGGGGGTCTCCGGCAGAGCTGTTCGCATGAAGAGCCAGGGGGTGCGCTCTGTGCGGTTCTACACCCGGGAAAGGTTCGCGCGTGTGTGTGGATGTGTTGGCGAAGGCGAGGGGCAACTCTGCAAGGCCCAAAAGCCTTTCCAACCCGCAACTCTATCCAACACACAGGGCATTTGCTTCATTTCCTATTCTGTTTTCGCAACATATGCCCTTGGGATGGGGGGGGGGGGGGGGCGGGAGCGGGTGTTGGTGGGGGGTGTTGTCATAGTCAGCCCTGCTCCCTCACAGGCGCTGCTCAACAGCCCCTTCATCGGCGCGAAAGTTTGTGGCCTGTGTTGCGGGGGAATGTCAAAGAATCCCATTTGAAATAAATCGCAAGTTGAGCAGAGGCAGAGGAGCGGAACGGTGGCGGCTATTCCACCCCGAGGGCTGCATGCCCACGGGTTAGCAGGTGGTGTGTGCTGCACCCCAGAGTTTGGCACACAAAGCGAAGGGTGCACGCACACACACATGTTGATGTACAAAACGGTTCTCATCGCTGGTCGGCTGCCACCCACCTCCCCTCCCACAACCCCGCCCAACGTTGTTGCTTACGCTCTTCTTGATGCATTCATCCACCCAAAGGGAGGTGCCGCCATCACGAACATCATGACGCCCTCCCTGGCGAGAGGGGGGGGGTCAGCCACAAACCTCGCCAGTGCAAACCCTGCCCACCCCCCGCCCACCCCCCCCTCCTCGCAGGAAACCGAAGGGTGCTGCACCCCATACACACACACGCTTCGGAAGGGCACTGCACCCCCTTTACCCTTCGCCACACCCCCTGGCGATGCGTGCCGGCAGCGGGGTGCTCGGGGGGGCCCTACTGTTCCTGATCGTGGCCCACTTGGTGCTCCCCTGCCACGGCTACGAGGGGGAGGACGACACGGACCCCCTGCGGTACCGGATTGACGGGGTGGATGTCTTCACCCGGAACGCGCGAGATGGGCTTGTCACCGTTGTGTTCGCCAACAACGTCTATTTCGAGCAGGGGCTGATACAGAACCTGCTGTGCAGCTGGAGGCGGATCGGCTACGAAAGCTATGTGCTGGTCGCTGTCGACGCGAAGGCGCGGGACAACCTCGCGACGCTGGTGCCCCCAGGCAAGGTGCACTGGAACCCCGCCTGGTGGCGCGGCGTCGGGTCGGGCCTGCTGCGCCCGACAAACATCAAGACCCCTGAATACGTCTCCTTCATCCACAGGCGCACCCGCTTCATAGAATACCTCCTGCTCCTCACCGAGGTAGACATCATGTTGTGCGACGCCGACACGGTGTGGACACGCGACCTCATCCGCGATGGCACCGTGCCCTACCTACCTATCACCGAGCACGTCCGCGACGCTAGGAGGTGTGACGCATTTGTCGTCAACTCCGCGCATAGAGGCGGGATGGGGTCGGAGATGGTAGAGCCCCTTGGCGGGTTCATCGTCGTGCGGAACAACAACAACACACGCATGTGGTACCGCGCGTGGACTGCAATGGAGGCGTGTCTGCAGTCGAAGGAGCAGCCCGCGATGCACGCCTCCCTGAAGGTGCTGGGGGCGCAGTTCGTCCGCCCCTTTTTCTATGAGGAGGACCTGCACACCAAGAAGCACCCTAGAGACACGCCCGTCCTCTGCGTTCTGCACGACGGCTATTTCCCGACAGGCTTCCACATGTCAAATGGGTACCTCAAGGACTACTCCCACACACGCGCCATCGCGCTCGGGCATGCCAGCATACAGGATAAGAGTGCGAAGCAGGCGTGGATGGAGCGGTTCAACTGGTGGTTCCTGCAGCCTGGGATGGTTTGTGACATCACAAAGCTCACCCTCGAGGCGACGGCGAAGACGGAGCTCCCTACCAGCCGCAGGATGCTGTCGGGGGTGAAGCACCTCAGCGTGGTGCACTGGATGAAGGAGGGGCCTGGGGGGCGGCAGTGCACCGACTACATCCAGGGCAAGCTGCCTGCACTGCGGGGCCAGGTGGAGGCTGCCATGTCCCAGCGCGGTTCACCGGAAAGGCTGAGCGGAGGCGGCAGGCAGCGGAAGATGGGCATGGTCGGCGGTTTCCTCGCCTGGCCCAACCCACTCCAGGTCTTCATCCCAGCCGTCCTCGCAGTCCTCGCTGTGCGCTACCGCTACCGCGTGTCGGTGGCGTCGGCAAAGCGCAATTGAGTCTTGCCGACTGGGTTTCATACAAGAGGTGAGGGGCTGTCGGAGCGTGGGTAGAACCAGTGCCTCTGCGCTCGGCTGGAGGCGTTGCATCAAAAGCAGATCGGTGGGGTGGGGTGGGGAGAGAGGGGGCAGGGGGCGGTAGTATGCTAGGTACGGTTTACACTGCTGAACAAAAGAAACGATCCGTTGTGTGGCAGTGCGGAGTTGCATCAGAGAGTGGAGGAGGGTGGTGGTGGTGGTGGTGGTGGTGGTTTTGCTCGATGCGGCTATCTAACCACTGTTGAACATAATAGAGTCCGTATTTGTGTGTGAGTGACGCATCTGAGTGAGGGGGGGGGGGGGTAGGGCGGGTCGAAAGCCTGTCCCAAAATGGGGTTTTTCGACATAGCAGCCGCGGCCCTCTTTTTGACCTTCTGACCCCCCAGAACCCACCATACCCCGGTTTTTGGGCCCTATGGGGGCATGGAAATTTAGGCATTCTTAGGCATTCTCAGGCGAAATAGGCAGGGTTTTTTGGCTGGGGAAAATAGAGTACAAATTTGGAAAAAATCCAGTTTTTTCGCAAAAAAACGCATTGTGTCGTAGGCAGGCGCAGGCAGGCGTAGGCACCAGGTCAAAGGTACCCAGTTTCCATACCCCCCCGGGGTACGGAATTCCGAAATTTCGACATGTCGAAAAAAAAATTTTTGGCCAAAAAAAATTTTTTTTTCGCGTGCCTAAACCGAAAATCGGGCCCTCTGGGGTGCCACACCCACATTTTTCGGAAAATTTTCGGATTTTTTTGCGATTTTTTTCTGCCTAGCTGCCAGGCTGTATCCTGACACCAAAATCTGGGTTTTCCGGTGGCGAAAAAATTTTCTCGACCCTCGATTTTGCCAGAATTTTTTTTACCCCTCAATTTTTTTCGGCGCCCTTCGGGCGCCGAAACCTCAACCCGCTCGGTCAGTCATGACCGCCCTTCTGGAACCTCCACCCCCAACACGCGTACTTGCCGTTGCCAAATAGCCCGACGACGAGGTCTTCCTCTGCATTATTTTGTCCGTCTGGATGACCTGAATGAAATCATCAAATGAGGCCCGCAGAGCGGAAACTGGGAGGCCGGACTCCAAATAACCTCGCATACTTGAGGACATCACCGAGCAAGTCTTGCAGGGAAGTGTAAACCATAAACAACCAAAGTGTACGTGACTGTTGGCAACTTCTCGACGGAACTGGCGAAGCATAGTCTTCACCGTTGTCCACTGCACAACCAGAGCGTCCTCCTGTGCCCCCTCCAGGAGGCCTGTGCCTGCCTTTGACACAGTCGTGAACTCCGAAAGAGGACACAAAGTTTGCTGTCGATGTATCGACCAGCTTGGCCTGCTGTGCGTTCAGGGCTTTGAGAAATAGTTGAAAAGAAATCTGACCTCCAGGGAAACTCGGACTTTTTTTTCCCTCCAGCCAAAAATCCCGTGGCGAAAATATTTTTTTTCGCCAAGCTGGTTTCCAGAAATATTTTTTTTGGGAGAAATTTTTTTTTTCGCCACGGGGGATATCCACTGCTAGCTGGGTACCGGTCCAGGGTACTGACCCAGGGTGGCCGAAATTTCGACATGTCGAAAAAAATTTTCCGGGGGGCTTCGCCCCCCGGACCCCCCATGTGGGGGGCTCCGCCCCCCACGCCCCCCGCCCCCCGCCCCCCCCCCCCCCCCCAAGGGCGTGCGGTAGCCGACGCCCTTTTGTGCTCGCCTCCTCCCTCCCACACATTTTCGTCGTCTTTCATGACCGGCGGGTTCACAGCCCTGCCTCCACGCCCTGACTTCTGTGACCCGCATCCCACGTCTGAGAGAGAGTCTTCCGAGTGCAGCCGCCGAGACCAGGCCGCTATCTTCAGTCGGTTTCTGATCTGCATATATTTCCGTCCGTCAAGTGCACGTGGTGACAATGACTGTGACCCCGTCCCCCCCGCACCCCCCCTGAACACACCGTCACGGGTTTGTGGCGATCGGTCTTCTGGTCCCTCCCTGTACTTGCGCGACAATTTATCGTCACATCGGGTAGGGTCTGGCCCCCCCGCTCTTTTGCTTGGGTCTGGCTGATCGAAGGATCTGGTTGTGTTGCTTCTTCCTCTGTTGTGCCAGTCATCGAAGAACTGTGGGGGGTCGGAACCAAGGAGGAGGAACTGCTGGGACAGAGCTGCATACTCTCTTGGTACACCTTGGTAAATCTGTGCTACACTCGCGGTAACCCTAGACCTGGAAACAACTGGAGACGTCTATCTGGTAACAGATGAACCTTGATCGTGGTACCCATCTTTGCTATGAGCTACGATCAGGTTTTTGTCGCCACATGGGTCCATGATCAGTGGTTCTCTGGTGTTGAAGGACAGGGTGCAGTTCTGGACAAAGCATGGTCTGAATCTGAGGGGCTGATGGTGGGTCTGATATGATGCAGTGCATGATGACTGTATGAAGCTTCACGGCTGATCTGGAAATCCAGGTGCAACTCAGGTGATGGCGGGGAGGTCAAAAACATGCAGATCTCTTTTTCCAGCACCTGCTGTCCGTATGTGCAGGGGCGGTGCATCCAGATACACCGGGGGACTCCGCCGTTTAATGAGCTCGCCCGCTTCTCCTCTGTGCATATTTCTCCTGTCCGTGGCGGCGAATGCGACGAGGAACTGCGGATTGAGCTCCCCCCCCCGTCGGCAGGGGCGGAGCGTGGGCAGGCTGACGGGGCAAGGCTGTGGCTGTTGATCCATCGCTCTGGGAGGTCAGCAAACCTGGAGGAGTAGGTGCCACCCCCGGCCGGGGCGCACTCGCACCCGCTGCACACCTGCAGCAAGATGAGTTGCGGTACCCCGCACAGGTGTTCGAGTGGGCTGCCATGGTCCTGCTCACGACGACCTGCAGGTCACCCGTCCCTGTCGTACAGGCAGTGCCAGGAGGTGGTGGCCTCGTCAATCTAGCAGTGTTTGAGTTGACTGGGACGAGGCACTCCACTCTGGGTCTGGAACAAGCAACAAGCAGGCGGGGTGTTCAGGGATTCGGAGTGGCCCTCAAGGAGCACACTGGCATCAGCACACTGGCATCCGTGCAGCAGCACTATCCCACCCCGTATCGCCCCGCGTAACACCGGTGGGAAGGACGTTGTTCCTGGGCATCTAGAGGAGGACCCGGGCCGTTCGTTGTATTCTTCACAGTCGCAGCCTCCGGCTTGTCGTTGTTCGTCAACGTTGCGCCCACCCAGCCTGTGCAAAGAACTTGTGCCGTCTCCAACAGTAACTTTTGGCCGACAATTTTTGGGGCATTTTTTCACCAAAAAAACCAGACCTTCAACACAGCCAAAAACCACACCTTCAACACAGCCCCCTCTGGCACCTCTGGCGGAACAGCCCCCGGTGGGGCTGGCGGGATCCAGGGGGTTGCTGCGACGATGATGCGCAACGCCGCGCAGGCCCGCCGGGACGGGCAGCGCCGCAGCCGGACGGCCGCGTCCTCGAGACGCCTGGAGGAGCTGCGTCAGGGTGACGCGGCGGGCCCCATGGAGTTCGACGACGACCCGGCGAACGTGTGGGAGCCCGAGGACGACCTCCAGGCCATCGACGCCTACGGGGACGACGAGACGCCCGCGGCGAACATCCCCGCTCTGCAGGAGCTTGCGGCGTCCCGTGTCTGGGCCGAGGGGGTGGTAGCGCGGGCCCGCGGCATGGCCCCCTGCGTCTCGATGGGAGGAGCCATCCCCCGCACCGTCGAGGCGTGGAGGCACTGCTTCCACCCCAGCTATGGCCTTTGCCCCCTCTCGCCCAGGGTGGCAGGTGACGTAGCGGCGGAGTGGCTGCAGGCGCGCATCCTGCAAGGGGGCGCGCAGGCCGAGCCCGGGAACCAGACGAGGGAGCCGGGGGTCAGCCTGCGCGTCTACATGCGCAAGCTGCAGACGGAGGTGGAGCGGGGCGAGTAGGCGGAGCAGCGTCCCCACCCCCACCACCCCCCCCCCCCCCCCCCGGGACCTTCCCCCCCCCCCCTTTCATAGATGTGTGCAGGTGGCCGTTGTGAATGGTTAGACAGGGGCTGGCCACCCCCTCCCCCGGGCTCTGCACAGCAGGTCTGGGTTAGAAACAACATAACCCCCCCCCCCTTCCTCCCCTCCCTTCCTCCCCCCTCCCCTCCCCTCCCCTCCCCTCCCCTATTGATGTCCCCCCCCCCCCTCCCCCAGCGCTTTGCCGCTCGTGTGAGTACCGCCCTGACTGGGAGAAAGGGTAGGGCTGGTTGGGTTGGCGGAGTTGGGCGGATGGGCGAAACGGAAAAATCGACGAGGTCGCAGCGTCAGGGCGTTCTGGGCTGGCTGGTGGTGGTTGGGACAAGACCGACGAGATTAGAAGCGGCACTGGTAGACGGGTTTTGAGGCCCCCCGCCCCCAGGTTCCCCCTGCCCACCTGGACGGACCCAAGTGCCTCACACCGGATCTCTCCCCACCCGGTGGTCCACCTGACGGATACGCGAAAAAAAACTCACTCTGCGGGCCAAGTCGAAGACTCGTTTGGGGACTTTCGGTGTCCCCAATTTTTCAATTTTCGAAAAATAAGCTCACTTTGCTAAACTGGACCCAACTCCCCACACTCTTTTTTTTAGCGAAAAACAGCAAATTTCGGCCGATTTTTCCGCATTTTTTCTCATTTTTTCTCACCCACTTTTCCATACCCCCTATGAGTCCGATTTTCGGGCTCCCGAGCCCCGGAAAGTCGATTTTTGATGATGTCAAAATTTTGTTCCCTATACTGCACCTCAGGGTCACGCACAGGTTCGCCAATCCACTATCAGCCGATGTGCAGGCCCACTTTCTCGACCTCTTCCGCCCCTTCCTCCCCTGCGTCCTCAAGACCCACTGTAGGTGCCAATCCTGCATCTTTCGACCCTCTTCCCACTCCAGCGTCGCACCAAACTGTTGAATGCGGGCAGCCACCATCTCCTTCTCTGTATACACTGCCAGATCGTGCAAAGATGCATACTGATGCAGAGTGGGAACCGTCATCAACTTGCACAGTGTGCGGTGCTTGGCTGCAAGGGACAGGCGGCACAACTGGCCACTGCTCCGACACTGAGATGCTGGTCTGGCCAACGAACTCTTTGTAAGTTGAAAGGTCTCCTCTGTCGGGAGGGGGGTTTGCAAACCAACCCTCACGACTTGCTCATGGCTTGCTGAGCAAGGCGTGCAATGACTTTCTGATTATTCAGGACGTGCATTCGAAGCCCGCGCACTTCTTCTGTGAAATGGTTGTTTCGAGAGTTGCACTGTGTGATTCCTTGATCCCCTTCCTCGCCTCATCGTACGGAGGACGCTTGAATGTCCCGAGCATATCCTTCGCAGCGCCTTTAGCCAGTTCTGCGCACTCGTCATTCCATAAGGCGCGTGCAGCATAAATACCTGGACACTGTTCTGAGACCAGGTCCCACAGGACCCTGGTCTTGAGCGCCCAGAAGAGAACCTTGATGATAAGCTCGGGCTCTGCGTTGCAGCTGGGTACTCGCTGCGCTCTTCACCTCCCTTGACTGTCTGCATCCACAGGAGAGATGCTTCTCAGATAACGGCAGCAGTGGCAAGTGTTTAGTCGGGTAGTTCACCTGCCTTGCATTCTAAGAGAGCATTCCTATGAGGGCATCAACACTAATGCATCACTGTCGGCTATGATGACATCCTCCCTGTTCCTGGCAGCTCCGAGTTCAATAGCAGGCCACCCAACGACTGTGTCAGATGGCAGTATTCGATGCCATCTTCTCACTGTCCGAATCGTTGGGATACGACGTTGTTTGTGGCGCGGATGAGCGGTTGCATCAGAAAATCACAGCCGCAGGATGGTGTGCGCTCGGACGTCCCAGGATGAGAGTGTTTTACTATCTGCCCGTGGCAGGCGTCCGTGCCATGACCCGGAGGTGCAGTATAGGGAACGGAAAAATTGACATCATCAAAAATCGACTTTCCGGGGCTCGGGAGCCCGAAAATCGGACTCCTAGGGCCCAAAAACCGGGGTATGGTGGGTTCTGGGGGGTCAGAAGGTCAAATAGAGGGCCGCGGCTGCTATGTCGAAAAACCCCATTTTGGGACAAAAAAAGGGGGCTTTCGACCCCCCCTAGGCATACAGTGCAAACGATAATTATTATCGCATACGATAATTATTATCGTATTCCCATTATCGTATACCGTAAACGGAAAAAGGGTGGACCGTAAAAATGTTCCAAGTTCCCAAAAAAAGGCCAAACGTTCCATCTTTTTTACGGTCCACCATTTATTGGGACTGAATATGGAAAAGACAATGCGATTTTCGCCCGCGGGCTGGTGGGTTGCGGGGCGCGGACTGCGGCCTCCACGCCGCAGACTCCCGCACGTAGGCCTCCCGACCTCCCAGCTTTGGACCCTCCCTCCACCACCGCAACCAACACCAGCAAGAGAAGCAAGTCCTCCCTGCGTGTGGAAAGGGCACGATCACCACCACTCACCTCGAGACTCACCCACCACCACACCTCGAGAAGTGTAGTACCATGCAAGGAGCGTTCCGGTAGAAGTAAAAGTAGAACCTGCTGCACGAGCCCACAAAAGCAGCCACAGTACGGCAGGGCGCGCAGACAGAAGCTGAGACCACCGGGCTCCCTCCAGATGTAAATTCGTGAATCAGTGCCCGGAAAATTCAGGGAAATCGTACTCCTTTAGTGTAGTACACCCTGCAGTAACTGTGGGAGAACAGTTCCCGGACGATGGTGAGCGCACACTCTGTGTTGAGGCCCTGCGGTGTTAATCCTGCAGCTTCAGTCGTGCGATTTCCTTGGTTCCTTCGCGACTTCGTCGAAGGAATTCGTAAAAAAAACCGCCAAGTCCACTATCCCAACCGTAAAATAGGTGGACCGTAAAAATGTTCCAAGTTCCGGAAAAATCCCATTTGTTCCATCTTTTTTACGGTCCACCTATAGTACGGTTCACCTTTATTACGGTCCACAATATTTCCGTTTACGGTATTATCGTATACGATAATATACGATAATGGTGCGATAATTTTTTGAGATTTTCGGAAAACCAGAAATCAGCCCAGAACACATTGAAAAAGTGGTAAAAGTGGAGCCGGAAGCTGCCATTTTTGCTTCTTTGAATTATTGGTGACGGGGGGCTTCACTCAGAAGTGTAGAATGTCCCTCACAAATGGGTGGCAGAGACACAACACACATAGTGCCATGACATGCACATCACTATGTCTGTCTGAAGAAGTTTCAGACACAGTGGGCGGAGAGGACTCTGGGGATTGGGCAGTGGCCATTCCACATGCCCTTCCCCTCGTGACTTACACCCTGTCGCCACCCCACTTCATGGAAAACATGACTACGCAGCAACAGGGTCATACTTGCGGCGGTATGCAACCACCAGTACAGCCTGTTGCGGGTTCGCAAAGCCGACTGGTACGCTGCCTTGCCGTCGGGACCCAGATACTGAGGACATCCCTGTGAGAACACTGAGGGAAGACGTTGGGCTAGCCTAGTTGAAGCAGGTGTCGGGGTGACCGAGATAGAGCACCCTGCCCAGAACATGAACAAGAAAGACTGTTCGACTGGTGGGGAAGAACCTGATAGGCAGGTGTGGTCTTCGGTGCAATGTTTGGAGAGATCAGGAGATTTCTCTTCAAGGCTACCACTTATGTTGGACTTGGCCTTCGCTCCCGTGAGCAGTGAAAAAGTGAGGAACACCGTTCTTCCCCTCTGACTGACGACCAGTGATGACATAGCGAAGGACCTTGAATGGGGTTTGAACCCGAGAGAGTCAATACTCTACCAAAGGTATTCTTCAGGACCTGGCACGGAACGGGCGATACGAACGCTCCCACCGTGCGCACGGACCTGTCTGCAACTCTACAAGGAACCACGGGGTGGCGCGCGTACATCACCTCGGAGGCCTCAAGGAGCCTGCCTGACCTGCACGACTCCGCTGCGCTACAAGGCGGAGCTCGGGCGCCATCCTCACCGACAGCAAGGCAAGGGGTGATGATCATCTGGAGACACCTGAGCCCATGCAGGATCGGAGAGACGCGATCCACCTGAGGGAGACCACCATCCACCTCCTTCGGACAGACCACACAGCCTTGTCGATGACCACAGCAGCCCGGACACAGACCAGTACGCGTACCCTGCCTGCAGCACCGGGCCACACCCCACCGAGGGTCTCCCTGAATCATCTCTTTCGCCACGGCCCAAGCCGGCACCCCCTCACCGCCACCAACGAACTGTTGCTGCACCGCGACAAGGAGGCAGCCCACTACCTGGCTGTAGCAGGGGAACTGGGCACAGCGAGGTACTTCAGGCATTCAGGCGGTGCAATAATGTGCCTGGAACCGGGGTGGAATGCAGTGCAAGTAATGTCCGGGTGTGCAAGTGCTATCTTCCTCCCTGTTATAGGGGGGCAGTGGGCTTGGCCTGTAGTACGGATCGAACCCCGGTCCGTCCAGGAACAGGAAGTGTACCGTACGGCTTCTCCTTCACCCAACGGCGTCGTGCGGTCAAGCAAATCGAATATTCTTCCCAACGGCACCCTTCCGAAGACGAAAACCAGTCCTTGACCAACCCCACAGGCTCATCTTACCCTTCCTGGGGCTGGGAGAATGGTAGTGATCTCCATTTTGTGGCTGATTGTGGCCCTTGGCGGGGTTTGGTGGCGTTTGGCGGTGGTAAACTGGAGATTTCGGTGATTGGTTTCGGGCAAAATCAGGTGGGTATCGCATACGATAATGGGATTATCGTATGTTATCGCATACGATAATAATTATCGTATCTGGTCGTATACGATAATCCATTATCACATCATACGATAATGGATTATCGTATGCGATAATGAATTATCGTATGCGACAATTTTCCGAAAATTATCGTATCTGGTATATATGCGATAATAATTATCGTTTGCACTGTATGCCTAGGGGGGGGGGGGGGGTGCATCTTGGGTGTGCGCCTCCCCTCCCCCCCTCCCCCTTCAGATCAGGGCAATTCCATGATCTGACTGCCTCATGCGCTTGCTCTGAAGATGAATCGCTCAGGTGTGCCTCTGGCTGCTCCATCCTCATAGGAGGTTGGTTTCAAAAAAAAATAACCCCCTCCCCCCCCCTCCCCAAACACAAGAAAACGATCCACCGTGCGGAAAACCCCCCCTTTGCACAGCTGCTGGGCAGCATCAACAAAACAACTGATGCTGAACACTGCCTCCTACCCTGCTATGTGGGGTAAATCGTGAATGGGACAGAGCGGGTCTGTGCGGTGGCACCCTTGTTCACCCTCTCGCTCTCGCAGTGGCTGTGATTGTGTCGCCACCAAAGAAAAGACAACTTGCTTGCCTTGCACCACCCGACGCCCCGCTCGCATCACCCAATTCCCTAACCTACCCACCTCTCCCACTCCCAGAGACGGGCGGCATAACAGCACATACGCGCCCCCCCACCCCACCCCCCCATGCAGCATCACAACGCGGTGTGGCATGATAGAGTAACCCCCCCACTGGGCAGCCGCTAACCCCCACCACCCCCACCCTCCACCCCCCTTCGGGACGCTCCTCACCGCCCGCCCGCCCCACCCCAGGCTGCAACAGACAATCACCCCTCTGGCAGGACACACACACATACACCTGCTGCCATGCGCATGCTCGTGCTCTCCGCTGCTGTGGCGGTGTGCTGTGCTGTGCCCGAGGGGCACCACGCACGCCTGCACTACTTCGATGTGCGTGGGCTTGGCCAGGCCGCGCGTCTGATGATGAGCGACATCGGCCTCACCTTCACGGAGGAGCGCTACACAAAGGACACCTGGGCCTCGGCGAAGGAGGCGGGGCTGCAGTCGGGCCTTTTCCCCTTCGGGCAGATGCCGGTGCTGGAGCACTACGGCAACGACGGGGAGTACACTCGCATCGCCCAGAGCAGCGCCATCCTTCAGTTCCTCGCCCGCAGCTATGGGTACTACGGTGAGACCCTGCAGGAGCAGACGGCGATCGATGTGATGGCAGGTGGCATCGGTGATCTGCGGAGGCGCTACGGGCAGTTCGTCTACAACAAGGAGGCAGAGAGCGACCCGAAGCTTCTGGAGGCGTATAAGAAGGACGTGGAGACGTGGACCACGCACTACGAGAACCTTCTCGAGAAGCACCCCGACCAGTGGGTTGGGGGGTCCAAGTCCATCACCTGGGCGGACATCCTGCTCTTCGACCTGATCGACACGTGTGTGATGCGCATCGACAACAACGCGCTCGCCACCCACCCCCGCCTGATCCACCACTACTTCGAAGTGCGCCAGCGCCCCGGCATCCACGCTTACCTGAGCTCTGAGCAGAACCACAAGTGGGCAAACGGGCCTGGGGCATCCTACGACAACCCCACCCACACGCCCCCCCACCTCAAGGACCTGGAGGCCGAGGAGCTGTGATGAGGGCAGCCAGATGAAGGGGCAGGGACATGGGAGGATGGAGACGCTGCTCTTTGAGAAGGTGGTTTTCTGGTCGGGATTGTCTCGTAGGGAGTGGGCCCGAAGAGGGCACCGTGTGGTTGGGCTGGCTGGTCGCGCCGGCGAGTCGGTTTCGGCGAGCCAGGCCGTGGGGGGGGGTGTGCATTCTGACACCGACATTTCTTCCTAGCTTCGGTTTTGTTTTGGGTGGCGTGAAGGGAAAAGAAGGAGGGTGTGTGTTGTGGGGGAAGATAACCTCGCAGGCAACACACGCCAGGCAGCGAAGAGGGAGTGGGTGGGTGGTCTTCTCTTTCTCTGGCGTGTGTATTGCCCGGCGAGATTCACGATGCCCCTGATAACGTGTTAAAAACGTCTGGAAGGCCGGGAAGGTGTGTTATGTGAACAAAAAAATACGCAGGCTGTAACAAAATGATGGGAAATCCCCGAATGAGACCTTCCTTGGGAAACGTTACTGGATGGCAGGGTTGGGTGTCCCTTTGTACTTCAGGTCGACAATCCGGCAGTGTCTTGCTTGCAGGAGGCGGGGCGTCGATGGGACAGACCGTGATTGCTGATGCCGAAAACAAATGATAAAATGGACCGACGAAGCCTGCAGCTTGGGGGGTTCTCGGGTGTTGGCGAGCGGCCCGAGATGGGGCGGCTGACAGGAGGTTCCAGCTCCAAAAAAAGAGAAAAGCCTGCCATCTCTTGGCAGCCATTCCAAGCCCCACCAATCTCCACCCTTTTTTGCAGGGCACAACCAGGGCACTGCCCTTGATTGGATACCCACCGTGGCACACTCGTACACATGCACAACCTCATTTCTGAAAGCCTGCCATCTGAACAAAACAGAATGCAAACCACAAAACACAAGACACAAACCACAGCCAGGCCGAGCAAACCCGGGTCCGAAACACACAGAGAGACGGACAGTCCAAACCCAAACACATCCACCCTCCTCCACATGCAGAGCACCTACACGCACACACAGCCAGCTTGCCTCACCCTCCAGCTACACAATGGGGCGTGTTGCGTGGGCCCGGCTGGCCGGCCTGGCCTGCCTGGCACTCAGCACCTCTGCAGCCGTGCTGCAGGACGGCGATGTCACCGCCACGCTGGGCAACAGCGGCCTGACCTCGCTGACCATCGGCGCCTTCAACATCAAGGCCACGGAAGGGCCCTGGGGCATCGGGAACGTGGCCCACGAGGGGGGCAACAGCACCACTGGGGACTGCGTCTCGTCCGGGGCTCCGGTGGTGGAGGGGAAGGCCGCAACCATCCCCTTCGCATGCGGGGATGGCGTCACCGCCCTGGTGACGTATGACGTCGTCGCCGGGAGGTACCTCCGCCGCAGGGTCAACGTCACCGCCACGACCAACGCCAACAGCTCTGCGAGCTCCACGGTGCTGAACCTCGGGTTTGGGGACGCCACCCCGAAGAACAACATCGTCCCGCAGGGGTTCCACTTCCTCGGCGCCTTCGTGCGGTTCGCACCGCCTGCCGGCGCGAGCTACAGCTCCCTGATTGTGATGCTGCAGGCACCTTACGGGTCGTACCAGGTGCAGGCTGCGTCTGTCACGTCGGGTTTCACCGGGATCTGGCGCCACACCGCAGGCGTGGGGTCCGTGGTTGCGACCCATCTGATCGGGAGCTGCATCGTGCCCGAGGGTGACTACACACCTGAGCTGGGGAGCGGCCTGTTCACCACGGAGATCAACGAGGTGAAGTCCGCTGCGAGGGCGCTCTTCATCGGGGAGAAGAGGACGACCCCCATCACACTCCAGGTCGGTTGGGATGAGAACGACTACTGCCTGGATATCAACTCGACGGATGGGCTCAACGCCTACAAGAGGATCATCCAGCAGAACGCTGCTCTCGGGAATGAGTACGTCATCTTCGCCCCCCAGGACGCAAAGCACTCCAACAGGTTCACCCCCCCTGCGATCGACGGGTGGGGCTGGGAGCACCTCCTCTGGTTCACCATGGGGAAGCTGGTGCGCACAGGCGAGTGGGACCCCATCAACGACCCGGTCCCCCAAGACATCCTCGACTTCGTCAGCTATGCGGACAGCCTCGGGGTGAAGCTCCTGGTGTACATCTACCCGGGGATCCCCTTCGCCCCCCTGGCGAAGTACCCCTACCAGATTGCGACGGCGGCGTCGCAGACCCTGGATATGGCAAACCCTGACGTGCAGAAGTGGCAGATTGACGCGATGTCCGCCTTCCTCACCAAGACAGGTGCCAAGGGTATTTCCTTCGACCACGACTTCATCGCGGGATCCCCCGACTTCGCCTACCAGCAGTACATGGGGTTCCGCCACATCCGTGCCGAGCTGACGGCGCGCCACCCCGACATTGTGTTTGACAACAGGCAGAACGCGCATGCCCTCGGGCCCTTCTACAACCTGGAGAACGGGTACACAGAGCCTCTGATTTCCGACGAGAACCCTGAGACGTACGGCATTCCTATGACCAGCTGGCACACGGACATCGTCGTGGCGACGTACGTCCGCACGGTGAACTACCGCTACAGCATCAAGGAGCTGATCCCCATGGAGCGGATGCCCGGTATGATCTCCCACCAGACGGAGCGGACTGCGGACAACGGGATTGCCCTGTGCGCCGGGACGAACGACTGCTACAACTTCAACACGCGTGACTTCGACCTCCTGGGGTACCGCTACAGCCTGCTGTCGACGGTGGGCACCGCAGGGCTGAACCTCATGTGGTCTATGATTCCTGCACGTGATGAGTCGGAGTTCAACCTGTTCCCGCAGGAGGAGCGTGACTTCATCTCGAGGTGGCGCCAGTTCGCCTTCGACAACTTCGAGGTGCTGAAGAACACCGCCCCCATCGCATCCTTCGGGGCACCCGCCTTCGGGAAGATCGACGGGACGGCTGCCATGAAGGACTGCAGCGGGTACATCTTCCTCTACAACCCCAACTTCGACGTGCATGACAACGCGACCTTCAAGGTGGACATGTCGACCCAGCTGAAGTGCGGCAGCAGCCCCGCTGGGAGCCAGTTCAAGGTGTCGGAGCTGTTCCCCCAGAACCGCACTGTGGGTGTCTGGACCTATGCCGACACTGTCACCCTCGCCGTGCAGCAGCAGGGCGTGTTGGTGCTGCAGGTCGAGGCGTGCAACGGCCCCTGCAGCCTCCCGCCCGTTGTGGGTGCATCTGTGGTGGGCGGCAGGCTGCGGGGTGCGATGGGGACCACGACGAGGGTCACCGTTGCACGCGAGGCGCTGGACACGCTCATCCCCGGGAAGGTGTGCAATGTGAAGGGCTCAGGGGAGGACGGGTCTGTCCAGGTCGACGTTCAGTTCGCTGGGGAGCGCCTGGTGTCCCCCCACCGCGCAGCGGTGCACGGGTCGCTGCAGGCCGACGACGTGTGGTACAACTTCACCGCAGAGGTGACGGCGGGGATGCAGGCCCAGCTGAAGCACTGGGAGACGTACTACCCCATCCCTTGGGACCCTGCGGTTGACTACTCCGCCCTGTGGCTCGCCCCGTCGCGCCTGCCCCTCTACTTCCCCTTCACGGCGCCTGACATGAGCCGCAACCTCACGCTGTACGTCAACGGCACCAAGACCGCTCTTGAGCTCGCCGGCACAAGCCGTGGTGCTAAACACTACCCGCGCACCTTCACCGGGTTCTGGTGGAACGCCACGGACCTGGTCTCGGCGGCACCCTCCAGCCACAGCATCTCACTCTACAGCCCGACTGGGTTCACCGAGCAGGGCTTCATGGGCCCGTATTGGGAGAACCTTGCCGAGCAGTACACTCACGAGATTATCGGGTGTTGATAGGGTGGAGGAGGAGGAGGAGGGGGGGCGGGGGTGGTGCTCCCCTCCCTCCTTCAGAAGAACTCTCCTGCAGAACAGAGAGCGGGTGCGTCCCGCCGTCCCTCACCCCATCACTCCCCCCCCCTCTCCTCCCCGGTTCCTGAAAAAATATTGGGTGCGTAAATAGCAAGCTTTTCTTTGCACAACGTGAGGTTTGAGTGGGGGACAACGTGCTGGGAATGGCACCCAGGCCCACATGGCGAGGGTTTTGTTTTTTGGTTCACATTCTGCACGCGGCGGCAAAAAAAGGTAAAAAAAATAAATGGGAATTAACATGCCGCGTGTTCATTTTTCGGGTAAGCGGGGCAACCCCGGTTGCCCTCAAGGAGAGAACGCCGTATAGGCGTCTCTCTTGCCCTCCCCACCCCCTCTACCTGCTCCAATCCGCACAGCTGGGGCGGCCTCTACATCTCTCTCTCTCTCTCTCTCTCTCTCTCTCTCTCTCTCTCTCTCTCTCTCTCTCTCTCTCTCTCTCTCTCTCTCTCTCTCTCTCTCTCTCTCTCTCTCTCTCTCTCTCTCTCTCTCTCTCTCTCTCTCTCTCTCTCTCTCTCTCTCTCTCTCTCTCTCTCTCTCTCTCTCTCTCTCTCTCTCTCTCTCTCTCTCTCTCTCTCTCTCTCCCCCGTTCGGGGGCGCGCCTCTGCTACACACGAGAGAGTTTAGGAGCTCCACACAGCCCAGCTGGGCGCTGGGTGGGCTGCCCGCAAAGCAGAGCTGGCTGTTGCTTGCTAATGGAATCCGGGCTGCAGGTTGCTGGCCCTGGCTTCAGATCAATGCGACATCTGGTGTTTGTATAAAAAAAAAGATTCGCGCGTGGGTGTGTATTTCTTGTGTGTGTGTATTTTTTTTTGAAACCACGAGGTTTTTTTTTTGTTGCCCAGCGTGACACGCAGGCTGGCCACAGGAGGGGGCAGTGGGCACGCCATGATGTGTGTGTATGTAACCCAGGCAGTGGCAAACCAAATATCCTAGTTAGCTTGCTTTGGATTGGCCTCGCAGACGGCCTTGCCGGGACGAAGTGCCTCCTGCAGTATTGCCCGTTGAGGTGGGTGCTGCAGCGCCGGGTGGTTCCTACCTGGGGCATGGGTGTTGTGTGAGCCATACCAGCCTTCACACTGCAGTGCGACACGAGATGTCGAGTGATGTTTCAACGAGAAAATAAAAAGCAGCTCCGTTATGCCGGAGCCATCGAACGCCAGCCCCTTCGCCACCACCACCCCACCCCCCCCCCCCCTTTTTTTTAGGTGCAAGGTACCCCCCTAGTTTTCAATGGAAATTGGCCCATATCAACAGGAAATGGCTGGAACACCTGTCGTTTCAGCAGGTTCGCCCGTCGTCTCGACGGATCCACCCGTCGGCACGACGGGTGCCGCCTGTCGTGTTTTCACCCGTCGTCCCGACAAGTCGACCCCACCCGTCACTGGCCGACTAGTCCGTGGTGTGTTCTCGCGATCGACGAATACCCGCTGGTTCTTCTCTCCCCTTTCTGATTTGCAGGCACAAAGTTTCACATTTTTTACAACAGCAAGACACGGCTGTTGTCAATGAAACAAGAGGACCGGGTACCGCAGTTTCGGAGTGCAACCGGGGGGGGGGGGGGTGGTGGGGGGGGGGCGAGTGTTCCTATCTGGGATTCGTCTCCGCTCTTCTGCGGAAAACCCGGAGTATCGACTGATTTCATTGTTCCGATTGTGTTTCATACAAGGGCACTGCGGCAGTGCGAGCCGCAGTGCAGTATTGGCGTGCAGTCGCATCCGTTGCACGGTAACTCCAACACCAAGCAGGGGTTGCCCCCCACTAAATGCTGTGTAGGATTTCACACACTTGACATAGTCTTGTGAATAATTGAAAGTGCTCCGATTCATCCACACCCACCCTCCGCCCCCAACCGTTTGCTGGGCGCGTGGAATACGTTTCGGGAAAGCACACGATGTTCTTTTTTCCCCCTGAGGCTGCGGGAGGAAACCCACGAAAATACGCCCCTGTGTCGCCCACCCACCCCAACCCAATCCAACCCAACCCGGTTAGTTGCCCCTTCTGTGCAGGTTGTGCGCCCTGCCTCAAAAAGGGCTGAACAGCCGGCACATCACCGCTCGCTGTTATTCCGCATTTTATCCCCCTCCAGCCCCAATAGGGAACCACCACCACCCTCACTGTGCAGAACACAGCCGCGGTCGCGATCGTGGTGGTGCTGCCTAACAATGCTTAGGAGAACTGTAACCCGGCACTGGGTCGATCCCCTTCGGAACGACAATTCGACAGGATCGTATCTGGCATGGACACCTGAGATCCGCATGCTCGATAAGGATGAGAGGCTGGTGGAGCCGACGCTCGGGGCGAAACAGCGTGTCGCAGGGACGACGATGATTACCCCTAGCATCAACTACCCGCCGATGGACCCTCTCAACCCCACGTGGGAGCAGCGGCGTGCAGTTAACACCAACGTCAACCTCTACCCGGTTGTGGACCACACTAAATCGACTGTTGATGTCGGGTTCCGTACCATCCCCGAGGAGCTGATTGACTGGCGCAGCACCACCTACGGTGAGGGGTTTGAAGAGCTCCCGTACATCAACGAGAAGACTGCTTACTCCATGCCTGACTACACAGTTGCCGGTCTGCTCCGGAACAAGGATGAGGAGCTGGTGTACAACGACAACGTCCCCCGGACGGCTGAGACCGGGACATTCGGTCGCCCACTGAACCCGAAAATTGTCGCCTTCAACGTCTTCAACCAGACGACCTATGAGCGTAACAACCGCCATGGGTCCTTGCGCCGCCTCCTCCACCTCACGATGTTCATGTTCCTTGCCTACAAGCTCACAAACATGGACATGAGATTCAACGTATGTATCGTCTGCGTGATATTGGATTCAATTTTACTTCCGGGGGGGGGCAAATTGCCTTCTGCCCACCCACCACCCCCACCATCTTTTTCAAGCGTGTTGTGGCAGCTGAAGAACATCGAACCTGGAAGACGGATTTATCAGAGGCTCCTGAAACATCCAGCAGTCAGTCCAAGGTTCAAGGTGGAGACCGGTGTCTCCAGAAGGGGATGGCTGATCGCAGAAGAGGAGAGAAAAAAAACGACGGCCACACGTGCAGGGTGCCCCCCCCCCCCCCCCCAAAAGTGATACGAAACGCAAGCTCTATGTTTATCCATGATGCTGTCTCTCCTGCCCACACAACTCTTCTCACAGGAACTTCGTGCCCGTCGGACATTCAAGTGGTGGGACGGTGGGAACGCGGGGACATGGAAGTACGGTGGGGCGCGCGAGATTTACAAGGGCCATGCCCTGTCTGGTGGTTCCCTTGTTCCTGTCCTGGAGTGGTAGATGCGTGATGAGTCGGAAGAATTCAGTTACGGTATGGCTCTGATTTTGGTAGCCTCAAACCCAAACAGCAAGCACGGTCAGGGGGGTATTTTTTTTCGTGTGCGCTAAACAAATAGTAGTCCGGAACTGTTCTCCCACAGTTGCCGGACAGGGTGTCGAATAAAGCGAAACGAGTACGATTCCCTGCCATCCGTGCCAACAGCCACACCAACAAGCCCTTTTTGTAGTCGCGCGGAGCTCACCGAGCAACCCCGTTCTTGCTGTGATCTCCGCTGCACCTACCCCCGCACTCACACACACCCTTCTCCCCCCCTCGCACAGGTCCGTCTATCCCCACTCCCCTTCCCCAACTACCGCGGAGACAGGAAGCATTGTCCACACTGCCTCAGGCCGCTGCAGACCGAGCACCACACCAACGGCGAATGTGCAAAAAATATGCCCGAAAATCACGGGCGTAGGTGGAGTGCGATCATCGCTCGAGGCTCCCTGTTTCAGACCTCCCCAGCTGAGTGCTGTGCGTGTGTGTGTGCACGTTGTGGAACCGCAGAGTGCCACAGGCGTTTCTCCGGGCCGAGGTTTGAGTGGCTGCCGAGATGGGCTGCACGCGCAATGCTGGCAGTGGGTGCCAGGGAGGGCTTTCACTCAGAATCTGTCACACTGTCATGGTTGTGACACATGGGAGTGACAGTACACCAGAGTCCGGAATTGAGGGACCTAGACGGGTGGCCAGCCTTACTTCCTGCCTATTTTTTGGGCCAGGGAGAGAGGAATATCCGTGGGTTCTCTCTGAAGTGCCACTCTCTGCCACAGCACAGACACACATGCACGCACCTATATCCCCACGTATCCCCCTACGTATACGACTGGAAAGTGCCCATATACTCGTCCCCCCACCCCCCACCCCCATCCTTCAACGCAACGCCTGCTTGTTGATTGAATGTGAGTGTGTTCCGTATTATTTTTCGCCGTTCCATTTTTTGAACATCGTTTGACATAAATCACCCACACACCCGACCCTCTGAAAACCTGAAAATCCCCCCCCCCCCCTTCATGTGTGGCGCGGTGGTGCCGGAACATACTGCGAGTTGCGTTCCTCGCCCCCCTCCCCCTCCCCTCCCCCTCAGGGTACGATCGAACTTAAAAATGGCCCCGAGCAAAAGTAGCTCGTCGTGGAGAGCTTCCGGAATGATACTGTTGTTCTGGGGTGGGGGAGGGATCCCGGCAGTTCTGCTATTTTGTTGCACTCCGTCATTATCCCCCCCCCATGGGCACAACGCCTTCTGGCGACGTTGTGTTCTGGCGACACTGCCATGATTGCCTCGGGCTGCCAGCAGATCTTCAGGTTCTAAACCGGTGTTCTTTTCTGGGGTGGGGGGGGGGGATGGGTGGTTTCCTGTATTTGTGTTCTTTTGTTTATCCGAACAGCATCGCCTCCGTTATAATGTGTGCAAAAAAAGACTTGGTGTCACGCTCTTTGTTAAAGTTGGGACGAACAGTGCCTGCTCGTGAAGGGGCGCAGGATTCCGAACGCTGCCACGAGTATTTTCAGTTCGAAAAATCTCGCCGTTGTTCCAAAAAAAAATACACGCCAATTCACCGATCTTCTCTCCCCACATCAGTCTGGTGGCCGTCAACACCACACATTATGACATGATTACGAACGATATCACGGATGATTCAGTGTGCGAACCGCTGGATGTTTCTGGCAGCCCACCTGAGCGCACCGGAGTGACAGGTGATTGCCCGAGCCAACAGCGTGCACATTAGGACCCACAAGAGCGGGGCGGGTGGGTGTGGGAGGGGCGAACCGCCTTTCCTTTTCAAAGCACTGGGGGAAGACCTTCTGCTATGCGTCAAAAGTGTGCCACTTTTGCAGCCGGTACACACACAGTGGGGGGGGGGGGGGGGGCACGGTTCGCCTTCCCCCCCCCCCCACTCCTTTTCCCCCCGGGGTTTCTTTTGGCGCACAGCACAACGCTGCATTCTTCCCTTTTCCGCAGGCGTAAACGAAGGACCCCCGACCCACTCACATAATATCCGATATTTCAACGGCATGAGGCACGAAACATGCAGGACGAGGCTTTTGGGTCGGGTGCAGTGGGACGCAAACAGCAAAACATGCCCGAAAACAGAATGGCGGGTGCACGGGTGGGATGGGGTGGGATTGGGGGGGTGGGGGTGGTGGTGTGTACGGCAGGAGGCGGGGCCCCTGGAGGGGCACAGCAATACGCCTATGGCAGTGATCGGTCCCCCCCCACCGCCCCCCCCAGCTGGTGTTTCTGGCAGGTTTCGATCGAAGAAGGTTTCGCACAGCACAGGCTTGGCTTTGCTCAGATATCACATGTGACGAGATCCATTAAGGCAACAGGGTGTTGGCTGTAAAGTGCCCCTCACAGGATCACACATGCTTCTCGCTGCAGAGGGCACATCTGTTTTGAGCGTTTGTCGTCACCCACACCCCACATCAGGTTTTGCAGCACAGACACACAACAAGACAAGACACCATGTCTGAGGGGCACTCCCTGAAGTTCTGGAGTGACGTGTGGGCGGAGGGGCAGACGGGGTGGCGTGCCTTCGAGAACCTCCCAGAGGGGCCTCCGTTTGCCGGCAACGTGCGGTTTGTGGAGGCGGCGATGGGGAACAGCGTGATGTGTGAGGGGAAGACCGCCTTCGTGCCGCTGTGTGGGGACAGCCCTGTGGTGGTCTATCTGGCTGAGCAGGGCATGGAGGTGGTGGGGCTGGAGTACGCGCCGCTTGGCGTGGAGCAGCTGAAGGCACGCGTGGCGGGTGTGCCGGAGGATGTGCAGAAGCGCATCCACGTTGTGCAGTGCGACTTCTTCGGGTTCCTTCCTGGAAGCGAGCTGCACCAAAGCAGCACGGCAAGCCACATCAAGCACTTCGACTTTGTCTACGACAGGGTGTCGTTCGTTGCGATCGACCCTGCCCGCCGCAGTGAGTACATCAGCCTGATGGAGGCGTGGACCAACCCGGGTGCGCTCTACTTCTACGAGGGCATTCAGCGCAAGCCTTCCGTGGTGCAGGAAGGGCCCCCTCACCACACCCCCAGCGACAGCTTCGGCAAAACACTGTTCGCTGGCTGGACCGCGAAGCTGGACGACCCGACGGGGCCACCTGCAGAGGATGCCGACCTCCCTTTCCCCTTTTCCTTCTTCAGGGCGGCCCTGAAGCGCAACCCGAAGTGATGAATTACAGGGTGGGGTGACGTCATGTGACGGGATGCAGGGGTGTCTGTGTGTGTCTTCTCCTCTGTCCTCAGCAGGTCTGGGCAGACCGCTATCTCTTGGCTGCTCTCCTGCCCGCAGGGTGGGGTGGCGGGTTGGTTCCACAATGTGGCAGGGTGGACGTCTCTGATTCCTGTCCACACAAGGGAACTGTCTGTCGCCCATCGCCTGAAGTATCTTGCTGCTGCTACACCGCACTGCAGTTTGTCTGACCACAACAACAACAAGTCTCCCTCCCAGAACTAGCCTCTTCTAACAGCTCTTTGACCCTTTGCTTTTGACAAGGGGGTTTGTTTGTTGAAAGGGGGTCTTCGCTCCGGGGTGATCGTCAGTGCATTTTGGTGCATTTCCTGGTGACTTAGGTGAAAAGTGACGAAGATTGACGAAGAATAACGACCAGCGAAGACCCCCAAATGCTCCATTTCCAATGCTGCCTGTGTGATGTGTACCTTGGGAAGGGCGAGGGTGTGTGTGTGTGCCGTGAAGGTGTTTCTGTCGACTGCACACTGCCTTCAACGCCCCCCTTCTGTTTCGCTCTTTCACTGCTGCACCACCGTGCTGCAGTTTGATCCCCACGCCAAGGGATTCTGACTCCCGTACCTAACACCCTCTAGCAAACCTCTGTTGCCCTTGTCCTCAAGCTGCCGGCACATGATCTGCAGTGATGCGGTTGCACACACCGTGCCGGAGGTGGGGCAGCCCTCCACCTTCCGGCCTGGCGATGCACCGCCACGTTGTGTTGTCTCACCACAACAGGACTCCTGCCAAGTGTCAAAGCAAAAGCGAGGCCAGCGCACCTGGCAGACGAAAGACAACCCCCACAACAAGGCTGTGTGGTGAGATGCTTTTGTTTGCCGGGGTTGGCGCACAAAGAAGCCTCGGTGCCCATCCCCCCTCTTTGCCTTTCTTTGTTGCCTTACTCTTCGTGCCTTCTGACCCTCGGTACAAAGTCGCCACGGTTCGTGCTGCAAGGTGAGGAGGCCGATCGCATGTCCCCTCGGGTACATTCTTTCTTGCCTTTGCCACCTGCCCGCAGATCCGCCAGGCTGCCGGGTTGGAACCGGTCCTCTGAAGACACCCGCCATTCCAGCCGCCCTAGCTTCGGCTGCAGTTTCCTCACAAGCCTCCGTGATGTCACGACAGTGCTGCTGCAGGCAGCTCCCCTCCTCAACCCCGCCCGTTGCTGCATCAGACCCGCCACCGTCTCCCCCACCCCCAAAACACACACACGTCACGACTGGGATCACCACAGGTCGAACGCCTTTCACTCGAACTGCGAAGCTGCTTGCATTTTGATCTATCGAAGGGGTCGACTCTTTGCACACTACCTTCCCAGCCCCCTCCCCCACACGGCATGGCGCTTGCCTCCCGCAACCTCCTGGCTCGGCTCTCTGCTACAAGGCCCGCCTCACGGGGTTCAGCGGCAGGGAGCACTTTCCGGAGGCTGTTGGGTGGGCGCACGGCACCCACGCCCTGCGTCAGGTTTTGCAGCACAGACACAGAGGGACAAGACACCATGTCTGAGGAGCACCTTTCCCTGGGCTTCTGGAACGAGCGGTGGGCGGAGGGTGAGACGGGCTGGCGTGCCTTCGAGAACCTCGCAGAGGGGCCTCCGTTTGCCGGCAACGTGCGGTTTGTGGAGGCGGCGATGGGGAACAGCGTGATGTGTGAGGGGAAGACCGCCTTCGTGCCGCTGTGTGGGGACAGCCCTGTGGTGGTCTATCTGGCGGAGCAGGGCATGGAGGTGGTGGGGCTGGAGGGCGCACCACTTGCTGTGGAGCAGCTGAAGGCACGCGTGGCGGGTGTGCCGGAGGATGTGCAGAAGCGCATCCACGTTGTGCAGTGCGACTTCTTCGGGTTCCTTCCTGGAAGCGAGCTGCACCAAAACAGTACGGCAAGCCACATCAAGCACTTCGACTTTGTCTACGACAGGGCGTCGTTCGTTGCGATCGACCCTGCCCGCCGCAGTGAGTACATCAGCCTGATGGAGGCGTGGACCAACCCGGGTGCGCTCTACTTCTACGAGGGCATTCAGCGCAAGCCTTCCGTGGTGCAGGAAGGGCCCCCTCACCACACCCCGAGTGAGAACATTGGCAAAACACTGTTCGCTGGCTGGACCGCGAAGCTGGGTGAGGAGAACATGACGCCACCGCCGGAGGATTACAAGATGCCGTTCTCCTTCTTCAGGGCGGCCCTGAAGCGCAACCCGAAGTGAGGCGAGTCTGCGGCGGGAACGGGTAGTGGGGTCAGGGATGGCCAAAAATGGCGTACCATGTGAGTGTACCAACAACGTGATGTGACGGGATGGAGGGGTGTCTCTGTGTGTCTTCTCCTCTGTCCTCAGCAGGTCTGGGCAGACCCCTGTCTCTTGCCTGCTCTCCTGCCCGCAGGGTGGGGTGGCGGGTTGGTTCCACAATGTGGCAGGGTGGATGTCTCCAGTCCTCTCTCTCCCCCCCCTCTCTCTTTTATCCGTGCGGTCGCTGCTGCACCACCGCACCAGTTTTTGATGCCATCTCCAAGGGGATTCTGACTCCCTTATCTAACAACCTCTAGCAAACCTCTGTTGCCCTTCTTTTCAAGCTGCTGACACATGCTTGCGCAGTGATGCGGGCGCACACATCATGCCAAAGGTGCGTGTCTCACGCTACGGAAGTTACGGCAAATGGCGTGCACCGCAGAGGTGCCACGCCTCATCAGTTCACCGTTGCTGTCCAGGGGTTGCCCGGTATGTCCGGGCGAAACCGATGATTTTGACACCCTCCTTTGGTGTAGTTGTGCTGCCGGCTGGAGCTCCTGCCCCCCATCTCCGGCCTGGTGATACATCGCCACGTTGTGTTGTTTTTTTTTCCTTCACCACAACAGGACCTCCTGCCAAGTGTCAAGCAAAGTGTGAATACCGAAGCGAGAAAGAAGGCGGGGTCGGCGCTTTTAAAGCGACAACAAAACGAGACACAGCCACCCACTGCCGCCACCCCAACGCGGGGTTCTTCTGCCCTGCAGCTCTGCAGGGCCGCCTTCGTTGGTGGCCTTCGCTCCTCTCTCTCGTGTGCCCAAGTGTGCCAGCTTCTGTGAGGCGGGGCTCACTTCTGCACTTCTGAGCGAAGCCCCCCGTGTGTGTGTTGCCTTTCTCTTCGTGCCTGCTTGCCCTCTGGAGATGTAGGCTCGGCTTTGTGCAGGGGCATTCTCTGTGGGTACTGTCAAGGCAAGGACATCCCCTGGGTTTTCTACATCCGGCATAGTTGTTCATCAGGTGCAAAGGCTTCTGACAGCAGAACATGTGCCCAGTATAATGTTCGAGTTGTCTGATGCTGATGCTGCTGATGTTCGATCACAACAAGGATGCGGTGAGCTGACAGGTTGGTGGGTCGACAGCACATGCAAGTCGGGTTGCAGTGGCAGTGTGTGTTTTGTGAATCTGAAAATTTTTCCGTGCCGGCCAGTCCGAATAAAACTAAAGACAGAGCGGAACAAACCATATCCGAAGCAGCGAAGTTCGCAACGTTTGAAACCCCCCCCCCCCCCCCCCAGGCCCCCGGATGTCCTTGAGAAAAACTGTAATTTTTTTGGAATATTCCGGTCTGGAGGTCAACAGTGCAAAACCACCCCCAGACCCACCCCAGATATGAATTTCCGGAGGTTTTTACCCACTTTTGGGGCCACCAACCCTCATTTTTGGCCATTTTTTCGCTTTTCTGGGGTGAATCCTGTGCAGGGTGGTTGCAGGGCCATTTTGGGGCAAAAATGTGCATTGTAACGCACTTCTACTGGTCCTAGAGTCCCTGGATGGTATTCAATGTACCCCAGGGATGCCTAGGGTACGTTTTGCACCCGAAAATCACCCAAAATGGGGTCTAGTTGCCCTAATTTTGACTTTTTTCCCAAAAATTGGGACTTTTACCCCACACGGGCGAATCCCCCATTTTTCACAGTTTTTTCAAAAAATTGGACTGAATGGGGGTCTTCGCTCCATCCGCCAAAAAAAACCGGAAAAAACCCGTGAAAAAGTCGGAAAAAAAGAGTGTGGGGAGTTGGGTCCAGTTTAGCAAAGTGAGCTTATTTTTCGAAAATTGAAAAATTGGGGACACCAAAAGTCCCCAGAAAAATCTTCGACTTGGCCCGCAGAGTGATTTTTTTTGGTGAAAAACGATTTCAACAGTTGTCCAACAGTTGCTGTACAAGACGGCACACCGTTCTCTGCGCATGGGCTGCTGCACGTGAATCATTTGGATGTCCGAGGGGCTATCGGAACGAGGAGGGCCACGAGCCTGAACTACCCGCCAGCAGTGATCCCGTGCCAGGGCTGGCAGGGGGCCGCGGCCCCACCTCCCTTTTTTGCTATAACCTGCTCAGGTCACGGTAAAAAAGACTGTTGGCAGCGCACGTATGGACACCCATACACGTACAGGTGCGCACAAACAAAAAGATCCGCTTGTGCAACACATTTTCCCCCCAAAACACACACACTCGCACTCACACGATGGCCGCCCCAAGGACTGCCGAGCGCTTCAGGGTGCGCGACATCGATGTAGACAACCTGATGCCCCTCCAATTGGTGAACGGGTACGAGCCGGTGGCACCTAAGGAAGGGTGCGCGTTCCCCGAATGCACCACCGCCCATGAGGGGCCGGTTGCAGGGAACTGTGCGGTGTGTGGCCTCGGGGAGTACACCAGCTGTATGGAACAGCTCCTCCCGGAAGGAACGCTGCGGGCGTTCCAGGTGGCCAGGGAGGACGGGAGGCGTGTGTGCCCCGTCTGCTCTTGGATCCATGAGGGGTCCAAGAGCGAGCCCCGCCCGGAGGCGGGGCTCCTCCCACCAGTGACTGTGCACCCTGATGGTGCCGGCCACAATACTGAGGGATGGGGAAACCTGGAGTTCCTGGATGACATGGACTCGCAGAGGCTGAAGGAAGTGATCCTCCTCATGGTGAGGAAGGTGACCAACCTGGAGGCTGAGCTGCGCCGGGACAGGGCTAGCCGTGATGTGGGTGCCATTGACATCCAGCGGGTTGTCACGTGGACGTCTGCGGTGCAGAGCGAGGCCGGCCGGATGATGCTGCGCTCCAAGTGTGCGGTGTCGTTCAACGAGTCGGGCCTGCAGAATGGCGACCCCAACGCTTTCCATGTGCGGGAAGGCCTTACGGCATTCGACAATCTGGATTTGGGATTCAGGATGTGCCGGGACGGGGCGGCCCCAGACAGCACGGCCATGGAGCTGTTGCATAAAAATGTAGTGACCCTCCAAGCCATCAAACTGGGTTCGCTCGGTTTGGGGGCGAGGAGACACTACGAGGACAAGGCCAAGCGCATGGCTTGGACCAAGTTCTCTGCGGAATGGCAGGTTCGAATTGAAGGAGACGCACGGGCAGTCGCAGCGAGCGACCTGAAGGCAAAGGAGGCAAAGGAGGCGAAGCCTGCACCCCCGCCGCCCCACCATCAACACCGCAGCAACCCCTACCCGCAGAGGCGCCCCATCCAGCTGTTCAACAACAGGGGCCCTCGGCAGGCGGGAAAGTGACAGCCGCCTGTGCCTCCCTCCTTGTCCCTCCCTCCCCTCCCCTCAACCCCTCCCCCCACCCCCCCAACTCTATCCCCCCGCCCCGTGCATGACTCCAACCCTGGCAAACCCTCCCCCCCCTCCCCCTGTGTACGAGCAGTGGCGGCCGGTCTTCGACCGTATCAAGTCGCGAAAGAAAGAAGGGATCGAACCGGACGCGATCGAGGATCTGAAGGACCTGACGTTGAAGAGGATACGCAGCGCATACGCCTCCCCTCAGCCTTTCCTCTCGGTGCTGAAGAGGGCGGATGCCTTTCGGAGCACCCTTCAGGCCCACGATCCCACCATTGGCAACGACATGGCGTATCTGATGTGGGTGGAATGGAAGATGCAACAGGGCCACTTCCAGGCCTCGTCAGCAAATCAAGCAATTACGTTCTACAGAATGGCACGGGTGGGTCAGGTGTCGGCGTACACGAAGGGCCTGAACCCCCTGTTCAAAGAGTTCGACCGGCTGGAGGCCAAGCGGGCAGCGACACCCCCGGTGGCTACCATCCTCAGTGCAGCGAGGTCGGGCCAGACAGTCGATCATCACGCCCTGTTGCTTCAGGTCAGTATCGGTGCACGGTTTGTGGACCTGGTCCGGCTTCGGGCGAAGCATGTGCGGGTGCAGGGGGAGAGGATCGTGATCACCTTGGCGGGCGGCAAGACAGATCGCAAGTCCCTCGGACAAACACTGAGCTTTCCCCGATCGGCGGAGGTGGCGAGCAGTCTCCTCAACAGGGTGGGAAGCACAACCCCCGAGGGTTACGTGTTCCCCGAGTTGGAGTACCGGACATACCTCAGCTTTACGAAGACCCACCTCGGGGTGACGCCCCACCTTGTGCGACACGCCACCCTCTCCCACACGGCAGAGATAGCAGGAGAGCAGGCAGCCCAGGCCCTGGGCCGCCATCGCAACGTGGAGACAACCCGGCAGTACACGGATCGAACCACGTGGGGCTCAACGGTGGTGTCAGCGGGGGCGACGGAGTGGCTGTCACGCTGACCCGGCTGCTCCGGGGGTACGACTATGCGGCGGCCTGGTTTGATTCGACTAGCGGCACGCGCGCTCCAAAAGCCTGTTATGATGGCCAGATCAGCCCTGCGCCCTCGGACCCCATCGATACCTCGACCCTCCTCGCTGATTTCCCCGACCTAGCCCGACACTTCCGATGTATCTCCCCAGACTTTCTGAAGCAGCATGCAACGGAACAGAGTGGTAGGATGCGGGGCCCCACGAACGCACTCCTCACGCCTCTGGTGCCGGACCTTCTGAACGGGCACATCGCCGAACCAGCGCCTCGACAGGATTCTAAAGCCTCACCGAGGCCCCTCTACTCGGGGGCATTCACCGTCGCAAAGAAGCGGGCGGGTTTCCTGCGCTTTATCCTGAGTTGCAAGCAGCTGAACCTGTGTCTGGCGTCTGTGTCCCTGCCTCCGTGCCACCTCCCGTCCTACGCCGAGATCATTGACACCATGATGCGCAACACCCTTTTCTGCGACTTTGACTTTGCCAATTTTTTTTTCCAGCTGGAGCTCCCTGCTGAGTCACGACGGTTCTTCTCCTTCAGGGCGGGAAACAAGGTTTTGCGCATGCGTCGCCTGGCCATGGGCTACACGGGCAGTCCCCAACTAGCACAGGCAACATCGGTAACACTGGCGGGGGCTGCAGCGAGTGGGGTGGACCACATCACATGGGTAGACAACGTGCTGTTCGCCTCCACATCTGCGGCGCTGTTACAACGAGCTGCGGAGTCGTTCCGGGCCCTGTGCGGGCGGTATCGGGTGATCATCGGCGACACTACCCCAATACGCAGTCGGGGGGAATTCCTCGGCATGGAGCTTGACCTGCGGGACAAATGCTGGAGACTGGCCCCTGCGTGGGTCGAGAAGGTGCGTGATGCTGCCCGCGAACTGGATATGGAGGGTCACCTCCCAATGCGGCTGTGGTGGCGGCTGTGCGGCTGCCTGGTCTGGAGGGCACATGTACTCAGACTCCGGCTGGCGCACCTCACAACCATCCTTTGTTGGATGTCTGACACGGCGAGAGCCGGGCGAGCAGAGGCGGGCGAGATGACCGGCGGTTTCTGGGATGCTCCGGCGCTCCTCCCCATCGAATGCAGGCAAGTCATGAGGACCGAGCTGGCAACGCTTGAGCTGAACGAGTGGCAGATGTGGCAACCCCCTCTGACCAGGCAGGTCGCGGGTTTTTCGGATGCCAGCAGCTCCGGGTGGGGCTGTGTGGTCGACAATCATGGTTTCTACGGGCCGTTCCCGCCTGATGTGGCCGGCCTCCCCATATATCACAAGGAGCTGCACGCTGCAGCACGCTTGGCCGGCTTCTGTGTCAGATGGCTGGAGACGCCATGCCACATTGTGCTTTTCATCGACAACACCGCTGTCGTTCAGGGAGTGAACGCGGGCTACTCCTTAGATGGTTGGGCAGGGAAAGTGATCGGGCAGATCGTCTCCACATTGAGCAATGCGGGATGCTCCTTCGCCGCGAGATATGTACATACGTCGTTGAACCCTGCGGATCGGTTCTCCCGGTTCCCCCGGGGGGAGATGGGATGCCGCGTGCCCCTGAGAAGCACGGTGCCTACGGACCCAAGCGAAGTGCAGACGCTGCCACCGACCGGGGGTGCCCCGACTGCCTGCGGGGACCAGAGGAAACGCAAGTCCGGAACGATGCCCCCTGATGGGGCTCTTCCACTGGAGAAGCGGCGTGCTATCGGGTCGGGGTGAGTCTCCCTGAGGGGTTCTCCCGCTTAGCGTGTTGGGTCGTCGGTGCACGGGTGCAGCCCCATGAGGGGGTCTCCCGCCAAGCGGTTGAGATGCTGTTGGTCCCTGAGTGATGCCTCCTGAAGGGCTCCTCCAAACGCTGCAAGGATGCCGGCTCCTTGAGAAGACAGCCACGTCACACCACAGGGTGTGCCGGTCGATGCGATGCGATGCCCCTGATGGGCCTGGCACCACAGTGGAGTCTCCGGGGGGCTTGCCCTGGTACTCCGGGCAACGCAACACGGTGAAGGTGTCGAAATTCGCGGCCCTTTGTTTTCCTGCTGCGTTTATAAAAGCTGATGTTCGGCTGAGGACTCTCTCCTCCGCCCCTCGGAGACCCCGATTTGGAACCTCGTGCCAGGCGTTACAGCCCCAGCGCACCCTCCCATGGAAGGGAGCCGGTGCAACAGAGTATTCCCCCGTCCCCCCTCCCAGATTCCCCTGACAGGACCGGTCATAATGCTGCTGATCAGCCTACCGGGAGAGTAATAACAGAGTGACGAGATACGAAGCCGCAGTGAGTAAGGCTGAGAAACGGGCCAGAGCAAACGGCAAGGGAGGCGGGGGGGGGGGGTCAATAGTGGGCCGCTTGTGCACACGAAGCAGACACCAGGTCTTTTTTGCTATAACCTGCTCAGGTCACGGTAAAAAAGACTGTTGGCAGCGCACGTATGGACACCCATACACGTACAGGTGCGCACAAACAAAAAGATCCGCTTGTGCAACACATTTTGTTTGGGAGGGTGGGCCGCCAGGGGTGGCATGGCCCTACCCTCGGCCCTACCTCCCGGGTCAGATTTTGGGGCTTTTGGGTTCGGCCTTGTGGCCGAGTTTTCATGCGCCGCAGCGTATGAAAACCCAACGGCATGCTGGGGGCTTGATGGTGTTCATCGAAACGCACCTCATCATGCCCCAAGCGAAGGACCATCCCCGCCTGGAATGTGCAACAGCACCAACCGGTGTGGGGACTAGCCTTCGAAGACTTTCAGGATGTTCACTACCGTGGCCTCCGGCGGCTGGGGGGCTGGATTCCTGATTTTTGATCCAGCAGGACGACCAAAGGCAGTAACATCCGGTGCCTCTCGAATTGGGTGAAAATGTTCTGTGGCCGTGCATTCGATCCTGTTTGCATCATACCACGGGAAGTCGGGGCGGGGTTGGGCTGCACTTTTTTTCTCGCGAGCTCGGCCACCCTGTGCCCGACCTCTTTTTTAGTTTGCCCGACCCCCAGCGAGATCACTGGCAGCCAGACCTTGTTCAACATAAACAGCAGACAAGAGAGCAGCATGGAGTGTGGGGCAGCTGCCGTGGTCCCACAAAAACATCGCACCTCTCGCGCTGCCTACACGAAAGGGACGGGTAACCTGCAGGTCACCCACAGCAGCCTACTGCCTACGTTCTATACAAGATCGGCGCCGACCACACGAAAGGCTGTTCGATCTGCGGCGCAAGAAGAAGCTCCGGTGGGAACAGAACTGAGCGGCAACAGGATGCAATGCAGGCCCACATCCGTTGCCCTGCGGCAAGAGCAGTCACATCGATTTCGTTGACAGGGCCTGCCCACTGGTGTGTGACGGGGTGACCTGCAGATGGTGAGCTGGCCCACGGGAGAACACCTGGGACGGGGGATGGCTGCGACTGGGCAATACCTAACTCGTCATGATGCAGGACTGCGAACAATTGGTCCAAGAGAGCAAGTATGGCTCCCGCTCAGCTCTCACTGAAGCTGAACCAGATGCAAGTGGTGGGAGGAGGAGGGGGTCCCAGGGGAGGACACACCGGGCGGCAACCCACGAGGACTGGCCCGTCCCAGTCGACAGAAGAACAAAGCAGGAACACGGAGTCACCTGAAACGACACACTGAAGTGTGGGAGGAGGAGGCGAGCACAAAAGGGCGTCGGCTACCGCACGCCCTTTGGCCGCAGCCGACGACGACCGAACCGGCCACCGGCCGGGAGGTGCGTGTGGCGTGGGGGGCGAAGCCCCCCACGCAAGGGGGGTCCGGGGGGCGAAGCCCCCCGGAAAAAATTTTGGGGTTTTTTGGCCTATTTTTGGCCATTTTCCGCTGCATTTGTTTGATTTTGGGTCGGGAAAGGTATGGCCAGGAAGTGGGAAAAATTGAGGAAAAAGTCGGAAATTTTCAGGTTTGCCCATATAAACCATGGGTCACAGATTCCGATTTTTGGGTCAGACTCCAAGTTTGACACAAGGGAAAATAGGCAAAAATTTTCACCTATTTTTGGTCACCTAAGGGGGGGGGCTTCGCTCCGGGTCACTGACCCAAGCTGACCCAGATTGACCCGGAGCGAAGCCCCCCATTTTCCTAAGGTGAAAAGCCCCAGGGTGACCCAAATTGACCCAAGTGGGGGTCTTCGCTCCGGGTCAATTTGGGTCAACTTGGGTCAATTTGGGTCACCCTGGGGTTTTTCACCTTAGGAAAATGGGGGGCTTCGCTCCGGGTCAATCTGGGTCAGCTTGGGTCAGTGACCCGGAGCGAAGCCCCCCCCTTAGGTGACCAAAAATAGGTGAAAATTTTTGCCTATTTTCCCTTGTGTCAAACTTGGAGTCTGACCCAAAAATCGGAATCTGTGACCCATGGTTTATATGGGCAAACCTGAAAATTTCCGACTTTTTCCTCAATTTTTCCCACTTCCTGGCCATACCTTTCCCGACCCAAAATCAAACAAATGCAGCGGAAAATGGCCAAAAATAGGCCAAAAAACCCCAAAATTTTTCCTATGGGAACGAACATGGGGGTCTTCGCTCCGGGTCAATTTGGGTCAACTTGGGTCAATTTGGGTCACCCTGGGGTTTTTCACCTTAGGAAAATGGGGGGCTTCGCTCCGGGTCAATCTGGGTCAGCTTGGGTCAGTGACCCGGAGCGAAGCCCCCCCCCTTAGGTGACCAAAAATAGGTGAAAATTTTTGCCTATTTTCCCTTGTGTCAAACTTGGAGTCTGACCCAAAAATCGGAATCTGTGACCCATGGTTTATATGGGCAAACCTGAAAATTTCCGACTTTTTCCTCAATTTTTCCCACTTCCTGGCCATACCTTTCCCGACCCAAAATCAAACAAATGCAGCGGAAAATGGCCAAAAATAGGCCAAAAAACCCCAAAATTTTTTCCGGGGGGCTTCGCCCCCCGGACCCCTCTTGCGTGGGGGGCTTCGCCCCCCACGCCACACGCACCTCCCGGCCGGTGGCCGGTTCGGTCGTCGTCGGCTGCGGCCAAAGGGCGTGCGGTAGCCGACGCCCTTTTGTGCTCGCCTCCTCCTCCCACACTTCAGTATGTCGTTTCATGTGAGTCCGTGTTCCTGCTTTGTTCTTCTGTCGACTGGGACGGGCCAGTCCTCGTGGGTTGCCGGCCGGTGTGTCCTCCCCCGGGACCCCCTCCTCCTCCCGCCACTTGCATCTGGTTCAACTTCAGTGAGAGCTGAGCGGGAGCCATACTTGCTCTCTTGGACCATTTGTCCGCAGTCCTGCATCATGAAGAGTTAGGTAATGCCCAGCCGCAGCCATCCCCCGACCCAGGTGTTCTGCCGTGGGCCAGGTCACCATCTGTAGGTCACCCCGTCACACACCAGTGGGCAGGCCCTGTCAACGATATCGATGTGACTGCTCTTGCCGCAGGGCAACGGATGTGGGCCTGCATTGCATCCTGTTGCCGCTCAGTTCTGTTCCCACCGGAGCTTGTTGTTGCGCCGCAGGTCGAACAGCCTTTCGTGTGGTCGGCGCTGATCTTGTATAGAACGTAGGCAGTAGGCTGCTGTGGGTGACCTGCAGGTTACCCGTCCCTTTCGTGCAGGCAGCGCGAGAGGTGCGATGTTTATGTGTGGGAGCACGGCAGCTGCCCCACACTCCATTCTGCTCTCTTGTCTGCTGTTTATGTTGAACAAGGTCTGGCTGCCAGTGATCTCGCTGGGGGTCGGGCAAACCAAAAAAGAAGTCGGGCACAGGGTGGCCGAGCTCGCGAGAAAAAAGGTGCAGCCCAACCCCGCCCCGACTTCCCGTGGTATGATGCAAACAGGATCGAATGCACGGCCACAGAACATTTTCACCCAATTCGAGAGGCACCGGATGTTGCTGCCTTTGGTCGTCCTGCTGGATCAAAAATCAGGAATCCAGCCCCCCAGCCGCCGCCACGGTAGTGAACATCCTGAAAGTCTTCGAAGGCTAGTCCCCACACCGGTTGGTGCTGTTGCACATTCCAGGCGGGGATGGTCCTTCGCTTGGGGCATGATGAGGTGCGCTTCGATGAACACCATCAAGCCCCCAGCATGCCGTTGGGTTTTCATACGCTGCGGCGCATGAAAACTCGGCCACAAGGCCGAACCCAAAGCCCCAAAATCTGACCCGGGAGGTAGGGCCGAGGGTAGGGCCATGCCACCCCTGGCGGCCCACCCTCCCAAACAATTACAGAAAAAGGGAGGTGGGGCCGCGGCCCCCTGCCAGCCCTGGCACGGGATCACTGCTGGCGGGTAGTTCAGGCTCGTGGCCCTCCTCGTTCCGATAGCCCCTCGGACATCCAAATGATTCACGTGCAGCAGCCCATGCGCAGAGAACGGTGTGCCGTCTTGTACAGCAACTGTTGGACAACTGTTGAAATCGTTTTTCACCAAAAAAAATCACTCTGCGGGCCAAGTCGAAGATTTTTCTGGGGACTTTTGGTGTCCCCAATTTTTCAATTTTCGAAAAATAAGCTCACTTTGCTAAACTGGACCCAACTCCCCACACTCTTTTTTTCCGACTTTTTCACGGGGTTTTTCCGGTTTTTTTTGGTTTTTTTTGGCGGATGGAGCGAAGACCCCCAGTTGACCCAAATTGACCCGGAGCGAAGACCCCCATGTTCGTTCCCATAGGAAAAATTTTGGGGTTTTTTGGCCTATTTTTGGCCATTTTCCGCTGCATTTGTTTGATTTTGGGTCGGGAAAGGTATGGCCAGGAAGTGGGAAAAATTGAGGAAAAAGTCGGAAATTTTCAGGTTTGCCCATATAAACCATGGGTCACAGATTCCGATTTTTGGGTCAGACTCCAAGTTTGACACAAGGGAAAATAGGCAAAAAATTTCACCTATTTTTGGTCACCTAAGGGGGGGGGCTTCGCTCCGGGTCACTGACCCAAGCTGACCCAGATTGACCCGGAGCGAAGCCCCCCATTTTCCTAAGGTGAAAAGCCCCAGGGTGACCCAAATTGACCCAAGTTGACCCAAATTGACCCGGAGCGAAGACCCCCAATTTAGGCAATTCGGTGTCGAAAACCTGTTCCAACAGGCCCGTGCACCCCTTTTAGGGCAGACCCAGTGGTTTCTGGGTGGTTATAGGGTTGCAGGGTGCCTACAACACGGTTGCAGGGTGTGTGCAGGGTCCTACAACATCGTTGCAGGGTCCATTTTTTTGGGTAAAATTACGCATTTTCACGTGCTTCTACTGGTCCTTGAGGCCCTGGATGGTATACAATGTACCCCAGGGATGTCTAGGGTACGTTTTGCACCCGAAAAACACCCAAAATGGGGTCTAGTTGCCCTAATTTTGACTTTTTTTCATGAAAATTGAGACTTTTACCCCACACGGGCGAATCCCCCGTTCTTCACAGTTTTTTCAAAATATCGGACCGAATTTGGGCAATTCGGTGTAGAAAACCTGTTCCAACAGGCCCGTACACCCCTTTTAGGGCAGACCCAGTGGTTTCTGGGTGGTTATAGGGTCGTAGGGTGCCTCCAACATGGTTGCAGGGTGTGTGCAGGGTGGTTGCAGGGTCCTTTTTTTGAGTAAAAAAACGCATTTTCACGTGCTTCTACTGGTCCTAGAGGCCCTGGATGATATACAATGTGCCCCAGGGATGTCTAGGGTACGTTTTTCACCCGAAAACCACCCAAAATGGGGTCTAGTTGCCCCGACTTTGACATTTTTTTATGAAAATCGGGGTTTTGCCCAAAATGGGCAAAACCCCCTTTTTTCACCGAATATTCAAAAATTCGGACCGAGAAAGGGCAACTAAGTGTGAAAAACCGGTTTCATTGGGTCCCCAGACATATTTTTGAGGCGGGTACACCCATTCCAGGTGCCAATAGCCCGTGTTTGGGGTTGGAAAAAAATTTATTACAAAATTTTCCCGTACATCCGGGGGCCTACCCCCCCCCCCCCCCCCCCCCTGACAGCACGCCCTGCCACTGCGGATCCCCCATGCACGGTGGCCTGGTCAGCTGACTGACCAGGTTTTGACCAGGTCCAAATCTGACCAGGTCATGACCAAATCTGACCTGGTCATGACCAGGTCATTTTCACCCATTTTAACCGGGGGGAACATGTTGAGTGGCCAAGCAGGGGGGACAATTCGCATATTCCGGACTCTCTCCGGCCGTTGTGGAAAGTATGAGTCAAAAGGGTTCAACCATACCCCGAGTCGAGAAAGAAGTCGAATCTTGAATCATGTTGGGCACAAGGGGAAAATGGTCAAAATTGGCCCAAAATTACCAATAAAATATGCTGCAGTGCAGGGGGGTGGCGGGGGAGGGGAGGGTGGGGTCGGCGACGAAACTTGATGATCAGCAGCTTTCTGCCTTCTTCCGCTTCTTCACATTCTTCTCCTTCTTCCTCTTCTTCGGGATCTTCGTTGTCGTCGTCGGCTTCACAGGCCAGTGCTGCCTTGCGTAACACGCCGTCCTTCGCATCCTGGGTGTGGATCGGCGGCTGCTTGTCGCAGAGGCAAATACGGAGACCACGCGGTTTGTTGCAGGCAGCATCGCCAGTCAGTAACCAGCCATCGGAACACTTGCCGAGCGAATCGATCGGGCCGACAGGGGTTACCCGACTGCTACCGAGAGTCCTGAGACGGTGCCGAAACGAATCGAAGTTTTTCATCCATACGGGACCCGCTGTCATGCACTTCCCGCACAACGGTATGACATTGTATTGCAAGAGGGTACACGAAGATTCTTGCGGGGTCGTTGCCGAAACTGGCATAGTTTGCCAGCTCGAACACCATCAGGTCCCTCTCCCGGAAACAAGCAGATGTTGTCCTGGCCCGCGATTTCCTCTCCCCATTCTCCCTCTCGAACGCTTCGTCGGAGAGGTGGCAGTTCTGAGGATCCTGAGGGTCCTGAGGCATTCAAGGCAGGGCACTCCCTTCTCCATTCTTTTACACTCTTTGAAAAGTGTCACAATCAGATGTGGTCAACCGTTACGGCACTGCCGATGGGACTCTCGTCCTCTGGCACGCCCACTGGTCGGGCTTCTTTGTCACCACCGCCTGCCTCATCAACTGGATGTCGATGGTCACGACACCCTGCCCCTGCGTTGCCTGTGGTGTTGCCCCCACCGCCACAATGAACGGATCCGGAATGTGAAACGTTCGGGCGTGCAGACCATTCGGAACCTCGCTCTTGTAGGGCAGGTCCCTCATGACCGTGACAGTCATGACCGATCCGTCGAGGACAGGTGGGTGCTCGTCGGGCACGTCAGCTCCCGGACCTACCTCTACGATGATCCGGTAGAAGAGGGCGTCTGCTATCGAATGCCTCCCGATCTGCGTGATGGGGGGGGGGGGGGGTTCCGGGTCAGTTGTTTTTCAGCTGCCTTCGAAGAAGTACTGCCCACCGCGCTTTGAGCGGTGGGCAGCCTCTTCATATCGGTTCCCAGCACCTCATCCGAGCACCCCGCTTCCGTCAGCACCTCGTACTCAGACGAGTTCTTGTCGGCGCTCGTGAGGCGCTGCATGCCGCCTCCGACACGCGTTGCCAGAGACACGCATGGAGTAGACTGTGGGCAGTGTCCTGGCCTTCTTCTTGTCGGCCTCTTCACTCCGTGTCAGCTTCCTGCCCCACTCCTTGTCAAAGTGGGTGGTGCGATGGCTTTTCAAACAGCGCCGCGAGGCTGCTGTGAAACAGCTCGACGCCTTCTGCGTGGCCTGGGATGATGCAGACCTCCTCGACATTTTTTTGGGATACCACCAGGGGGAGGGACCCGGTGTGAGGCACTTGAGTGCGTCCAGGCGGGCAGGGAACCTGGGCAGGGGGCCTCATTCCTTTTTGGTAATTTTGGGCCAAAGCTGCTGATCATCAAGTTTCGTCGCCGACCCCACCCTCCCCTCCCCCGCCACCCCCCTGCACCGCAGCATATTTTATTGGTAATTTTGGGCCAATTTTGACCATTTTCCCCTTGTGCCCAACATGATTCAAGCTTCGACTTCTTTCTCGACTCGGGGTATGGTTGAACCCTTTTGACTCATACTTTCCACAACGGCCGGAGAGAGTCCGGAATATGCGAATTGTCCCCCCTGCTTGGCCACTCAACATGTTCCCCCCCAGTTAAAATGGGTGAAAATGACCTGGTCATGACCAGGTATGACATGGTCATGACCAGGTCATACCTGGTCAATGACCAGGTATGACCTGGTCAAGATTTGACCAGGTTTTGACCTGGTCAGGGTCTGACCAGGCCACCGTGTGGCGTGCCAGGCCACCTTGTTTGCATCTGTTTGCGTCAAATGCGTTTCCCCAACAACTACGCTGGGTTGAAACAGATACCTGTGTCAAGCAGATTGTACACTTCACCACAAAGCACTGCCCGCCCCACCCCATTCAGAGGCCTTTACACATTGCAATGGATGATGGGGTGAAGCTTGTGTGGAGCACATACCTGCATGGGTTGACAACACGCGATCCTGATGTTGCGTTGAAGATGCACGACTCCGAGGCCGTGCTTCGCATCGTCGAGACGCGGAGTGGTGCGGCAACGGTTGCCGCAGGTTCACAATTGCGCGACGCAATGGCCGGGTTCCAACAGGGACTTGATGACCTCTCCACATTTATGGTGATGATGCAGGAGATCGACCTCAACGTCATCCCCCAGGTCGCGCAGATTTTCGCCTCCTGGCGGTGCCCGTCCTCAGGCATACACGATGCAACAGAGACCCTGCTCGTCGACATGGCACAAGGTTCTATCCTCTCCCACAACATCGTCGTGACGCGGTAGTTGGTTGACACACCGTTTCGATGTGAACGTGCGAAGTAATGTGCTGTGTTCTGCATCGTGCTGTCAGGTTCTCCAGTGGGTATTTCATGGTATTCTGTTCGATGCCTGCCCGCTAACGCAACATTGCTTACGTTACTGTGCAGACCCGCTCGGTTTTGAGTGTGCGACCCACCCTTGTCGAGTCAAGAGGGGTACACCATTGTATGTGTGTAGCAGGAGAGGAGCGCTTCGTGCACTTCTACACTGCTGCAAACCTCAGCCACCAGAGGAACACGGCGTCGGACAGTGCCCAACGAGGCAGATCGAGCCTCGCTTGTGATTGTCGAGGCCAAAATAATTGCCCACCAGTCTGTGCAGCCTTGCGGTCTTGGTCCATAGTTCTATTGTTCCTGTATGCAGACACCTTAGATGAGAGCTGTAGTAGATTTGTTATGACGAACCACCCTGAATTCAGGGCGGGAGGTGGGTGGGGGTGAGAAGGGAGGGTGGGCAGTGCATGTACATGGGGCAACCAAAGGGATGCCTTCGCACCCCCCCCCCCCCCCCCCCCCGCCTGATGCAGTCAAGCAAACAACAGGGCAGCCCCACCAACCCCCCCCCCCTAGGGGGGGTCAAATGCCACCCTTTTACGTGGACAAACACGATTTTTCAAAAAACCGGCGCAGAGGCCCCAAAGCCCCCGTAAACCCTCCAAACCCCCCCAGATCGGTCCGGAAACCCATCGAACCCCACTTTTCCACCATTCCGGGCACCTCAGGTGCCCGAATTGGGGTACCTAAATTTTGTGCCACCGTTTGGTACCGTACAGTGCCACTGTGTGGGAGGTTGGAAAAGAAAATGCCCCAACACACCACATCTGAGGGTTGCAATGCATGTTGCTTGCCAACCACGTCATCCGGTGGGTGTCAGGCGCTATGTAGGTGGCATTAGCCAGGTCTTCGATGTGTTCTGGCTTGTATATATACCTCCCTGCCACCATGCACCGGGAGGCTGCCTGTAGGTACGGAACAGTCCAGATGGTCGTGTGATTCCTGTGCAGCAGTGCTCCACAACCGGGATGTGTTGACAACGACTGTTGCAACACGAGCTGTACATTCCGGGAACACACGAAGTGCGCTGTCGTGGTACCCATTGTGCCAGAATTGGTAGTTGCTGCGGTCTACTTTGCCTGGCCCAAGAGTACTGGTACTGAACGGTGCAATATGCGTGGCGAGGTGAATACAACGGAAGCGCGCAAAGTCAATACAGCTCTCGGATGGCGGGTGGTGGTGCCACTAGTGTGTGACGTTCACTCGAGGATACAACGCATCACAATGAATCAGCAACCGTGGACCGAGTACAATACGCTCTCTGTGGCTGGTGTGGGGGACAAAGGCAGTGCCTGTGCCGCAGGCAGGGAGGTATATATACAAGCCAGAACTCATCGAAGACCTGGCTAATGCCACCTACACGGTGGACTCCAGCGGGGGTAGGGTAACCCTTTTCGGGAGTCTCAACTAGGGGGAGTCCAACTCCCGCTAGGGGGAGTCTGACTCCCCCTAGCGGGAGTCTTTTCACCTATTTTCACTCATTTTTCCCATGATACCTATGCAATGTGGCACTCGTCACTGAAGTACAGCCACACCAAACGAAACGGACGTTTCCACCCATCCCAGCTCGCAGACCTGATTCACAAAAATGGGGAAGACGACAACGAAGCCGGCAGCGAAGCCGGCGGCAAAGTCGATTAAGAAGAAGAAGAGCGCAGAGAGTCCCGAGGCTGCGGAGGCGACGAACATTGTGCATGATTTTTGCACGGCCTTCCCTGTTAAAAAAGGGGGCAGTGTGCTGACACTGGGATCCATTAGAAGGCTCCTAGCAACGGTGTTGAGCAAGGAGCTCCACCAGCACAGCACCCAGGTGGCCAACGCAATCATCGCCATGTCTTCCCTGACATGGATAAGTTCGCTGTCAGGGAAGTCGCAACGATGCGGAAGGAGGGCGCTCTCCGTCATATACAAGGTGGAGGCGAAGTATGGCAAGGTGCAGGATACAAACGTGTCGTCGGGGGCAGCCTGAAGCCGCGAATGATCGCGACACGGGCGAACGGCTTGGCACCGTGGGTCTGGATAGATGCTGGAGTTCGGCCGGGTGAAACCGGAAGTCGCAGCAAAATTTGCCCCCCCAGATTTCTTCCTCAAACCCACCCGTGGGCTGATCCGGCCTTGCACGGTGGACTCCAGCGGGGGTAGGGTACCACTACCGGGTTTAACCCTTTTCGGGAGTCTCAACTAGGGGGAGTCCAACTCCCGCTAGCGGGAGTATAGATCAGCAGTGGGCAACAATGAGGCGATGCGGGGGGCGAGGGCACCGATGCTCACTGTGCGACATCCCAGAAGAACGCTGGTATCAACAGGTGCATCGATACCCGCACCTGACTCTCTCTGAGATGAAAGAGGCTGGCTACCCCTCCCTCTTGGCAGGTGTGCTTCCCAATGCCCGCTACGTCACCCCAGCACTCCATGACTGCAAGGGGCTCGCCATGCGGCTGATCAGGGTACTGGATGACAGGGGTGGAGCTTGGGGGTTTTTTCGGGTCAGCTGACCTGATTTTCTGCAGGCCCTCACAAAAAATCAGGTCAGGGGCAGGGGATAAGATAGGTCTGGTTTTCCGGTTTTCAAAACCAGGGTTTCCCGGTTCCCGGTTTTCTGGAAAAAAAAAAAAGGTCGATCTCATTTTTGGCGGTTTTTTTGTGACTTTGGGACAGTAAAACAGTCAGAAAAAACGCCATAAAAAAATAGAAAGTGACCCCATCGTGATCCGCACAGAGCTCAAATAGTCCAAAGAAGGCAGAGAAGCGGAGAAGAAAAAATGGACCTAGCGGGTGGCCCGGTGGGTGGTGATGCCCTCGTCATGCAGGCCTCTTCTGTTTTGAAGGTGCACACATGGTGGACTCCAGCCACCCTAGCGAGTGTCTAAGAGGGAGTCTAAGACTGCAGTCTGTACTGGAGACGGGAGTCTATTTTCCAGCTAATTTACGACTCCCGCTAGTTGAGACTCATGGGAGACACACGGTGTACTCCAGCGGAGGTAGGGTAACCTCCGCTGGAGTTCACCGTGTCGTCTGCCTCTGTGCAGCGTCACTCGGTGCCATCGAATACATGGCGACAGCCCACCAACTCGAGACAGATCTGCTTGTCTGGAGGGCTGAGACGAGAACACGAACGACTTTCAAGCAATCTTGAAGGTCGCCAAGCCTATTGGGGGCAACTAACAGATGAGATTTGTTTGTTGCCTGTCGTCACAGCTAGGTGCCCATTTCCTCGATAACGGAATGTGTGCAGAGATCTCGTGGACCCTTTGGCCATTCTGTCGTGCACCCACTCCACCCACAACGCACACCTGTCACGAGTGGTCGCTCCCCCGTCCTCCTCCACCCTGAAGGTTGAACCCTCAAGGACCAGTGATCTCCTGCTGGCCGGGCTGCGATACAGCGAAGCCTTCCTACTTACAAGCGAATCCAGACTGTAGGGAACAGATGATCACTACCGTGGCCTCCGGCGGCTGGGGGGCTCCGCCCCCCAGACCCCCCTGCGTAAAAAAATTGCACCAGACCGGTTTTTTGGCCGAGAGTCCAAACTTTCAAAGCAGCTGCTGCGCCTGCCCCACCAAGCAGCCTCAGTACGACAGGACGCGCGCAGGCACCGGGCCCTCTCAGATTCTGGGAGGGTTTGCGCGGGTCGCGCGCGCCGAAGGCGCGCGCGAAAAATTTTTAAAACCAGAAAAACCGGAAAACGGCGCCAGAAAAAAAGTCTATCTTATACCCTGGTCAGGGGTAAAAAGAAAAAAAAATATAGATTTTCGGGAAACCGGAAAAGTTGGCTCCTCGCCTTGGGGCCTCAAGGTGACCAGGAGGCGTTTCGTGAGCAAAGTGACCCCAGCGACATGAGCACAGGCCTCAAACAGTCACAATAGAGGACAAATGAAGCTGCCCAACCCGTACCGTGCAACAGACGTTTACTACCGTGGCCTCCGGTGGCTGGGGGGCTCCGCCCCCCAGACCCCCCTGTGGCATGTGCCTGTCTTGTACCCAAGCCCTTTACATCAGGGAATCTCAGTATCCTCAGGAGGACGCAGCCAACTCACACAGAATCCGTACGCCCGCAAGTCACAGATGTTCACTACCGTGGCCTCCGGCGGCTGGGAGCTCCGCCTCCCAGACCCCCCCTACGGCATGTGTTTGTCTTGTAACCAAGTCCTTGCGCGTCCGGGGCTGCATATCGGTTCCGGTACCTCGCGGGAGGCTGGGCCCGAGCACTGATCTCTGAGACGAACCGGGGGGGAACCCATAAGAAAAAATTGGCTGACCCGATCTGACCCGATCCAGCCCGCAACCCCATATTTCAAGCTCCACCCCTGCTGGATGAGACAACAAAAAAATATTCGACAAGACCTGTACAAACCTTGCACTGAATGTGTCGCAGCATGGGACAGGTGCTCAGTTCCGGAAGGTCGTGCTTGCCTGTCACAGGACACACCTACAAGGGCTTGTTCCGCTACCTCTTTGTCTCCCTTGCAGACCTCATGCATTTCCGGTATGCAGACATCCCCTGGCGCTTCTGGGGATGCAAGGATGAGTCAGCCCGGATTCCCTTCTTGCGTGCTCGGATCTCAGGGCATATATTTCACTGGTTGATGGAGCATGCCGAAAAGGGATCAACGCGCAATGCCTACGTACACAGTCTCCATCATTGGTGGGCTCCAGAAGATGCAGTGCCTCTGCAGAACAACGACGAATTTGAAGAAGCAGAGAACGGACATCGCAAGAAAGATGCCGTTACAATCGCCAGCTCCGCAACTTACGAGAGAGATCTTGCGATGGCAGAAGAGAAGCGGCGCGCATCGGGCATGCCTTGGAAGGTTGCGCACCTGTCGCAGGACGGGATCCTCGGGTATAGAGAAGTCATCCTGTGTCCGTGTCTGCACACCCGACACGCTCATAGATTGGCTGTGTATGTTCTTTGCACACAGTTGACACAGCTGCAGAAGGGGTTTGTGCACTGCAACACACAGGACTTCGTTGAACCCATCAGCGCGCCCTACTTCCTGTTCCGGTTCCCCGAAGGACACCGCAAATTATCGCTCTGCTTGTGCAAAATGCCAATCCCGCTGGGGGCGACTTTCACACCATTCGTGTCATCCGAGGCGACTTTGAGCACGCTTGACCAACGCGCACAGCAGGAGGGGGATGACAGTTCTGACGAAGAAGATGAGGCCTGCAGGATGGCTTGTCTTGCCCAAGGTGTAACACAACTACGACAGGCGATGGCCGCACTTTGACACCTCAAATTCTAACCGCTCACCTCCGCAGGTGTAGCCGCTACCAGGAGGATAGGTAGGTAGTCCAGAGTCCGGGGAAACTGACAGAAGCAAAACAAGCCCCTCCCCATCCCTCTTCCACCATGATTTTACCCCCCACGCCAGTAGACTGTAACTATATCATGGGAAAAATGGATGAAAATAGGTGAAAAGACTCCCGCTAGGGGGAGTCAGACTCCCCCTAGCGGGAGTATAGACTCCCGCTAGCGGGAGTCTTTGACACCCGCTCAGACTCCCGCTCCCAGACTCCCGCTAGGGCCGCTGGAGTCCACCGTGTACATAGCGCCTGACACCCACCGGATGACGTGGTTGGCAAGCAACATGCATTGCAACCCTCAGATGTGGTGTGTTGGGGCATTTTCTTTTCCAACCTCCCACACAGTGGCACTGTACGGTACCAAACGGTGGCACAAAATTTAGGTACCCCAATTCGGGCACCTGAGGTGCCCGGAATGGTGGAAAAGTGGGGTTCGATGGGTTTCCGGACCGATCTGGGGGGGTTTGGAGGGTTTACGGGGGCTTTGGGGCCTCTGCGCCGGTTTTTTGAAAAATCGTGTTTGTCACCCCCATTCACGGTGGGATCTTGTAAATTTTACATGTATAACTACAAGTATAATACATGTATTATACATGTATAATACTTGCATGTCAACTATTATACATGTATAATACATGTATATGCCTGAAATATACATGTAAAATACATGTATATCAAGTAAAAATACAAGTATAATACTTGCATGTCAACTATTATACATGTATCTTTACTTGATTTACATGTATTTTACATGTATATTTCATGCATTTACATGTATTTTACATGTATAATACTTGTCATGCAAGTATTATACATGTAAAATACTTGCATGACAAGTAAAATACATGTATAATACTTGCATGACAAGTAAAATACTTGCATGCAAGTAAAATACATGTATTTTACTTGCATGCAAGTATTTTACTTGTCATGCAAGTATTTTACATGTATAATACTTGCATGACAAGTATTATACATGTAAAATACATGTAAATGCATGAAATATACATGTAAAATACATGTATATCAAGTAAAGATACATGTATAATAGTTGACATGCAAGTATTATACATGTATTTTTACTTGATATACATGTATTTTACATGTATATTTCAGGCATATACATGTATTATACATGTATAATAGTTGACATGCAAGTATTATACATGTATAATACATGTATATACTTGTAGTTATACATGTAAAATTTACAAGATCCCACCGTGAAATTTACACGGTGGGATCTTGTAAATTTTACATGTATAACTACAAGTATATACATGTATTATACATGTATAATACTTGCATGTCAACTATTATACATGTATAATACATGTACCGTAAAAGGAAATATTGTGGACCGTAATAAAGGTGAACCGTACTATAGGTGGACCGTAAAAAAGATGGAACAAATAGGATTTTTCCGGAACTTGGAACATTTTTACGGTCCACCTATTTTACGGTTGGGATAGTGGACTTGGCAGTTTTTTTACGAGTTCCGAGCGACGAAGTCGCGAAGGAACCAAGGAAATCGTACGACTGAAGCTTCAGGATCAACACCACAGGGCCTCAACACATAGTGCGCGCTCACCATCGTCCGGAACTGTTCTCCCACAGTTACTGCAGGGTGTACTACACTAAAGGAGTACGATTTCCCTGAATTTTCCGGGCACTGATTCACGAATTTACATCTGGAGGGAGCCCGGTCGTCTCAGCTTCTGTCTGCGCGCCCTGCCGTACTGTGGCTGCTTATGTGGGCGAGCGCAGCAGGTTCTATTTTTACTTCTACCGGAACGCTCCTTGCATGGTACTACACTTCTCGAGGTGAGTGGTGGTGATCGTGCCCTTTCCGCACGCAGGGAGGCCTTGCTTCTCTTGCTGGTGTTGGTTGCGGTGGTGGAGGGAGGGTCCAAAGCTGGGAGGTCGGGAGGCCTACGTGGAAGTCTGCGGCATGGAGGCCGCAACCCACCAGCCCGCGGGCGAAAGTCGCATTGTCCGTTCCATATTCAGTCCCAATAAATAGTGGACCGTAAAAAAGATGGAACGTTTGGCTTTTTTTTGGGAACTTGGAACATTTTTACGGTCCACCCTTTTTCCGTTTACGGTATATGCCTGAAATATACATGTAAAATACATGTATATCAAGTAAAAATACAAGTATAATACTTGCATGTCAACTATTATACTTGTATTTTTACTTGATATACATGTATTTTACATGTATATTTCAGGCATTTACATGTATTTTACATGTATAATACTTGTCATGCAAGTATTACCGTATACGTAAATATTTTGGAACGTAAATATTATGGAACGTAAATATTATGGAACGTAAATATTTTGGAACGCTGGTGGGTTGGCGTTCCAGATTTTTTTCGTTCCATAATATTTACAGGGCTTTCTGCGACTCGGGGACTTGGACCAGGTGATCGGACGGCATACAGAGTCCCTGACGGGACCTACTCGTGCACTTTTCGCGCGATTCCTGACGCAAGCCGTCCTCACCACCGAGTCCCCAACTGGCCCTGTAAATATTATGGAACGTAAATATTATGGAACGGACCGGCCAAAAATGGGCCCGTTCCATAATATTTACGTTCCATAATATTTACGTATACGGTATACATGTAAAATACTTGCATGACAAGTAAAATACATGTATAATACTTGCATGACAAGTAAAATACTTGCATGCAAGTAAAATACATGTATTTTACTTGCATGCAAGTATTTTACTTGTCATGCAAGTATTTTACATGTATAATACTTGCATGACAAGTATTATACATGTAAAATACATGTAAATGCCTGAAATATACATGTAAAATACATGTATATCAAGTAAAAATACAAGTATAATAGTTGACATGCAAGTATTATACTTGTATTTTTACTTGATATACCATGAATCTGCCCCGTTAACGGCTACCGGGTATTACCGGGTCGAAAAACGGGTATTACCGGGTCCGGTAATACCCGTTTGCCCGGTAATACCCGGTAATACCCGGTTATAGCCCGGTAGCGCTACCGGGTATTTTTCATGGGAATTTCCCTTTGTTTTGTGGGTTGATTCCCTTCCCCTTAGCAGTGTGTTGTGGTCGACGTTGGATTCTATGGCGCATGGGGTGATCGAAAGCCGGGTTCCGCAGTTCACGTCTGGTTTGTGTGGCTCACTGCAGACTTTTCGAGTTTCCGTCGCAGCAGTGCTGACTACTGCACGGTGCCCACACACCACCCGAGCCCTTCCAGAGCCGGCAGTGTCGTCAGATCAGGCAGTCGATCACACACACGCATAACATGAGACAGGCGTGATCGTAGGGCTACCTTCCTCTCCCAAAGTCTGCGAGCACCATTCCATTGGGGGCAGTGACTGCCTGGGCCAACAGGGTCTTGGGGCAGGCACATTCTGAACCAATGAAGGTTCCATCACAGAGAGGCACTGTTCCCATAGCTTCCATCATTTAAGGACCTTGGCTCAGAAATGCAGAAACGGTGCGTCACCAAACTGGTTGCAAAGTGGCACAGTTGGGCACACAGTGGCACAGAGCGAAGGGCTCCTCGTTTCCAATTATCGATCCTTCGTTCAGGGAAACCTCCTAGGCGTGCATCTTCTCCTACTCCAGGCTCGAGTGATTGGTCACGCCAGATCCGTTATTCGGTTACATCGCTCTGCTGGCTGGGTGCTTGTCGCAACACTTACCTGCGAGCAGCCAACGAGCATTATGGTACCGAGAGGTGCTTCTTGGCGTGGCCGGGCTTGTGGTTCCTGCCACAGCAGGTCACAGTACGGTGAGCGGACTTGTATTTGCTGGGGTGGCTTCAACACGGGCCCGCCACTGGACTGCCCCCGGGCCAAGGTGGATAATCGCACCTGCCTTCGGGACGCTGAGGGTATCCGCCCCGTGTATGATGAGCGGAAGCTAACCAGCCTGCAGTCGACCCACGTGGTGGCCTCACGACTCCCAGACAACGGCTGGTTTGGGCAGGTGGACGGGAAGAGCTGGTTCTGGAGTTGTGGTGTCGACACGTTTCCATTTTGAGAAATCCTCTGTGATACGCTCCACAGCAAGACGCCCATTCCCATGTGAAGCCTCTCTGGCGACACCCTTGACAAGAGCACCTGGCACTCTGTACCGGACCTGCAGCTAAGATCCGGGCTAGTGCGGCAAGGTATTTGAGCGACCCCTTACGATATGATGCAATCCAGAGAAGTCCCAGCAAAACGTGGATTCGACCAGGCCCTCAATATATGCACGAGTTGCGCCTGCTTCTTGTCATCTTGCTTGGCTACTGGTCCCTCTGATAAATCATCAGCTTGGTTCGAGTCGGGACAAGTCATGATGCATGTTTCAAAGAACTTAGCCTCGTGGACGGCCTGTTGTGTGACGACACGCTCTGCCTCCGTGGAAGCGGACCAGGCCATGAAGTGCATTGAAGAGGGAGGGAGAGGAGGCAACACACGGAGGACACAGGCACAGACAGGGGTGTGTCCCTCATAGATCTTGGTTGAACGAACAGGTGTTGGAATCAGGGCCTGGGCTCATTATCTCGACCTTTGTTTGTGTATCATCGGGGCATGCCACGCCAACACAGCCCCCCACCGCCATGCCGCAAAGCCTGCCTCATAGATCTTGGTTGTACTGAACGTGGGTGTTCCCCAGCCGTTCCCACTCCCAGTGTTCCCAGGGCCGCCCCTGTGAGGGGTGGGCCAGGAGGGGCTGCAGAGGCTGGCCTTCAGAATAACGCAGGGGGGTCACCTAACACCTGACATTCCCCCCGCGCACCTTCCCTTGGACTGCCAGACGGAAGATCACCAGAACCCTGCAGTTGATTCACTGCGACACCCCACGAACCATCCCTGTACCAAGGAAATCCCCACGGAAAATCCCCGGTAATACAAAAACGGGTATTACCGGACCCGGTAATACCCCCGATTTTACCCGGTAATACCCGTTTTTGACCCGGTAATACCCGGTAATGGAGGCCGATTACCGGGTTTCCGGTAATACCCGGTAATACCGGTTACCCGTTAACGGGGCAGATTCATATTAATATACATGTATTTTACATGTATATTTCAGGCATATACATGTATTATACATGTATAATAGTTGACATGCAAGTATTATACATGTATAATACATGTATATACTTGTAGTTATACATGTAAAATTTACAAGATCCCACCGTGTAATACCGTGGAACAATCAATTCTACATTCTACTCTTTACCCCCCCCCCTCCCCCTCCCCTCCGAAGACCGACTCCTCACACCATCACACCCATCCCTTTGGCCACCCACCCCTCCATCTCACAGGCTTCTCTACCAGCGCAGCACCCCCTCCCCCCCCCCCCCCCCCGCGCTGGAGGGCCACCATCGATGTTCGGCTCGTCCCCGTCGACGTCGCCGTCACGCCTCCCGACACGACCCCGCGACGGCGTCGCCGCACGCGCCTCCTCAATCACATCGCTGGGCGAGGCAAGCTGCGATGCCACCTTTGCCTTTGAGCACCGCCTCCAGGCTTCGGAGCCGGGAAACCGCCTCTGCGCGCTTGCAGGGTCTGCACACTACATAGCGGTTGCCGAGAGCGGGAAGGGCGTTGTCCGCGCCTTGCAGACCTGCCCCCTGCAGGGCAGCGGCAGCACAGATGCCATTGCCGACCCCATCGACTTCCGTGTCCCTATAGCAGGGGACGTTGCGCACATCACCTTCTCCGATGACGAGCACTGGCTGGCCTACTGCGGGGAGACAATCGTTGGAGTTGCCTCCCTCGACCAGAAGGGTGGCTCTGTCCACTTCCACCAGCACGACGTGAAGCGGCTGGCCTGGATGCACCCCGGGGTGTCGCCGCAAGGCGACCCGTCCCTCCCACCGGTGCTCTTCTTCTCCGACTCGGCGAATAAAATATACAGCTTCCCCGTGAAGCGCGACAAGCCCACCGTGCTCATCTCCGAAGACTCTGCGGTGCTGGATCTGCAGTGCCACAGCGGATGCCTGGTCTACCGCAAGGCGGGCGGGACAGTCAAGCTCTATGACATCGCCACCAAACGCGCAGTTGTCGTCGGGAGAAACCGCCGCGGCGGCGGTTCCCTCGGGGCGGCCTGCGTCGGCCCACCTCAGCGCCAGCCCAACATCTGCGTCGCACGGCAGAGCGGCAAGCTGTGGATCGCAGACAAGACGGGGCTTGTCGTCAACTCCCTCGTCTTCCCTCCCCCCTCAGAGGCCTGCGCCGCCACGCTGCAGGATGATGCATCCCCCGACGGCGACGCCACCCCGGCCCACTCTGCTGCAGGGGAGCAGCGCGCCCCCACCTCCGCCGCGATGGGGGCGCTGGTCGTCTGCCCCGACCCTGCAGCCCCGCCCCACTGCGCGCCTCTGCTCTGCGCGGTGCAGCACAGCCAGCTGTCGTTTCTCGACACGACGAATGGCACCGTCCCCTTCGCCTGCGCAGTGTCCCTCCCCGGGGGTGCCTCCGGAAGCCCCATCAGCGAGTGCGCCGTGAGCGGGGGGCAGGTGTTCGTCATCTCGGGGGGCGGGCGTGCGGTGTGGGGTGCCTACCTCCCCCCGGGGGCGAGGGGGGTCTCGACGGCACGCCTCGCGAACCCCTCCCCTGCGACGCCGAGGTCGGGGCGTGTTGCGGGGCTCACGGTGGCGAGCTTTGGGAGGACTCCGAGCGGAGGAAGCGGTGATACATCCAGCATATCCTCGAAGAGCGTGCCGGCTTCAAAAATATCCGGGGAGGGGGGCGATGGCGATGGCGACTCCGTCTGCGGTGGCGCCCAGCCCGACACGATGAGCGTCGCGTCGCTCTCCAGCTCGCAGGGCGGGTGGGAGTGGTTCAAATCGAAGGTGCGATCCTCCTCCCAGCAGCGCGCCCGCAACAACAGCTGCGCCCCGTTCCCCGCGGGGCTCACGGCAGCTCTCGGAGGGTCGCAGGCGGGGGGGACCCCGGGGAGCGTCGCGACTCCCACAGCATCAAACTCCCCCGGGATGTTCAGCCCGTTCACACCCCCTCCGCAGAAGCCGGCGAAGCAGAGGGTGCACTTCAGCACGCTGGACATCGCCAACGCTGCTGTGGCATCGCAGAGCGTCCACCGCGCACCCTCCGCGCAGCAGACCCAGGGGTGTGGAGGGGGTGGGAGGTGGGGTGCCCAGCCCCACGCAACACCCAGCCCGACCGCCGCCGCGGCGGCTGCGGCGGCAGCCGCTGTCGGGCTTGCGTGCGCCGCGTCGGCGGCGCTCTGCCACGGCGTGTCGGAGGAACCCGCGGAGCAGCAGGGGGACAGCACCTCCGCCACCTCTGCCGTCGGAGCGGAGGAAGTCACCCATGGGGTTGCGGTTGCAGCGGTGCCGGAGCAGCACGCCGCCCCGCCAGGGCATCACCCGGCAGAGGGTGGGTCATCCGCCTCGTCGCCGAAGTCGCAGCAGTGCCCCGACGCGGTGTGCAGCTGGTCCCCCGACGACGACGCAGCCCCTGCCCAGCCGAGCCGCGACGCACCCGCCCCGGGGGGGCTGCGGTATGGGCACTCCAGGACATTCCAATTCCTCCACACCTTCGAACCCCCCTCCGACGTGGTTATCCTCGCAGGCGCCTGGGAGGGGCCCACGCCAGACCCCTCGGCAGGGCAGCTGCGTGTCACCGCGAGGGGGAGGAGCCTCTCCTCCTCCGGTGCGGGGTCTTCGTCACCTCCGCCGGAGGCGAGGCTTCGCAAAGAACCCCCGTTTGTCCTGGAGCCGGCTCAGGCGGCTGACGGGCCTGTTTTCTCGGGGAGACGATTCCGCCAACCGGAGGGTGCCATGCCAGGGAATCCCGGTGCGGCTGAGTCAGGAGAGAGGTGCCCTGACTCGATTGGTGCGCCTCGGGCAGATCCTGCGGGTGCCGCGCAGTCGAGCCAGGTTGGGGTGTGGCGGAGGCTGCATGGTTTGCTCGAGTCGGGAGGGGATGCGTCAGACGGGCATGTCTTTTCGGTGCATGTGTCGCATCCAGGAGCCGGGGCGATTTCCGTTGAAAATCTCACCGCGAGGCAGGCCACGGCGAGACGGAGGGGGGGGAAACGGAGGAAGGCGGCGCAGAACAACTCGCAGGGCGGGGGGCACCGCGCCCTGTCCCCACCCTCGATGCCACGGAGGAAACCCGGCGGGTTTTCCCAGCCCCAGGAGAGGTACATCTCCTCCGAGCTCGACCCGGCGCTGCTCGACCCGCGGTATACATCGCAGAGGCAGTGGTGGCGCGGGGGGAGGGGTGTCGACGCGCTGCTGCACCCAACCTCCCTCGCGTCCTGCCCTGAGAAGGCCGCGCGGGGCGGAGGTGCCGGGGGTGGGGGTGGGGGAGGTGGAGTGGGGGGTGGGGATATGCCCCACTCCGACTCCGACTCCGCCACCGGGTCTGACAGCAATGAGGTTTTTACGGATGCGGATGCGAACTCCTCTTCTGACTGCCAAGGGAGTGGTGATGTCGGGGCTCTGCCAGGCGGTGGGGTTCCGAAGAGCAGTGCTGCGGCATGCCCGGGCTGCCTCGCGAGGAAGTGGATTGTCGCATTCCTTGGGCAGTGCGTCCGGGACACCGCATCGTCTGCGGTGGAGAGGTTTGCCAAACCCCGTCTCCTCAGCTGGCACCTCCTCGCAAACTCCCTCGAGTCTTCAACCGGGCTCCACCGCAGCTGGCAGGTTGGCATGGGCGCCCCTCCTCCCGACACCCAAACCGCCACACCCTGCCCCCAGGTTGCCTCCTCCTCCTCCTCCACCACCACCACCACCTCCTCCTATCCGGCAGCAGAGGGATATGCCCCCCAACTCGACGAAGCTTCCAGCCTTGAGGGAGACGCGGCTGAAGAGGAGGAGGAGGAGGGCGACCTGGATGGAATCCACCCACCCCAGGACCCATACACTGCTGGGTGGAGGGGTTCTGAGGAGACGGGTGGAGGAGGAGGAGGAGAAGGAGAAGGGGTGGGATTCCTCCGGCTGAAGCGGGCGGTGTATTCCAACAGCACCCGGGCTTATAGCATGCTGGATAGCCCGTGCAGGTGTGGGGTGGCGGAGTCCCCTGGGGGGGCTATTGGGGCTGCGCAGGGGAGGAGGCATGCCGAACCGCAACACGGCGAGGATGATGATGAGGATGAGGACGACGACAACACAGAGGGGGTGCCCCATCCGCCGGACACGGAGGGGCGTGACGCCGCCCTTCGGATCATGTCGTATCTCCTGGAGCCGCCTCAGCAGCCACACGATGATGGGCAGGACATCGGGGGTGGTGGTGGAGGTGGTGGAGCCTATTCTGTTTATTCCCCGCGGCGCATGCCTGCCCCAGCTTTAACGCACGACCCCACCGGTGGGTTCTTCAGAGCAAAGCGGGCCGCCGCCCCTCCGCCGCAGTCCCAACGGAGAGCTGCTGCCCCTCCAGCCGAGCCCCTTGTCCTGGAGATCCACGGAGTCACCCGGACAGGGATATCGTTTTCCCCGTCGGATGGCCTGGAGTTTTTCACACGCGGTTCCTCTGCGAAGCTGGCGTCGTGCCTTTCCGACAGGTGGGAGGCGCCAAACCCGCATGGGGGTGACACGTCCTCCTCCTTGACCCCCCGCACCCCGCGAACCCCGCGCACGCCGAGAGGAGGCATGCCCATGCCTTCAGTGGGCGCAGCGGGTGGAAGCGGCGGAGGCGGAGGTGGAGGTGGAGGTGGAGGCACCGACCCCAGCTCGAAAGGTGTGGTGGACCCCACCGCCTCCCTGAGGAAGAACCACCCCGCAGGGGCAGCGCCTGCGGCATTCCTGCAGGGCGGCGGCGGCGCCGCGGCAGTCGCATTTAGGAGGGAGGGGCCTGCCGAAGAGCCGGACAGCACCCCGCCCCAGACCCCTCCGGCGAATGGGGGCTCCGCTGGGGGGGGTTTTGCGGCGGAGGCTGTGTCGTCACCTCTTGTGGAACCCTCGACCAGCGTGCCCCCTCTGGGGTTGATGTGCTTCAGCCCGCTGCTCTGCGGGACGGACGCGCTGTACGACCTCTGCAGGAAGCTCGACCCCTCCGCTCTGCAGCACACCCCCAACACCGCCACCTCCACCTCCACCTCCACCTCCCCCACACCTCCTGTGGGCAGGTGGACCACGCTCTCTCTCCCACACCGTAAAGCCGCAGGCGGCGGGGCAGACGCGCACCCCAGCCTCCACAGCAGCCCTGCCGCTGCGGATCTGCACATCGGGGGATGCCCTTCGGGCATTGCGGTGCTGGGGGCGGTTGCCGGATCCCTTCTCGCGAAGCGGAGGCATGGGGCGCCCCAACAGGGGGCTGTGGGGGCGGCGCAGCACCCGCTGTTTGGGGCGGAGTTCCCGGAGACGCTGTTTGCGCCCAACCCCCCCCGGGAGGGGGCGGAGGGGGCAGCGGCGGTGGATGGGGGTCCACCCCAGCAGCAGGCGGATAGGGTGGCCCTCCTGCGGCAGTCGCTCGGGGTGCTGCGCTGCCTTTCCCACTTCGACCAGATCTTCTTCTCGCAGATGTTCTCCTTCCCCGCGCTGCTCGCCGGGATCGGCACCCTCGCAAGCGAGGTATCCGGCGCCCCCCTCCACGCCTCCGCCGAAAGGGGGCGCATCAGGCTCTGCGATGGTCTCACCCCGCCAGGCGGTGCCACGCCATCATCACACCCACCTATCGTGTCGACAAACGCGAGTTTCATCCTCTCCTGCCTCCCCTTCGTGCTGACCTGCCAAGGGTCTGGTGCTGCGGCCTACACCCTCCTCGTTTCGAACAGGAGTGGGGCCGTTTCGCGGAAGTGGGGGTATTTCCTGGAGGCGATTCTCTTCCTGGTGGAAGACCTCCTCCTCGTGAAGCTGCGGGGCTGCGTGGGGAGCGGCACGCAGATCTCCGACGGGTTCCAGATCCAAGACTGGAGGGCTGTCGAGATGCGGACAGGGGACCTCCTCCACCACCTCCTCGGGCTCCGCGTGGATCTCGCCAGCGACGCCTGTGTCCACCGGGGGGAGCTCCAGAAGGCCCTCCAGGCGCTCAGCTCTGCAGCGTCCTCCGCACTGCCCCCCGGGGAACGCGCTGCGATCCGGGACATCTGGCGGCGGTCTCTGGATTCGCTTCTCAAATCATTCGTGTTTGTCTACACCTCCGCCATCACTCAGCACGGCATCAGCCTGGAGGAGTCCACTCCGAAATGGAAGAAGGGGAGTGCGACTGTCATGCGCCATATGAAAACCGTCTTCCACTCTGAGCTGCTCCGCCACCTCTGGGTGGCTTCGGGGTGCGGCGCTTCGGCATCCGGAGGCTCCGGGGGCCCCGCGGGGGGGAGCGGTTTCAAAGTGTCGGACAACCTGCTGGATGACTGCCTCGCAATCCTCGCCAGCACCTCCGGGGATGCCCGGAGCGATGCCGGGCTGGCAAACCTCGTGATCTCCCGCGGGGTCGCCGCGCTTGCGAGGGGGTCGCACCCTGCGGCGCTGCCGTCCTTCCTCACGATGGTGCTGCGCCAGCCCCACCAGTTTGCCTACAGCCAGCCCGCTGCGCTCGCCGCGCTGCAGCACGGCAGCGCGGTGCCTGCGGTGCGCAGGCTCCTCATCCACTTCCTCAGCGCCAACGTCGATCGCTTCCCCAACAGCGGCTACGCCAAGCTCCTCCTCAAGGTGTTGGTGGAGTCAGGCAGCCGCACCGACCTGGAGTGCGTCCTCCGGAAGTACACCGGAGGTGGTGGCGGTGTGTGCGGAACCCCCCCGTGCTGCACCACCGCACTGCGGCTGTCCCTCGACGCGGTGGAGGCTGCCCAGTCGTGTGACGGCGTGGTCCCTCCCTCGGAGGTTGTGAAGAGCGTTGCCAACGTGGTGTCCCCGGCAGCGGCCTTCGGGCTGATGGAGCAGCATGCCGAACACCCGGGGTGGTCAACGCCTGGGGCGGGGTGCGGGCGTGCCCTGTCCTCCATCTGCAGCGCGGCACGCGCGCTGCACCTCAGGAGGCAGTGCATCAGGGGGGCGCAGCGCTCCATCGAGAGGGCGGCAGCAAGCTCGTTGGACACGCTCCCCCCGGTGGCGCGTGTCGTGCTGCAGGAGGAGGCCCGCCCGGTGGGTGGTGGGAACGCGAGGAACCAGCGAATCCTGCAGGACTGCGACATCGCCGTGAGGGTCAGCTCGGGGGATGTCTGCACCTCCACCTCCTCCAACCACTGGGCGGCGTGCGTCTCGGCAGATGCGATATGCCCGTCGTGCCTGCTCCCACTCGCAGCGGCGCTCTCTCTCGCGCTGCCCTGCGGGCACACCTTCCACCAGGCCTGCCTCCATGGCCTGGAGTGCCCCATCTGCAGCTCCGTGTCGCTCACATCAATCGCCCGTCTGAAGCGGGCCCCCGGCCCTGTCGGGATGCTGAAGGTGGAACCTGCCGCTGTGCAAGGCGCTCCCCAGCAAAGCTCGGGGGGAACTGCCGCGGCGCCCGGAGGTGCTGCATCAGGGGTGGGCAGCAGCAGCAGTGGTGGTGGGGGCAGCTGCAGCCCCAGCAGCAGCATTGTCTCGCAGGGTGGCGGGACGTCTCCGGTGTTGGTGGTGCTTCTGTAGGGGGGAGGGGGTGCGGTGTGGTGTGCTGTGTTTTCTCTGGAAAACAGCAGCAAAGGATAGCCTGTGCAGCAGCCTAGCTCTCGCAGTGTGTGCCTGGTATTATCGGCGCCAAAGAAGAAAATGGCGCAACCACCGCAAGGCAACACAAGCTCCTGCCTTTCGCGCTCTCTCTCTTTCTCCCCTGCTGTAAGCTCCCATCATAAAACTCAGGTGTGGCGTGGTGTGGCTTCAAAATATCAAAAAAAAGGAAATCGGGGCAACGGAGCGTGGCGTGGCGTGGGGTGGTGGTGGTGGTGGTAGTGGTGGGGGGGGGGGGAAGGGATCGTCTGCTGCCGAGTGGGTGGCTGGGTGTTGTGGCGGTGTCAAAACCTCGTGTGTTTATGTGTTGCCTGGTGTCCATTCATGGTATTTTAGAGTGTGGTTGATCCCCCCCTCCCCCCCTTTCTCCTTTGTTAGAGGAGTGTCACTCAGTGTGTGTTTCAGAGTGAGTATCGCATCAGTGGCGCGCTCGGCGTGCTGCCATGCACTGCGCAGCAGCGGGAGGCGAAGGGTGAGTTAGTTATGGCGCTGTGCAGTGGGGCGGCGCATCAAGAGCCTGCGCATTTTCGGTGTGTCGGCAATTTCTCCACAAAAAAAATGTCCCCAAAGATCACGAGGGTAGTTGGCACTCTGGTAAAACAAGGTGTATGTGAGCCATTTGGGTGATCAGTTTGGGTCCCACGCACCGCCGGAAACCCACCGAGAGTTCCCTGATTCGCTCTTGCATCAGGTGGTCCAGTGGTGGCAAGCGACAAAGCAACGTGGCCATGCTGAGCATAAAACAAACAGTTGTCGAATGCTGTCAGTTGCAGGTCTACCCCACTCGCCTGCCGCCTACCTCTGGGAGGGCAATGTCCAGTGGGTGCGGATTTTTTGGACTTTCCCTGGAGGAGGCTCGACCGACGACTGACGCCCTTTTTGTGGGCTTGGTATTTTGGATTTTGTGCATTCTACCTTCAGCCTTTATTTCCCCTCCTTTTGTTTTTTTTGCCAAACCAACGAATTTCAAAAATTGTCCCCCCCCCCCCCCCCCCCCCCCCACCCACCCCCTACTCTTTACCCCCCCCCCCCCCACCCCCCCTCGCGTAACCTATGTGTGCTCTCTCACCCCCTCTCAACGGGTATCGGAACTGCCTGCCTTTAGCGAATAGCGATAGCTTTGCCTATATCCGCCTTTGTTTTTTATCTACGCCGCTATCCTCCACTCTCTCGCGTCCGCCTCAGAGAGATCCTTGCCCCCCTCCCCCCCCCCCACGTTTAGCGGGTTGGCTTTAACCAGACCCCCTGCCTCCCCGGCCCAATCGCCACTGCTTAAGCCGACAGCAGGTTGAGAGAGAGGGTGGGGTAGTGGTGTGCGCTTCCAGAGAGTCGTCAGAAAGCTTGCTGTTTTTTTGTCTCTCCACACTCGCTCTCGTTCTCTTCTCTTGGATGCAAATGAAGCGGGGGGGGGGGGGGCGTTTGTGTTTGAAAGAGTGGTGCGAATCCCTGCACGTGTCTCCCCAATTGGTGATCTTAGACATCGGGTGCACCCCAGAGGGGGGTTCGGGGGGGGGGGGGTAGGGGGGGTCATAAGCCCCCCTAAAAACGTACGAAAACCAAAATTTTCAACATACCATCAGAACCGCCCTAATACCTGATCTGACCCGAAAATCCGACCCATACCCCCCCGGAAACTGTCTGGGGCCCACTTGTGACACCTGATACGCACTTTTGTGATGATTTTTTGGGGTCCTAAAAAATGTACCTCAGTTTCGTACCTTGCCTTTGTACCTGAACCACTCCCGACCGCATTATTTCGTTCTTTGCCTTTTCTGCGGTGGTTCTGGCTCAGGTGGCACGCATGTTGCCTTCCCCAGTGCCTCGGCAAGGTCTTTCTTGACCTGATTAGTGGGAATGTTGTGTTGTTGCGTCAGCAGAATGAGTTCAGCCACCTTCTGGGTGTAGTACTTCGATCGCATATGGGTCATTGTGAGTACTTCGTACGCCTGGGAGGCTGCATCGGCATTAGTAGGCAGCGTTGTAGATGCTTTTGCTTCGTCGATCTTAGCCTGTGAAGGCACGATTGGGATATTGTACGCCCTGAGAGCCGAAGTGGCTGTGTAATGACTGTGTAATTTGCGCCCCGCAGGATATGCACACCACGCAGTCTCGACAACACGTATGAGAGTGTACCATGTGGGGACTCAACAAGGTCATTGGATCGGCATCTGCCTGCCGACTCAGCCCCCACACAGTGCGACCGCAAGGTCGCCAGGGATGTCTCAACGCCAGGGGAATACCCTCCCCTGGCGTTGTACAACCCTACTCTCAACCCTCGGGTCCTCTCCTGGAGGCGGTGGTGGCGGGCCCGCAACGCTTCGTACTTCCGGTACAGACTGAGGTAGTCTGCCCGGCTGACCCGCTCATTGCTTCCTAGATCATCTGCTGCTCTGGAGCTGCCATCACTCTCACTGCCCGTATCAGTTGGTGTGGGGGTAGGAGCAGGACGAGTGGGAGGAGTAGGAGTGCAGGTGACATCTTTCTTGGCTAGCAAGGAACGCCGCTTTTCCCGCACGTGCGTGCAGTTGATGCACCACTGCATATATCTGTCGTCACCACGTCCCACTCGCTCTCCTACGTACCCAGCCCGACGGAGCGCCCGAAATAATGTCGCCTCACCGATGTCGTGTGCCGTTTTCTTTTTACGCAGGTCTGCCACAACGCTCTCTGCCGAGACCCCGCACATCTCCCGTTTGGCGAGCGTCTTTCGAGCAAGGTACTCCTCTGCAGCAGCATCTGACACCTCTGCGAGGCCCTGGGCACGCGGCATGTGTTGCTCGGCGTGCTGAGTGAGCGTAGTGACACCCTTCCCTTGCAAAGAACGAAATAATGCGGTCGGGAGTGGTTCAGGTACAAAGGCAAGGTACGAAACTGAGGTACATTTTTTAGGACCCCAAAAAATCATCACAAAAGTGCGTATCAGGTGTCACAAGTGGGCCCCAGACAGTTTCCGGGGGGGTATGGGTCGGATTTTCGGGTCAGATCAGGTATTAGGGCGGCTCTGATGGTATGTCGAAAATTTTGGTTTTGTACGGGCTTATGACCCCCCCTAGGGGGGGGGGGGGGGCAATACCCCTTTGCTCCCACGGCGGCTTCGCTCCAGTCTCAGTCTGCCTGGGGAGTGTGTCGGAGACAGTGGAGATCGCAGCGAGAGCAGGGTTGCTCGGTGTAGTCTACCCTACTTTAAAAGATTCACGTGGGTGTGTGTGTGTGTGTGTGTGTGTGTTTGAAAACAGAGCTTGCGTCGCGCACTCAGTCCAGAGTACTGACCACGCTTGTATGTGTGTGTGTGTGCCCTACTTTGCGGAAACGAGAAACCATCCCAACGTCATGATTCACGATTCATTCGTCCCTGCACGTCATTGATTTTTGTGGGGCGCTGAGGGGCAGGTGTAGGAAGGGGGAGGGGTGGCTGGGTGAAGCTGCCTGGGCAAGGGGTGCTTTGTGTGTCTGTGTGTGTGCGACGGATGCTGATTTTGAGGTGCCGATTTGATACCGCGGAGATGATGGGCATTTGGGTGATCCTTCCGGCCCGTCGGAACAGGCAGAGCCCCCAAATGAATGAAAGAGACCGAGCCTTGGCAAAGGCCACTTCCACAGCCTCCCAACCCCCCCCCCCACCCTGCGCGTTGACATGTGTGTTTGTGTATTGGAATACGGAACAAACCGCTTCTACATTTTGCCCCCATCTCCCCCCCCCCCCCACCCTGCGATTCGATTTGAATGAAGGGAAGCCATCTCCGCCTCCCGAACCACACCACCCGTTGGTGGGTTACGAAATGTGCCCTGCCCGTTCCCTATTGGGTGTGGGCAGAGAACCGCCTCTTCTTGCTGAGTCCACTACTACCACCACCACCACCACCACCACACCGCAACACCCGCAGGAAGCTGTCAACGCACCGTACACTTCGGGCAGTTTCAAGGATATTGTGGGCTTGCCTGTCGTCATATCAGGCACGGGGTGCACCCTGAGCCGGTGTGCACAGGGGGGATTTCAGTGGGTTTCCCAGCGATGAACCAGAATGGTGGTGGGGTGGCGTTCAATCCAATGTACAATGCAATGTCGCAGCTCAACCCGCAGCAGATGATCCAGTTTCTCCAGATGCAGCCGGGTCTGGTTAGTGCCGGGGAGCAGCCCCAGGCATCGCAGCAGCAGCAGCAGGCGGCTGCGGCGGCACAGCAACAACAGCAGGCGCTTCAGCAGCAGCAGCAGATGCTGCAGTCAGCGATGCTGCAGGGGCACACCCCGCAGCAGGCGCACCAGCTCTTCTTCCTCCTCCAGCAGCAGCAGCAGCAGCAACATCAGCAGCAGACCAAAGGCAACTCTCCCAAGCACTACCAGCAGGCGCCCTCGGCGGGTGGGAACATCGCGCTCGCCTCCTCCCAGCCTGCGTTCGGCCTGCAGAACTCGCCCACAGGCATGGGCCAGGTGGGGATGTACTCCGCCGACCAGCTTCTCACCCTCGCCCTTCTGCCCCAGGGCAACGTGGGGGCAGAGCAGGGCTCCCCGACCTCCCCTCTGGACGAGGGTGCCGGCACCCCGAAGCGTGGCGCCGCAGGCTCGCGCCTGAAGCTCAACGCCCCGCAGTCGATCCAGGTGCAGAACGGGCTGCCCAACTCGAAGTACGGCAGCTCGCCGAAGACCGCATGGGACAAGAGGAGGGGTGTGGGGTCAGCCTCTCCGTCACCCAGCGCCTCTGGGAAGAACCGCTTCGCGAGTGTCGAGGCGTTCACCGTGGCGATGGCGTCAGAGGCGCGCCAGCGGAACCGGGCTGCCGCAGAGAAGGTCCTCGCGGAGGCGAAGGAGGCCCGGTGTCTCAACGCGGATGTGTACAAGGTGTGGCCAGATCTGATTTTCTGCGATATTTCTGTGGGGCGCGGCGTGGCGTGGCGTGGCGTCACGCCCAGTGTTTAAGATACTGTTATGAAAAACGGGGCTTAGGAGGGTGTCCTAAATTTAGGAAATTTTTGAAAAATTTGGAAAAATTTGGGGGATTTTTTGAAAAAATGGCGAAAAAAAGGGTGTGGGGAGTTGGGTCCAGTTTAGCAAAGTCCGTGTATTTGGACGCGGCCCCTCATATAAGGAAGCCGCGTCTCAGGTGCAGGATGTGGGGTGTTGTCGATTTTTCAGGGTTCGACATTCTCGGGCTGGACGGAGAGAAACGGTGGGTGCAACTCTGATCAGAAAAAACTTCAACCGAAAAAACGGGGTGTAGCTCCCTGACTGACGAGCAGCGGGAGGTGGCGAAGAGAAGCTCCTCATGCGTGGCGGCCTCCCTCGTTCGCGGCGGGAGAGGCATCCGGGGGTACGAGAGCGGCACCCGCCTGAGTTCTTTATGGAACCCACAAACCTGGGTGGTAGCCGGCCTCACGGATGTGAGGTTGGAAATGCTCCGGGAGACAGCCGATGGCGCCTCAACGCCACAGGCTATCGTTGCCGGCTTGGTGCCCATATGGTGCAAGATGAGCGGCGGAATCCGCGAACTTCGGGAACTATCAGGTAGTTTGAACGCTGAAGACTGCCCCGCCAGGCTGAATGGGAGTCACAACGCGATGAGGAACAAGGATCAGCAGCGCCTTTTCCGGCAAACACAGGGCAGCTCTCCCTGAGCAGCTGGGAATGAAACGGGACGGAACTAACGAGCAGCAGCGAAAATGTTGCAGAGCACCAGTAACCACAACGAGTCCATGACACAAGTGGAACTGCAGACACGGGGCAGCCAAGAAACGGACGCAGTCGCAGGAGACCACCTCCACTGTCAGAACGAGCAGAACTGAGAGACACTCAATGGGATGGAGCGGAATCACTGTAACGGGGACACACTGATGGCACACAGTACAGACGGACAGAAGTCAGAGTGAAACGGTTGTACAAAGGGCTCGGCTTCACCGACGTCCTTAGTACAGAGTGAAACGACGACGCCGCCGAAGGCGGCCAATCCGCCGCCCGAAGGGCGGCGGAAAAATTTTTGGGGTGTTTTTGGGTGAAAAACCGGGCAACCTGGGCCCTTTGGGACCACATAGGCCAGGAAAGGCCAAAATTTTCGATTTTTTTCGGAAATTTTTCGGTTTTTCAGAGTGTGGCAGTCCGCAGATACAGATTTTCGGGTCGGAAAAAAAAATTTTTTTTCGACCCAAAAAAATCGGATTTTTTCGGGGAGGGTCTCCGGTGGCCCCCCCTGGATTTCCTGATTTTTCCCGATTTTTCCTGATTTTCGGATTTTGCTCGAAATTTGCCCTTGTGTCAACCAGTGGCAAAATTTTCGGAAAATCGGGAAAAATCAGGAAAATCCGGAGAACCGGACACCCTCCTTAGCCCCGGTTTTCGAGATTTTGCCCCGAAAAACCGGGGGTGCCTCTTTTTTTTTTTCACCGGGATTTTTCTGAGATTCTGTCCGGGTACTATTCCAGGGTACTTTTTGGCCAGAGGAGGCCGGCCAAGAGTACAGTGCCCTGCCCCAGGCGTTCGCCCGATGAACCTGTTGAGCACAAGGTGCACGTTGCCTACATGCGGCGTGCGACTATGGAGCAGAATCAGCTGTTCACTACCGTGGCCTCCGGCGGCTGGGGGGCTCCGCCCCCCAGACCCCCCTGTGGCCTGTGCATGTCCAGAACCAAGTCTGCAAGGGCAACCTGCGGTGCTTTCAACACCACCACGCTCTCAAGAACGCCTTCCTCATCGACTGGCTCCTTCGCGTTGACGACAAGAAGGAGCGCGCTCCTCTCGGACCTGGCAGCGGCGGCGAAGTCAGTCCCCTGCAGACTCTCCACCCTGCCCATCTCAGTTGAGTGGCGTGGGGTGGTGTGTTGTGGGAAGGGAAAGCCCTTCCATTTGGGGAAATGGCCGAAATTTTACCCCCGATTACCCCCGGTTTTCGGCGCGCAGCCCGGAACCCTATCTTTTACCCTGGTCACGCCCCTCATTTTTCCATGTTTTGGGATGGTTTGAGCCTCCGCCCTGTGCCAGCCAAATCTCCGTGTCCAGCTATTTTATTGCCGTGTCTTTGTCTGTGAACTGCAGCCCGCCCTTTCACCCCCCGCCCCCCTCCTGGATCGCCACTGCCACACAACACACCCCACACCCCCCACACCGCAGCCGCTCATCCGCCTCTACGGTGAGCTTGAGGACCCTGATGCTGCCGAGAGTGTTATCGACGACATGCACACGATGCGGGTCAGCCCCGACGCTTCTGTCTACGGCACCCTCCTTGCGGCACACACCCGCAAGAAGGTGAACCGCGAGGCTGCGGAGCGGGTGCTGCAGCGCGCCAAGAAGGAAGACAAGGTCAACGTGCAGATGTTCTCCTGCCTCATGTCGCTCTACGGCGAGATCGGGGAGCCCGAGCGTGCCGAGGTGCTGCTGAAGGACATGGTGGAGTCAGGGGTCAACCCCGACGCCAACACCTACAGCACGCTGATCGCAGCCTTCGCGCGGCGGAAGGACATCGAGCGGGCGGAGAACATCCTGGAGCGTGCCAAGCACAGCGGGTGTGTCAACGCCGACCTCTACAAGCCGCTCATGAAGCTCTACGGGCAGCTGGGTGACAGCGAGCGGCCTGAGAAGCTGCTGGTTGACATGGAGCGCAACAACGTGCAGCCGCACGCAAGCACCTACGCCACCCTTCTGGCTGTCCATGCCAGGCAGGGCCAGCGCGAAAAGGCTGAGGCTGTGCTGCAGCGCGCTAAGAAAGCCGACAAGGTGAATGCGCACATCTACTCCCCCCTGATGCGGCTGTACGGAGAGCTGGAGGACAGCGCTGCGGCAGAGAACCTGCTCACAGAGATGCTCGAGCGGAAACTCACACCCGACATCAGCATCTACGCCACCCTCCTCGCCGTGCACGCCGCCAACAACGACCGCGAGAAGGCGGCAACCGTGCTGGCGCGTGCAAAGGAGAAGGGGTTTGTCGGGAGGCAGATCTACAAGGGCCTAATGTCACTCTGCTCCGAGCAGGACGACCCTGCTGCTGCAGAGTACTACCTCCAGGACATGCTTGACGACTGCAAGGTATGGCTGGTGCCAGAGGGGGCTGCCTGTGTGTCAGAGGTGCCTCGTGAGGCACGGCACGGCAGCACACCCGTGTTTGTCAGGGCGAGGCACGGCAGCACACCCGTGTTTGTCAGGGCACGGCACGGCAGCACACCCGTGTTTGTCAGGGCGAGGCACGGCAGCACACAGGGCTCTGTCCTTGGCCTGCGCGCACATTAGAATCAAGAGGAGGGCATGTGAGCCAGCACTGCACCGATGCGGTGGGGCGTGATGATTTCCGAAGCACACCACATGTGCACAACCTTCCCATGTATTTCCCTTTCCTCCATCCATCCCTGCACTCACACAGATCGCGCCCAGCAGCACGATCTTCGAGAGTATCATCGCAAGCTACTGCAAGGGGATGAAGCCTGACGGCGCTGAGCGTGTGCTGCAGAAGGCTCTCGAGCAGACCCCGGCTGTGGCACGCATCGACGCCTTCAAGGCTATCATGAACTACTGCGCCACGACAAGAGATGTGCCCCGTGCCAGGAAGCTGACAACCCTGCTCGCTGACAAGGATGTCTGCAAGGTTGCATCCGACGAGGCTATCAAGGTGTGCATCCGGGCGGAGTGAGGAGGGAGACCACGCCTCGCTGCCGACTTTGGGGGGGGGGGGGGTGAAAAATACTTCACCGCCCCCTTCACGGTGGACTTCTGCATTGCGTGAGTAACTGTTTTCGCAGTCGGATTCGCAGGAGTACCTTGTTGAAGTATACTTAGGAAAAGCAGGAGTATACTTAGGAAATGCAGGAGTATACTTAGGAAAATCAGTCGTAATACCACGAATTATAGGGGGACCCTTTTCGAATTTTTTTTTCTGGGTGGGTCCATTTTGCCTGTTTGAGGCCGATTTCGACGGAATTTCTGAGTTTTGAGCCCATTTTGGGCCCTAAAACGCCTCAAAACGCGTACGTGAATTTCCGTTTTTTTGGCCTTGGTGAATCCTCACCCCAAAGATGCCCCAAAAACATATTTCCCCAAAATCGGGTCCCAGTGGTCGGGAACTTCTCAGTGTCGACTCCCGCTCCCGAAAAGGGTTACCCTACCCCCGAGGGAGTCCACCGTCTCAGTGTGCGCTCAACGAAAGGTCGTCCGGAACTGTTCTCCCGCAGTTGCTGGACAGAGTCTACAATACAGCGAAAGGAGTACGATTTTTGATCCCGAATTCAACTATGCGGTTCCAAAAATTAAATACAGTTGTCCAACAAACATTGGTGGGGTAAAAACTAAGGTGGATTTCAGGATTTCTCAGAGCGAAGGTGGGTTATTACCCCATCAAAGTTTTTACCCCAGGGCAGCAGAACACAATGCATATTTGGGGTGATCAAAATCGCGTTTTTGACCCACACGCAACCGACACGGAACCTACACGGAACACCCCCCTTGCAGATTTTTCGGGAAGTAGGGCGGGTTGTTTTCTAGGGAATATGTTCACTCTTGTGCTGTCATTCTACTGCTTCCAGTGACTCCCGCGCAGCACTGGGTTCCGACCTGATGTCGGAGCGATCCAGTTCAGCCCGGAAGGAACAGATGTTCACTACCGTGGCCTCCGGCGGCAGGGAGGCACCGTCCCCCTTCCTGTAGTGCTTGTCTACAGGGGACACCGCTAAGTTTCGTCAAAGTTCACACTGTGTCGGTACCTGCTGTTCTGCTGATGCTGAGGAGAGAGTTGCGCTTTGCAAGACAGCCGTCCCCAACCCCCCGCCCCCTCCCACCACATTTCTGCAAAAATCTGCTTTGTGTTCTGTTGCCCTGGGGTAAAAACTAAGGTGGGTTTTAGGATTTTTTTTACCAGTTACGAGCGACGAAGCGGAGCGAAGTCGCGAAGTAACGAAGGAAATCGTATGACTGAAGCTTTATAAGGATCACCTTCATGCCACTTCACAGGGGCTTACACAGCCTTTGACACAGGAGTGTGCGCTCAACGAAAAGTAGCCCGGATCTGTCTTTTTGCAGTTGCTGGGCAGGGTGTTCCTCTTATTATAGCGAAAGGAGTACGATTTTGGAGCTAAGGTGGGTTTTTACCCCATCAATGTTTGTTGGATGACTGTACATGAAGTTCGGGTCGTTTTGTGGGCGAAATACAAACACTCAAGACATCATGGGGCGCTGGTGCGGACCACCCGCAGCGACGCCCCATGTATTGCCATCTGAGTTCGCCCAACATGTCAAAGTTGGGCGAACTATAGGATGTCTGGGAATGGAATGAGCACTCCCATGTGGCTGCCTGCGCCCTTGTGGAAGTAGAGGAGGTCAGGAATCTGTGGGAAACCAGTACTCCTGCAGGCGCTCGTCGTGTGTGTGGAGCATCTGTAGACGCCCGGCACCTCAGCCATCTTGCCCCCGCGCAAGCTCTGCCTGGCCGTGGAAGAGGATTGACACTCGGTCTGAATCTGGACTCTCTCTCGTGATGGCACTGAATAACCGTGCTTCATGCCACTGAGAAAATCGCGAGGTTTCGTCCCCCGAATTCACTCATGTGATCCCAAAAATCAAGCAAATGAGGTTTGCCTCCAAATCGGGGTTGTGGGGAGAAAGTCGGCCAAATGAGGTTCGGGTCGTCTTTTGTGCGAAATTCAGACAAAACTCAAGTATTCAAACGCTATACCTACCCCAACCGCAACCCCACCCCCTGCCTTCTGCCCCCCCACCCCTGTGCAAGGTCATGTGCCCCATCCCATCGCGTGTTGCCTTGATTGTTGCAGATTTTCAAATTGGGAAATTTCAGGTGACCCGATGATAGGGATGTACCCCGAGGGTCTACCTGCAGGGATCCACTTTTTGCTATGCCTGCATTGCTGCTGTTTGCGCTTCTCGCCTCCACACACCACCCTGGGGGGAGGGACAGAGGGCGGAGGGGGCTACACACTTACACAACCGATCCGGTCAAACAATGCCACGTCATCCCCATTGGGGTCCTGGACCGCGGCCTCTCTCCCAGCGAATTGGTGTCGTCATCAGGCAGGCTAAGTAGTTGTCTACACAGGACATTGGTTTTAAGGGGGTCTGAGTTCTGCGGAACTGGCTTCAAGGGACGCCCCCTCGTAATGACTGGGTGGATGGAGCCAAGTAATACCAGGTGGTCGGACACCGGAACTCTCGACATTTATTAGTCGCGGGAACTGTGTCCGTGTGGTAGGTGACCCCTTCCGATTCCACTGATTCCACTCTTGAACATGTAGTGTTGAAAGATACTTGGTGTTCTGATGCTTTACAGGGTACTTGACAAAGGAAAGAGGGTGGTCAGTCTTGTGATCCTCCCTGAATCCTTCCTGTGAGCAGCAGATCCACAACACCTCGACTTCTTTCAGCGGCTGTATTGATATTGCCTGACACAGCAAACATGATTCAATTGGAGGAACAAGCCTCGTACACCAGCGGCCCAAAAGGTGGATTTCATGTATGGTTTTAGGATTTCCCTTACTACTGATGGTGTAGAGACTACAAAGCCTGACCTGATGACGCCGCCATGAACCTGGGAGACACGCCGCGTGAGAAGGGACCTCGGTGCGGGGTGGCGTGAAGATCCTGCCTGAGTGCCCTCGTCGGGACCCGCGGTAAACCGTGGCGTTCCCCCCGAGGCAAGTCCAGGACGAAGGTTGCAGATAACCGCTGCACCTCTTCGTCCGAAAGGAGCTCACAGGATAGGGGAACTGCCCACACCCCACTCACGACAGTGTATCCGAAAGGTGCACTGCGCGTGTGGTGGCGGTGTCGGGTCCAGACCCACCTCGTTCCCCCATGCCCGTCAGTTGTTGCCCCTGCAGGGGTGGCTGCTGTCTGGCATGGGGGGCGCCCTCCCTGCCTTGCAAGGGAAAATGTAGAACGGCATGCTGCCCGTTTCTTCATTTTTCACCTTGCCTGGTGGGGGGGGGAACCTCTCACGAGGCAAAAAAGAGGAACGGCATGCTGCCCGTTCACTCATTTTTGCCTTGCGTGGCTCCTGGAATGCAGAAGTATACTCCTGCATTTCCTAAGTACACTTCTGCATTGCGGAAGTGGTACTCCTGCGAATCGGAACTCTTGAAAACAGTTACTCACGCAATGCAGAAGTCCACCGTGTTTGGTTCACCCTTGCGGATCCTATGCAAAAAAACCACTTCAAAAACACCAACGTGGCGTTGCCCTCCCGTTGTCTGTTGTGCTTCACCCCCCCCCCCCCCTTTTTCCTTGTGCTCCCTTCAAATTCGATTTCACTACCCCCCCCCCCTTTTCCCCTGCCATTGCAAGAAGGTGCTGGGAGACTTACTTTTCAATTCACTCTCGACGATCAAACCCCCCCCCCCCTTCCCCCTTCCAACACCACGCGCCGCCTGCAGATCGTGGAGAACTACGATGCTGATGCCGACTGCCCGGTCCGCAAGGAGCAGAGCCTGTCGATTGCCCTCACCTACTCGCCCCCTGAGGACCGCGAGGGCAGGCGTCCCCTCTCGGAGAGACAGGTATGCGCTCGGGGCAATACGAACCTGCTCAGGGGAGGCCGCTCTTGCCACCCCCACCCCCCCCCCCCCCCTCCACACCACCGGCCTGCGTGCTACAAGGCGACAAGTGCACTGCACAACCTTGCATTTGCCGTTGCCTTGGGATTGTGGACACAGAGAGGGGAGGGGGGAGGGGGGGGGGGGTGAGGTCCTTTTAATGCTCTCAGAAGCGCCTGAGAAAAGTGGGGTGTGGTGTGGGGGGGGGGGTAGGGGGGTCGAAAGCCCCCTTTTTTTGTCCCAAAATGGTGTTTTTCGACATAGCAGCCGCGGCCCTCTATTTGACCTTCTGACCCCCCAGAACCCCCTATACCCCGGTTTTTGGGCCCTACGAGTCCGATTTTCGGGCTCCCGAGCCCCGGAAAGTCGATTTTTGATGATGTCAATTTTTCCGTTCCCTACACGGTGGACTCCAGCGGCCCTAGCGGGAGTCTGGGAGCGGGAGTCTGAGCGGGTGTCAAAGACTCCCGCTAGCGGGAGTCTATACTCCCGCTAGGGGGAGTCTGACTCCCCCTAGCGGGAGTCTTTTCACCTATTTTCATCCATTTTTCCCATGATATAGTTACAGTCTACTGGCGTGGGGGGTAAAATCATGGTGGAAGAGGGATGGGGAGGGGCTTGTTTTGCTTCTGTCAGTTTCCCCGGACTCTGGACTACCTACCTATCCTCCTGGTAGCGGCTACACCTGCGGAGGTGAGCGGTTAGAATTTGAGGTGTCAAAGTGCGGCCATCGCCTGTCGTAGTTGTGTTACACCTTGGGCAAGACAAGCCATCCTGCAGGCCTCATCTTCTTCGTCAGAACTGTCATCCCCCTCCTGCTGTGCGCGTTGGTCAAGCGTGCTCAAAGTCGCCTCGGATGACACGAATGGTGTGAAAGTCGCCCCCAGCGGGATTGGCATTTTGCACAAGCAGAGCGATAATTTGCGGTGTCCTTCGGGGAACCGGGACAGGAAGTAGGGCGCGCTGATGGGTTCAACGAAGTCCTGTGTGTTGCAGTGCACAAACCCCTTCTGCAGCTGTGTCAACTGTGTGCAAAGAACATACACAGCCAATCTATGAGCGTGTCGGGTGTGCAGACACGGACACAGGATGACTTCTCTATACCCGAGGATCCCGTCCTGCGACAGGTGCGCAACCTTCCAAGGCATGCCCGATGCGCGCCGCTTCTCTTCTGCCATCGCAAGATCTCTCTCGTAAGTTGCGGAGCTGGCGATTGTAACGGCATCTTTCTTGCGATGTCCGTTCTCTGCTTCTTCAAATTCGTCGTTGTTCTGCAGAGGCACTGCATCTTCTGGAGCCCACCAATGATGGAGACTGTGTACGTAGGCATTGCGCGTTGATCCCTTTTCGGCATGCTCCATCAACCAGTGAAATATATGCCCTGAGATCCGAGCACGCAAGAAGGGAATCCGGGCTGACTCATCCTTGCATCCCCAGAAGTGCCAGGGGATGTCTGCATACCGGAAATGCATGAGGTCTGCAAGGGAGACAAAGAGGTAGCGGAACAAGCCCTTGTAGGTGTGTCCTGTGACAGGCAAGCACGACCTTCCGGAACTGAGCACCTGTCCCATTCTGCGACACATTCAGTGCAAGGTTTGTACAGGTCTTGTCGAATATTTTTTTGTTGTCTCATCCAGTACCCTGATCAGCCGCATGGCGAGCCCCTTGCAGTCATGGAGTGCTGGGGTGACGTAGCGGGCACTGGGAAGCACACCTGCCAAGAGGGAGGGGTAGCCAGCCTCTTTTATCTCAGAGAGAGTCAGGTGCGGGTATCGATGCACCTGTTGATACCAGCGTTCTTCTGGGATGTCGCACAGTGAGCATCGGTGCCCTCGCCCCCCGCATCGCCTCATTGTTGCCCACTGCTGATCTATACTCCCGCTAGCGGGAGTTGGACTCCCCCTAGTTGAGACTCCCGAAAAGGGTTAAACCCGGTAGTGGTACCCTACCCCCGCTGGAGTCCACCGTGCAAGGCCGGATCAGCCCACGGGTGGGTTTGAGGAAGAAATCTGGGGGGGCAAATTTTGCTGCGACTTCCGGTTTCACCCGGCCGAACTCCAGCATCTATCCAGACCCACGGTGCCAAGCCGTTCGCCCGTGTCGCGATCATTCGCGGCTTCAGGCTGCCCCCGACGACACGTTTGTATCCTGCACCTTGCCATACTTCGCCTCCACCTTGTATATGACGGAGAGCGCCCTCCTTCCGCATCGTTGCGACTTCCCTGACAGCGAACTTATCCATGTCAGGGAAGACATGGCGATGATTGCGTTGGCCACCTGGGTGCTGTGCTTGTGGAGCTCCTTGCTCAACACCGTTGCTAGGAGCCTTCTAATGGATCCCAGTGTCAGCACACTGCCCCCTTTTTTAACAGGGAAGGCCGTGCAAAAATCATGCACAATGTTCGTCGCCTCCGCAGCCTCGGGACTCTCTGCGCTCTTCTTCTTCTTAATCGACTTTGCCGCCGGCTTCGCTGCCGGCTTCGTTGTCGTCTTCCCCATTTTTGTGAATCAGGTCTGCGAGCTGGGATGGGTGGAAACGTCCGTTTCGTTTGGTGTGGCTGTACTTCAGTGACGAGTGCCACATTGCATAGGTATCATGGGAAAAATGAGTGAAAATAGGTGAAAAGACTCCCGCTAGGGGGAGTCAGACTCCCGCTAGCGGGAGTTGGACTCCCCCTAGTTGAGACTCCCGAAAAGGGTTACCCTACCCCCGCTGGAGTCCACCGTGTATACTGCACCTCCGGGTCATGGCACGGACGCCTGCCACGGGCAGATAGTAAAACACTCTCATCCTGGGACGTCCGAGCGCACACCATCCTGCGGCTGTGATTTTCTGATGCAACTGCTCATCCGCGCCACAAACAACGTCGTATCCCAACGATTCGGACAGTGAGAAGATGGCATCGAATACTGCCATCTGACACAGTCGTTGGGTGGCCTGCTGTTGAACTCGGAGCTGCCAGGAACAGGGAGGATGTCATCATAGCCGACAGTGATGCATTAGTGTTGATGCCCTCATAAGAATGCTCTCTGAGAATGCAAGGCAGGTAAACTGTCCCGACTAAACACTTGCCACTGCTGCCGTTATCTGCGAAGCATTTCTCCTGTGGCTGCAGACAGTCAAGGGAGGTGAAGAGCGCAGCGAGTACCCAGCTGCAACGCAGAGCCCGAGCTTATCATCAAGGTTCTCTTCTGGGCGCTCAAGACCAGGGTCCTGTGGGACCTGGTCTCAGAACAGTGTCCGGGTATTTATGCTGCACGCGCCTTATGGAATGACGAGTGCGCAGAACTGGCTAAAGACTGTGAAGGATATGCTCGGGACATACAAGCGTCCTCCGTACGTTGAGGCGAGGAAGGGGATCAAGGAATCACACAGTGAAACTCTCGCAACAACCATTTCACAGAAGAAGCGCGGGCTTCGAATGCACGTCCTGAATAATCAGAAAGTCATTGCACGCCTTGCTCAGCAAGCCATGAGCAAGTCGTGAGGGTTGGTTTGCAAACCCCCCTCCCGACAGAGGAGACCTTTCAACTTACAAAGAGTTCGTTGGCCAGACCAGCATCTCAGTGTCGGAGCAGTGGCCAGTTGTGCCGCCTGTCCCTTGCAGCCAAGCACCGCACACTGTGCAAGTTGATGACGGTTCCCACTCTGCATCAGTATGCATCTTTGCACGATCTGGCAGTGTATACAGAGAAGGAGATGGTGGCTGCCCGCATTCAACAGTTTGGTGCGATGCTGGAGTGGGAAGAGGGTCGAAAGATGCAGGATTGGCACCTATGGTGGGTCTTGAGGACGCAGGGGAGGAAGGGGTGGAGGAGGTCGAGAAAGTGGGCCTGCACATGGACTGATAGTGGATTGGCGAACCTGTGCGTGACCCTGAGGTGCAGTATAGGGAACAAAATTTTGACATCATCAAAAATCGACTTTCCGGGGCTCGGGAGCCCGAAAATCGGACTCATACGGACCAAAAACCGGGGTATGGTGGGCTCTGGGGGGTCAGAAGGTCAAAAAGAGGGCCGCGGCTGCTATGTCGAAAAACCCCATTTTGGGACAGGCTTTCGACCCGCCCTAGGGCAGTGGTGGCAGCGTACGGCCGTACGGTACGCGTACGCGTACGCGTATGCCGTACGCACTTTCTGAAAATCGCGCTGCGTACGCGTACGCAGATTTTGCGTACGGCTGGTATTCCAGGTCTCTCAGCACACAGTAGGCCACCCAACGGGTGGCTGGGCCCTGGCCTTTGCTCCTGCCTTTCACCGATGGTTCCTTGCCGCGCTCGTGGCGAAAAACTCGCAACACCTGCAAGTACATCCGCAAACATACTGCAAAAGGTACCACTTCCGACTGGAAGGCTCGAAGGCTGCCCCTGGTACACCTGAGTTCGACTGTCGGATTTGGTGTGCGGCCATGTCCGTCTCCTGTGCTCCATAGACTGCCGTACGCAGCGCCGTACGCGTACGCGTACGCCGTACGCACTTTCTGAAAATCACGCTGCGTACGCGTACGCAGCCACCACTGCCCTAGGGGGGGGGGGGGAGGGGTGTTAAAATACCCCCACACCACACAGGTTTTTTTGACACCCCCACCATACCACACCACACCACACCACACCGCATTATCTTTGGCCCATCATTTCCCCCCCCACCCCCCCCTCCACACACACAGTTCCTCCTCGGCCTTTACCACACGCTGCACGGGGATGTCTTCGATGCCGCGCGTGCCCGGGGGCAGGTGCTGGATGCGAGCCTCTTCAGCAACGTGCCAAACAGGGAGAAGCGCGGCGAAGACTTCATCCGGAAGGAGGGCGGGGGCGGCACCCCTGTCATCAAGGCCTCTCTGGTGTCGCCCTCCGACTCCGTCGAAGGGTTCGACAAGGTTGCGGGTGTCAGCGTGGGGGATGACTCCGCGCATGACGAGCGGATGGCGAAGGTTTCCGAGGGGGTTGCGCGTTTCGCGCCCCAGCCCGTGCAGTCCTCCTCCCCCGTGCCGCCCGCCCTCAGCAGCGGGGGGAGCGAGATGGACGACGACTTCCCCGTGCCCGGCACCTCGGGTGGGGATCTCCTCATGGCTTCCACCTCCATCAGCGAATCAGCAGCTCCTCCGCTGACCGTGCACTGGGGTGATGAGACGGAGATCTGCGGCGTGTGCAACCTCAAGGTGAACGAGCACCGCTTCTGCAGCGCCACCGGAAAGCTGCACATGCCTTCGTCGAAACGCCCGTCGCCTTCCGTGTCCTCCCACAACATGACGTCGGAGCCTGACACAGCCTCGTCTGCCAACACGACCCGCCACGCGACCTACGACGACTCGCTGGTCACCGCTCTCGAGAGGATGCGCAACAACCCCAGCCTGAAGGAGGGCGTCCTGTCTGTCGTGGAACAAGTCCTCCACGACGATGACGACCTTCCTGATGTCTTCTGTATGTCACCTTGAAGTGGGGTGGTTGTGGTGGTGGTGGAGTCGGGGCCTGTTTAGCCCTGTTAGAGAGTTCCCACCACGGGTGAGTGGTGGAGCTGGTGGGGTGGGGGGGTAGGGGCAGGGGGGTTTGCCGATCCGTTCTGCGTCAGCCACACAATGTTTTTTTTTTGCGTGTTGTCCACTCAAAAAACATCCTCCCTGTCCCCAACAGCTGGCGTGTTTGGTGGTCGGTCGAAGACGTGCCCGAGTTGGTAAATTGCAGAGCGCTGCGTCACACCTGCCGGTAGCACATAAGACGGGCAGAGAGTGGGTGTGGCATTTATTGGATACCTACCACCCCCCGTGTATATGTCACCCCCCAAAAGGGGTGTGTTTATGTCACCCCCAAGCGGCCCTGGCGGGGGGTGACATACACTAACCTACCACCCCCCGTGTATATGTCACCCCCTAAAAGGTGTGTTCATGTCACCCCCCTCCCGATTTTTGCACCTGGGGGGGGTGACATATACACGGGGGGTGGTAGGTACTGCTGAATTCTAGTCTGCCCTTGCCGTTGAAAAAAATCCCCCAATAAATGAAGTGAGATACCGGTGTACACCGCCTTCTGGCGACTTTGTGTATGTCACTGCCCTGGTGCCCGCTGGCTTACACTGTACATCAGGGCTTTGGTCGTCTTGAGCGCCCTCACAACATTGCAGGTATCACACTTGGCACAGTGTTGACACAGACTGTGAAGGGCCCTACATGCCTGGGCCGGGCCGTTTCGGTTTCGCCAGAGGGGCTGGGGCTGTTGTCGAATAAAAGCCAAATCAAAAAGATAAAAAATCAAAAGCAAAAGCAAAAACAAAACAAAGTACAAGATAAACACACCGACCTCGCGTGTGCGCACGGTGGGTAGGTATGGTTGGTGTATCCCCCCTCCCCCCCTCTCTGTCTCTCTTCTCACTTCTTCACTTCTTCCCTCTCCAAGGAGTGGGGATATGACTGATACAAACAACAAACAAGGGAGGTGTGGGTGCAATGTGGGGGTGGGGGGGGGGGTGGGGTGGTAATGGACACCATACACACACGCATCCTCCCACACCCACACCCAAGCTCGATTCTAAACAAATGGAGTTTGCCCCCGTTCTCTCCTTTTATTCTTTTGTGGGGGGGGGGGGGGGGCGATACCTCCTCCCCACCCACCCACCCCCCATCTCCTTCAAATTATATGTGCATCTGTGCCCTCCATCCCGCCGCCCCACCCCACCCCATCCTCTTATACCCCTTTGACTCGCCAAGGACATCTAGTTACCGCAAGCGCTCGGTGTGGGGAGTATGGTTTCTCTCCGCGACATCAAAAAAACGTCTTCACGCGTGCCTGTGTGTTGTTGGATGAGCCGCATCAAAAATAAGGAGGAGCGAATAGGGGAGAAAGTGCTGCCGGGAGGGGAGGGGGGGGGAGGGAGGGAACGGCGCACTGAGAGCAGTTTGACGAAGGCCGCTTTGCTTCCGCGCGTTTTCATCAGAAATTATTAGGAATGCTGCAAACCAAATTTCTGTGTGCGCGGTCTGCTCCGCCCCACCACACCGTTATTCGCTGCGGTGGGGTATGTTTTTTTTGCCTCGGCAACTGTGTCAATTGGTGCGCTCACCAAACCCATTGGGCTGTGCCGTTCGTATTCTTCGGCAGCAACGCCAGTTCCGGCAACAACCACTTCCCATCCAAAACGGGAGGGGCGTAATCACACAGGCGCGCACCATCCCACCCCAGCAAAAAAACAAATGCTCTTCAGAGGTAGTAAAGGTGACAGCCGCGTCACCATCATGCCCCCATCTCTCCAGAGAGCCGGGTGCGTCTCTTCTGCTTAATCACACCTCAACCCACCCCCACCCCGCCACCCCCTCCGCCCCCCCGCCACCCCCTTTCTCCCTCGAACAAAAACTGAAAACCGAGATTTATTTTGCTTCACCCCCCCCCCTAGGGCATAGCTTCCGATAAGCGGGGGTCGGGGGTCGCAGGGGTCGGGGGTCGGAGGGGGTCGCCTTACCATTTCCTAAGGAATGTGGCCTGGATGGGGACCACCAATAAGGGGTGATAACAGGCACCCCATGTCAAAAATGACCCCACTGCGATCCGCACAAATTCCAAATATTCAAAAGAACGGGTTTTTGAAAAACCCGAGGAGGGGGTCGGGAGGGTCCCGCTGGGTGGGTGGTGGGGGTGGCCTGGTGTGCCTCCCGTCACGTCCTCCCATGACAGTACCTGGACCAGACCCATGTTTCGTTGTTGAAGCTTGGTCCCAAGACCCACGAAATGACCCCACTACGATCCGCACAAACTCCAAATAGTCCAAAGAACGGGGTTTTGAAAACCCCGTGTGGGGGGTCGGAAGGGGGGCCGACCACCCCATATTCCAACCCCTAGTTTCCGACCCCCATTCTACGACCCCCGAGAAAAACGCGAAAATTCCAACCCGAGTTTGACCACTGTTTCAGACCCCCCATCTTCCGGATCCTGACCCCCCCAAGAATGGGGGGTCGAGATATAGCCCCGACCCCCTCCGACCCCCCGAAAAATGGGGGGTCGGGGGGTCGGGGGTCGGATTCCGACCCCCGAGGTTCCGACCCCCCTTTTCTCAAGGAACCACATCCGCATTTCAGAGGTGTTCTGTGGCACCTGCACCAACAAAGTGACCCCACTACGATCCGCACGGAGCCCAAACAACGCAGGAGAGGGGGGAACCGCGTTGCCCCGGGAAACCCCCGAGATTTTTTGGGGGGGGGGGGGGTAGTTTTGCTAAGGGGGGGTCGGGGGTCGGAGGGGTCCGGGGGTCGGATTCTTATCGGAAGCTATGCCCTAGGGGGTGTCAACGCCAGCCAAAAAAGTGCACATTTTGAGGATTTTTGAGGATCGCGCCTGGGGGCAAATAAGTGCCAAAAACCGGTGAAACCAGGTCCAGATCGGTCCGGAACCGGTGTGCCGGGTCGATTTCCACCCGAAAACCCCATTTTTTGGCCCAAAATCGCCTATGTGAATTTTTGTACCACCTTCTGTACCTGGAGGTGGTACAAAAGGTGGCCACTGGCACCTTGTTGCTCAACGAACCACCCCACCTTCACAAAGAGGTGCTCTATACCAATACGGGGTGTGGGGTACGAAGAGACGCACTGCTGATGCACTAATTCGCGCATCTCTGTGCTTTACAGTCGTCAGAAAATGGTTTGGTGCCTGGAATAGACGGGCACCGCTCATTATGAGGAAGCGGTGGGAAAAGAGCAAGGTGCCTGACACTGCCGTACTCAAGGACCTTGGAAGAGCTGCTCTTCGTCAACAATGCATTGACGGTATTGGCCGACGCCCGCGTGATGTCTTAATTGTCCATCTGCGGTGATTATGACACAATCGGCCTTTTATCTTGATGAGCTGCTGGGGGCAGCGTTGGACACCCTCGTGAGCTGCCATCATTCCGCATGTTACAGGCAGCTGAAAGGATCCCAACAGGAAACAGTGGACCATCTGACTAAGTCTGCTCAACTTTGGCCATCCTTCAGTAGTCAGGGGCGGTATCACTGAAACCTCAACACGTTCCTCTCTTGGACTGACTCCGCCGTGCGGCACTGCATATGCACAGAGAGCTGCTGCTGCTATCATTCATGAGTCATGAAGGACTCTTCTTCCGACCTGGGACGACCTTCATTTAGAAGGACACACACTTGGACATACATGCTCCTGTCACGAACGACA